>CM026416.1:26430437-26540042 GCA_014858505.1 Corymbia citriodora subsp. variegata | reverse complement strand
TGAGATGTAAATATGCACTTTTGGCAACCGTGGGTGATGTCGGGAATGAGGTGGATGACCTTTACGATATGTAATAAAATATGACACCATGTAATGTGCATACGATATGCACTTTGGTATGATCAGCATGTTCTGTTTGCAATAATGATGTTCTTATTCGGACTTTAAGGAAATTTTAAATCAGAAACTGTTCATTGTGCAACTTAAAAGAAAGGGAAGAGAATAATCTAATCAATATAGTTCATTAAGTCCCGGTTTGACATTATCCTCAAAGTATAATAGAAAAAGACCTACAATCCGTTGGGAAGAGCCGAAGAAATTTCTATCTTCCCACCTTGTTTGGAATCACTATCAACTCTAAAGTCTGCAATGTTGGACAAATGCCAGATTCAGTCCAGCAAGTAAAAAAAATGATTAATTAATGCAATAGATTAAAAGAAGATGTACTCTTGATCACTGCCGTAAGCAAGACAACTAAAGAATTAAATTGAAATTATTATTGGACGTAAAATGTTAATTGTATATGAATTTGGAATGTGGAGACTTTATAGACTGCGTGTACATTATCTTGATATTTTCAATTCAAAAGCTTTCGTCGGTAATGTAAAAATATTTATTAAAATACATATAGGAAGCATTGGTGTTCATGAGATTCTTGTGCAAAAGCATATTGTTGAAAATTCCATTGAATTTGCCTCACATATAATAGATATAAGGTTAGGTACGGGCCATTCAAATATATCAACTAAAAGGGTAATTGACCGTCATTGACCACGTAACGAAGAGAATAGCTAAGAAAATATACGCTATACAAGTAGCACCAGTATCACACTAGTAGTGGCTATAAAGGCGAAATTCCTCAAATATTAAAAAAAAAAAAAAAGACAATTTTCTGTTTTTCAGACAACCACTGTTTTTGTATCTGAGGTTCAAGTTGGAAGGGTGGGAAACTCTCCTTGTTCCATGTTATGAAAGCTGGGATTGGATGAGGAGGTCCAAGTGGAACATTTATGGGCGATGGCAATAAGTTGGTTTGGAATATATGCCAGTAGATTCGATGCGATGAGCTCCATTCCCACAAACGGTGACCTATATGGTCTTTGTTTTATAAGAAAAAAAAATACCCCACAATCTTTTGCTAGGTCTTCATCTTCATCTACCAATGAGTCGGAAGCGTGCTTGGAAACAGACTACATCAAATACATTAATAAAGTTGTTGAAGACAATAGGATCCACGTTCTAAAATAATCGAAAAGGGAAGCCACCACTTTTCCCATTCTTTCCACCACGGCTTTTGACTTATTGACCCTATAAGCGTTTATGGTACCATCAAATTTCATGTTCAATACTAGCCAATGAATTTGGGAAGACAATAAATCCAACTTCTGTGAAAAATTTAGAAATGGCTGTCATAGGACATAATTTTTTTTTAAGAATTGACTTTAGAGGAATGTTCTCAACATGAACAAGAGGACAACAATGACATTGTATCATCCAAACCATGATAAGGGATACAGCACTGAAGATACCAATTTATTAGACATTCTCTTTTAGTGTAGTTTCTGTGTAATCATTATTAGAGCACCCTTACAAATAACTTCTTTTAATTATATGAAGTTGTATTTGTATTTCAATTTGGTTTAGTTTAATGAGGAGTTTTCATTAATTTTCTTCAATTAATTTTTTTCTTATTTTTAATATTTGAAAAAAATATTTCATTTTGTTTTGAATAATTATAGTTAAGAAAAAGCTATAATTTATTTATTTAAAAAGACTTACCCAGCCTTACTAGTGTGTTTATTTCTCTCTCTTCCAATTTCATCTTCCCATAAATGATTCATAAATAGGAAGCATCTTCAACCAGACATATAAAGCTTATGCGAAATCTACTATCAAGGACCGCTCAACTCAATGGAGTCAACATTACAACAGTTCCGACTAAGGATGTTGATATGGGTAAAAATATCCATAGGAGGTCTCGATCGTGAACCCGAATTGAATCATATTTACCATGAAGTTTGAATTTAAAAGTTGATTATTAGTCATATGCTGTACATTACTTTATTCTATTTTTAATAAAAGTGGGCCGTGAACTTCACGATGAACATACAATATGTTTCATTTACTATAGAAAAAACTTGGAAATATTAACGTGATGATCAAGCAAATCATTGATTAATTAATTATTTAGGAGTAAAAAATGTATATATTAGGAAGACTTACCTTTAGGCTTCAAAATATTCTACCTAGGATGGTGACATAATCATTTAATTAATACATTGGAAATTCTTTCTAACAAGAAAGAAGGCTTTTGGAAGTGGACAGGCCTCGCAAGTTTCCCTACATCAATGCACCGATATAAAATCATTTTCACTACAACAAACACCCAAGCATTTCTTACTCCTTCAACATTAGTTCTAATAGCCATAGACCATTTATATAATATAATTCACACCATAATCTATAGTTTTTTTTTGGTGATCCAGGATCCACCGAGCCCGATTAGACTTACATCTTAATCAGCTCATGGCTCGTAAAGTGCGCACTGACACACCCCAGACCAAGCGTCAATACCTAAGGGGAACTTGCACAACATCCCACCGCCATGGCCCCCCCCACGTAAATTGCGATAGCAGCTATGGGGTTCGACCCTGAGACCTCTCGGTGAAGTCTCTAAGAGTCGAACCAACGTAGCTACCCACGGGTGGGTACCATAATATATAGTTTCATCACATCTGTTAACAATAATGTAATTTTAACGATAATAGTTGTTCGTAAATATTAACTCCATTGAAATCATAGCCTTTACTTTTGTAAATCTTGTCCCGTAAAGTATAATGTAAACTATCCTAGTGGGTTGGTTAATTTATTCAATTCGTCATGGAAGAAAATGATTCCAACTTCTCTATTTTTAGTTTGTATATGTGCTTCAAGCCTCTGTTAGTAAATTAAACCCATACCTTTGCCTAAAATACACATATGAGTGTAACTAAAAGGCCAATTTACTATCATTTATCACGTAACATAAAGAACAACAGAAAATATACGTTAGGTAAGTAGCACTAGTGTCACGCCAATAGTGGCCATGAAGGTGAAATTCATCAAATATTAACAGACTAGTCTGCATGTTCATTTGATGTCCATTGTTTTGGATCTGAGGTCCAAGTTGGAGAGGCTCAAAACTCTCCTTACTTCATATTAAGAAAATTTGAGATTGGGTGAGGAGGTCTAAGTGGAGCAGATGTTGGCAATGGTTCTGAATTGGCTGCAGATATGTATGTTGCACATGTTAGTCGATTCACTACCACAAGTTCCACCAATGGACAGAGATGACGCCTTCATCAAGTAGTGTCTAGAAACATATTTTGGTATTTATTTCATAACAAGAAGAACACTCCACAGCTTTTGGTATATCTTCATCTTCACCTACCAATGAGTTGGAGGCATGCTTGGCGACAAATTATTCAAAATACATTGATAGAGTCATCGAAGACAATGTAACGTTCTAATCTGATGGAAGAGGAGATCAACAAATTTTCCTATTCTGAAGAACAAACAAGAGTGCAAACAACCTTACGAAGCACTGTTCATGTTTTTCTCTCTAGGAGTCGCTCGTGCCCTATTTTCCCTCGCCGGCTGAGCGCGGCCGCCCGGCAGCATGGGGTGCGTTTGGGGCTAGCCCGTGGTGGGTTGCTCTCGCCTCAAACCCCTCAATCCTCTCACTGAAATTCTTCTTGGAGCAAAACTATCCGCCTTCATTGCTGCTGAGGTTTCCCGGCTCATCCTCTCGCGCCGGTGGAGGAGCGAATCCGGTGGCGGTGGCGGTGGCGGTGGCGGTGGCGGTGGGCGGCCTCTTGGCCTGATTTTTGGTGGGCTTTCCTCACCATCCTCCCTTCTACCTGCCTACCGAAGCACTCCTCTGGATTGGACTGGATTACCTGGTATGGCCTTTCTATTCTAGGGTTTTTGCTCTGTTCATCGGTCTGCTATGGAGGTTGGGAAGAATGCTGATTCAAAGGGGAAGGTAGTTGAAACTAGGGGACTCCTATCCATGCCTCCTAATGCTCGTCAGGGTAGGAGAATTCGTAGTAGGAGTAGGTCCAAGATGGGTCGGACAAAGGAAGACACCGAGTCTGTTCTGGTTGGGGGGGCGGCTGGTTCGAACATTCTGGCCAGTGGACGCCAAAGCCTGGCTGGTCCGGCGGCTCTAGGTAGAAGTGGCTATGGTCTGGCTGGTCCGGCTATGCTGGGAGGTAGAGTGGCTGACCCGGGTTGCTCGGATAGATTGGGTGGTGGATTTGCTGCCCCGGGGATGAATGATCCGGCTGTTCTGACTAGTGGTGGTCAGGTTTCGACTAGTCCTAGGGTTCTAGGCGAGGGAGGCTCTGGACTGGTTGAGCTGAATGTGCAGGGCATTGGAGGAGCTGGTCCCTTTGCTACAAATGACCACTTGCCGGCTGCTATTCCTATCTCGGGAGGGACGGTAAGCTCTTCTTAGATTGGTTTAAATAGGAGACAAGAGGCTCAAGCGCAGGTAAGAAGGATGAATGGAAGAATGGCCCAAGCTGTCCCACAAGGAAAAGCTTATGTTGTCCCGCATCCCCCCGGTGACCAGTCTTGGGTTAAGGTGGCTCCTTCTGCCATGAAAGGATATAATCTATCCTGTGTCAAGCCAATTCATATTGACGATAAGCTTGTTGGTGAAGTAACTGATCAAGTTTTGGATGCTTCGGACCCAATATGGTCTGAATGCATTGTAGGTTATCTTATAGGGAAGAAACTACCATTTAGGCTGGTGGAGTCGGCCCTTAAACATGTTTGGGGTGAGAAGTTGGCGGAGGTTAAAGCTAATGACCAAGGCTTTTTCTTTTTTCATATCCCGGATCAGGAGTTTCGCAGGAGGGTGATAGAAGGGGGTCCCCTAACTATCGCTTGTGTCCCTCTTATTCTCCACCAATGGGACCCACTCTTAGAACTCACCAAGGTTCAGCGTTCCTTTGTGCCGGTGTGGGTTCGATTAAAAAATATTCCTTATGCTTTGTGGTCTACTCCAGGTATCAGTGTGATTGCTAGTGTGCTTGGGAAACCTTTGTATGTTGACCACCGCACTGAACAAATGAAGCTGCTGTCCTTTGCTTGTGTATGCATAGAGATGTCAGCCATGGCAGACTTTCCGCCCTCAGTTGAAGTACTTATTGGTGGCACCATCCGTAAGGTGGAAGTGGACTACGAGTGGAGGCCAATTTGCTGCCAATCATGTGGCTTGTTTGGACATAAATGCTCGCCAAAGGTCACTAGTATAGACAACTCTGCTGCAACGCAGCCCCCTGCTGAAGCTGCACCTACTCCTGCAATAGGGCAACTTGTTGTAGATATATCGGTCCCCATCCAAAGCCGGAGTGTGCTGGGGAAGAGTGTCTTAGCTGGTGCCAAGACTTCAGGCAACAAGGAAGGTGGCCCAGTTGAAGTGGATCAAGACCAGAATGTTGAGGCAGCTTGGCAAACCCAACGCCCCAAAAGGAAAGACAGAAGGAAGTCCTTTTCTCCCCCTAAAAAGCCTCTGATTTCCACAAGCGCTCTACAGGCCAACCATCCTCGGGTAACTAGAATGGAAGACTCTTCATCCTCTTGCGGCTCCCTTTCATCTTTTGATGGGCTTGATGAAGGTGTAGACATGAGAAGCAATTCGGAGTACGACCCTTTGGATGATGGAGAGGATATGTCCCAAAATGGTTGTCCCCCTACTATTGAAAAGGTGCCTAAAAAGGCTGACCTGACGTCTGGTGCTGACCCCAGGCCCACGCCTTCTATGAAGACAGCTCGGTTGGCCATTCCACCGAAGAGTTGTCGACAGAAAGGCTGGCGGAAGTAAGTTTTCCTTATCCTTCATGTATATTATACTATATGAATATAGGTATTTGGAATATTAGAGGTATGGTAGACCCGGTACGCCAAGCTGAAGTCCGTATGCTGGTTAGAACTCACAATCTTTGTTGTATTGGTATCCTAGAGACTAAGGTTCCTGCTGGTCGTTTTGATACCCTTTCCTCCAGCACTATTCCAGGATGGCGTTGGTCCTCTAATTATGCTTACTCTCCCAGGGGACGCATTTGGGTGGGATGGGATCCAAATAGAGTAAATTTTAATGCCGACCTAGCTCATGGTCAAGCTATTCATGGCACTTTATCTGATTTGAGTTCTAATAACTCCTTTTACTTGTCTGTAATATATGGAGAGCATACTTTTATGGCTCGTAGAATTTTATGGGCTGATTTGGTACAGTTGAGTTCGTCCCTCAGTAATAGACCTTGGCTGGTGGCGGGAGACTTCAATGCTATTCGTGACCCATCGGATAGAGTGGGCAGCTCCACTCCATGGATCCCGACTTTTGATGACCTAAAGGATTGCCTCTCCCAAGCTCTACTTGATGATCTTAGGTATGTTGGTTATCGCCACACCTGGTCGGTTTCTTCTAGTCCTTCTAGGAAACTTCGCAAGATTGATCAGGTGTTGGTAAATAGTAAGTGGTGCCAAGACTTTTCTTACTCTGAAGCTGCCTTTCTTGCTCCAGGCATTTCTGACCATACTCCTATGATTGTTAAAATTACTGATCCGGTGTCTAGGAGAAAACCCTTTAAATTTTACAACTTTTGGATGGATCACCCACAATTCCAGCCTATCCTTTACCAGGCCTGGGCAGTTCCAGTGACAGGTAACCCCATGTATCATTTGTACTCCAGATTAAAAGAGGTGAAAGCTAGCCTTAAACAGCTGAACAAGGTAGCCTTTTCAAATATCTCTTCACGAGTGGAGCATGCTAGGGGTGCCCTCCAAGCTACCCAGGATGCCTACCGGTTGGATCCACAGAATGACCAATTGGCGACCCAAGAAAGAATCCATTTCAAGCTGCTTTACCAATTCTTATTCCAAGAAGAATCCCTTCTAAGGAAAAAATCTAGGATTCACTGGCTGAAAGAAGGGGATCTTAATACTAGGTTTTTTCACCACTTGGTGAATAACCGACACCTTCGAAATAGAATCCTATCTATCCAGGATAATATGGGACACCGCATCTCCGATCTGCAGAAAGTAAAAGACATCTTCATTCAGCACTTTTAGGAGCTGCTTGGTCCAGTGCACATGGAGGTGCGACCCTCTCTGTTGGAAGTTAAAGCGGTGCTCACAACTGGAGTTACGGTTGACCAGGTTTGTATGTTATCTAGTCTCGTTACTCCTTCAGAAATTCAAAATGCTATGTTCTCACTTGCGAGTAACAAAGCCCCGGGCCCGGATGGTTTTAACTCGGATTTCTTCAAGAAGAATTAGGAGGTGGTAGGTCAGTCAGTTGTTGATGCTGTAATGAATTTTTTTAACACTGGCAGATTGTTAAGAGAGGTCAATAACACTATCCTCACTCTTATTCCCAAAGTCCCTAATGCTTCTGTTGTTGGGGACTTTAGGCCAATAGCGTGTTGCAATACTGGTTATAAATGCATTACTAAGACTATTACGAATAGAGTTGCTGCAGTTACCCCCTCTCTAGTTGGCCCCTTCCAGAATGCATTTGTCAAAAGCCGACGTATCAGTGACAATATTTTATTAACTCAAGAGTTATTCACTGGGTTTCACATGGAACCATACCTCCCTAAATGTGCAGTCAAGGTTGACTTTCAGAAAGCCTATGATACCCTGGACTGGGATTTCCTGGAACTAACCTTGGAAGCTTTTGGTTTTCCTCCTTGGTTAATAGAGTGTATTATGATATGTGTGCGGACTCCTAGATTTTCTATTGACATCAATGGTGAACTTCATGGGTTTTTCCCAAGTGGGAGGGGACTAAGGCAAGGAGACCCCATGTGTCCATATCTCTTTACCTTGGCCATGGAGGTCTTGTCCGGTATTGTATCTTGGCAAGCTCAGGATCCTGACTTTAAGTTTTTCTAGCGATGTAAAGCGATTAGGTTGTCCCATGTTTTCTTTGCAGATGATGTCTTCCTCTTCTGTGAAGCCTCCACGATCTCTTGCTCACTTCTAAAGGAGGGTCTCCTTCTATTTTCCTCTTGGAGTGGGCTTCGCCCAAACCTCAACAAGAGTGAGGTGTTTTTAGCAGGGGGTACGACAGAAGCTTGGGAACACATCATCCAAATGTGGGGATTTCAGCTAGGCACTCTTCCGGTCAGATACCTGGGTATTCCAATTATCACTAAAAGGATGGCCAAAGCAGATTGTGTGGCCCCGGTTAGTCTTCTGACTACTCGGGTCCAATCCTGGACCCATCGCTTCTTGTCTTTTGCTGGACGGTTAGTTCTTATACGGTCGGTCCTTCATGCTATTCAAGTTTACTGGGCTAGTATCTTTATTTTACCAAGCTCAATCCTAAAGAAAATTGAACAAATATGTCGGCAATTCCTGTGGAAAGGCCCTTCACTAGGCTCTGGTGGAGCTAAGGTAGCCTGGGACCATGTGTGCTTGCCGAAAGCTGAAAGTGGACTTGGGATGAGGAAGCTTCGAGAAAATAATAGAGCTGCCATGATGAAACATATTTGGATTTTGTTTACGGACAAGGAATCCCTTTGGTGTAAATGGATCCATGCTAATTATTTAAAAAACAAAAACTTTTGGACTACCTCCACACCTACTTGCTGCTCCTGGGCCTGGAGGAAAATTCTTGAGTTGAGATCTACCTTCCTGCCTTTTGTGAGATGGGAAGTTGGCAATGGAGGTACTGTCTCACTGTGGTTTGATCCCCGGCACCCCCGCGGTCCATTAAATCGATTCTTCTCCAACTCTGACATCTATCGATCCGGCCTTCTTAGGGAAGCATTGGTCTCGGATCTTTTCTCTCCAGCTGGAACTGCCATTTTCCAACAACTACAAAGCTGGCCATGGCCGATCCCTACACTCAACGAAAGGCCAGACAGGCTTATTTGGTTACCGCATTCCTCGGGTGAGTTTTCTGTGGCTTCGGCTTGGGATAGTACTAGAAGTTGGTCCGAGAGAGTAAAGTGGTCTTCTTTCTTGTGGAGCAAAGCCATGGTGCCTAGGCACCAATTCTTGCTATGGTTGATTACTAAACACCGCCTCCCAACTCAAGTGCAATTATTATCTATTGGCAGGATTATTGGTGCCGTTTGTCCTTTTTGTAAGAGTAGACCGAACTCTATTGATCATTTATTTTTTGGATGTATATTAACGCATGATATTGCTATTTTTTGGGCGGGGAAGTGTAACTTGGCTTGGCCTAGAGGTTCATGGAGCAATACCCTTGAGTGGGCTTGTAGTAACTTGACTGGCAGAGGTTTCCAGAAAGAGATACTTAGGTTCTCTTTTGGAGCCCTTTGTTATATTATATGGAGCTCTCGTAATGACGCCTTATTTAGGGGCAAAGTGGTGTCCCCTTCTTCTATGAAGCACCATATTATCAAATCTGTCAGGGACAAAGTGGCTGCTGGGCCGAAGGTTCAAGACAATATGGTCAACAGAAGGTTACAAAGAACTTGGGGATTTGAGGCCTCTGTCTTTGATGATTAACATCTTGTGTGCTCCTTTGTGTAGTTTCTAATGTATATTTGCTTGGATTTGGGCACCTTTCCACTCAGTAGCCTTTGTTATTTGAGTGTAAATAGGTGTCATTATCCTTTAGATTGTACAGTGATTTCTGATTATATACTAGCTTACCTTACCGAAAAAAAAACAAATTTTCCTATTCTTTCCACTATGTGTTGTGACTTATTGACATCACTTTCGTTTATGAAAGGGAGAAGAGAGTTTTTTTTTTTTTTGATAACCAAATAAATAAAAAAAGTGGGAGAGTAAAGAGCACAACTTCTTTACACTCGAACCTTTGATAGCAATCTTCCATCATCATGAACAAGGAAGAAACTTTACTTTCATAGCAGTTGCTGCATGCACGTCTTTGAAATTGGGTAATCTAGAATGAGAATGTTAGCTCCCATTTTTTATCAAATGTAGTTTTAAGAGGTGTATAATGTAAATGTGAATAACATTTGATATGATTTTTCTTATATAACTCACGACTTTATATTAAACTACAATAAATCAAAGATGGATCAAAACAAAGTTGCACTTAAAAATGGCAAAGCTAGGTCGAACAGAAAGGAAAGTGAAAACGGAGTAAGTCCAGATCGAGGCCACAAATTTAGAAGCCTACAAGATAATTGGGAAAGGTATCACGAGAGACTATGAGAAGCACGTGGAGGCATCCACGTTGTAGAAATTATAAAAGAAGAAAAGCCATTTTGATAGGAGAAAAAGATGATATAGAATCCACATGGCGCATGGCATGCAAAAGAAAAGGTGGCAAATACCATATGAAATATTAATAATAATAATAATAATAATACTGTATGGGAATGGTGAGCATGAGGCCAAAAAAGAAATGAAAGTGGCAGTTCAATCGAGTTGCCAACAAAACAGGAGAACTTGAAGCAAAGCGGACAGACACGGTGCAACTTCTCTTGAAAAACACAAAAAGAGGCTGAGGCCTCACAATAAAGCAGACACTCCGCGAGTTTATCCATTCAATTTCTTTGTACTTTCAATTCCATGCATACTTTAATTGATTGAAATTTCCTTTCAATATACTTTCATTCCAATACTCTTGAATTTCATCTGTTCAAAGCCTTTTTTTCTTATCACTGGCCACTTGAAACAACTCAAAGACTTCAAATTATGCCTTACAAGATCCGTGATCAAATGGTCAAAGGCATCAACTGTAACCAATAATCTAACATGTTGGGAGCATAAAGACAGTGTAAATGCAAATTTCCTTGGTTTGACAGTGAGATGGATCTTGGGGAGGCTTGATTGATTTTCACCGAGAAAAGGAAATCAATCATTTCCTACTTATCATAATAGCCGTGAGAATGGAGGTACGAACCTCTGGAGTGCCAAAAGTTGGCACAAAGGGACACTTAAGTGCCAAAAGTTACAAAAGGTATACTTAAGTGCCAAAATCGGAGCAAAATGGATCACTTAAGTGACAACGGCAAAAAATTCCGGCCAAATTGCCACGTGTCCATTTTCCGGCGACTTCATTTGCTGACGGAGCATTTTTTTTCAAAATAAAAAATCTACGTGACAATTTTTTTAAAAAAAATTGTCCACGTCAAATTTTTGAAAAATTAAAATCGATTTTATTAAAAAAAAAAAAAAAAAGGGGGAGGAGGGGATCGGCGAGGGCTGCCCTCGCCAATCCCCTCCTCCCCTTTTTTTTTAATAAAATCGATTTTATAACAATATATTTTTAATTATTTAATATTATTTAATTAATAATTTTTAAATCCACGTCAGCCAAAACGACGTCATTTTTGCTTATTTTTGGCCGATTCAGTTTCCGGCGAGCCACGTAAGCAAGAAAATTAATAAAAAATTGCCACATGGGATTTCCGACAAGGTTCCGGCGACTTGGCACTTAAGTGATCCATTTTTTTTTTAAAGTGGCACTTAAGTGTACCTTTTGTAACTTTTGGCACTTAAGTGTCCCTTCGTGCCAACTTTTGGCACTCCTGCTGTACTTATGCCCGTGAGAATGGGTTTAAATGCCCATTTCTTCTTTCTACCTCTAGTATTCTCTTTTCTACGGCTCTTCCTTTTTATAGCTCCAAGTATCAATACATATACAAATCATGGAATCTAATCACCCTCTTTTAAGGAGAATAAAATTCCAACATCGTGATAGTAAATTTATAGCTACCCTATGTAGAGCAACCTCTAAAACTGAAGGATTACATACACAAAAAGTAGTGCAATAGAATAACTACACAAATCAACATCTTCACACCATTGGGAAACAATTAGAATATATATATTGCAGTCGACTTATCATTGTCACCATTTTGCAATAAATCTAGAGTCACTAAACATTCATAGAAAACCATGAAACTCAGAGCTTACAAGTATGTTATTTTCTTACTATCTTCATATATAACATATCATATTTTGCATATTTTTATTGTGAATAAATTGGTTACAAAGTTGCTTTTATAAAAAAAAAATTCTTCATGTTAGCTCATTTATAAAAAAAAAAAAATGGAAATGCTACAGAGAAAAACCAATTCTTTTATTTGCTTTATTATGAAAATCGTTAAAAAATATAAGAGTAAATGTTCTATTCAAATTTAATCATATTCCATCTATTGTAGAACATATAACATTCAATAGATTAATATAAAGCTAGACGTGAAGCACCCAAATACTCCTTTGCTCTATCTAAAAAATGTAATTACGTACTTCTTCAAACAACAGGGAAGTTAATAACCCCAAACAAATTTGAATATTATTAAAGATGATGACCTTCATAAATTTACAATTGCAACAATGCCAACAAAAGGGTGAATGAAAATAGCCCAAAATTTTCAGCAACTGTGGTTGATGTCGGGAATGAGGTGGATGTGTTATAAAACACGACACCATGTAATGTGCATACGATTTGTACTTTAGTACGAATAATATGTTCTATGATGTTCTTATTAGTACTTTAAATTATAAATCTAACTGATACTTTATTATTTAAAAAAAAGAAAATCCAACTTAATTACTTAATTATTTTGTAGCTTTTTGACCAAATATATATGTATATAGGTATATGTATATTTGTAGTTATTAGACATTATTGACCAATTTTGTCTCTTTGGTGTGTAATAGGATTAACATTTCACTTTTATTTTTTTTGTATACATTCTAATAATCCATTTACTTGCTTTCTCAAGCAAAACAAAGTAAACAAACAAAGAGGAAGGAAAGAGCCTATTGGATGTGTCCATAAATGTTATGGCGCTTTATCATCATGATACAAAATTAAGAGCCAATGGCTCATTAAAAAGTATAATTAAGTCTCTCCTTAGCCATTCCCACAATTAAATTAGGTTGACATTGAAAAAAGATGGATCAAGCAATTAATGTTTTAATTTCTTTAGAGGTTAGAACTTTTAACATAAAGTCTAATTTTTCACATGTTTATGATGTTGGGAAACCTTAAAGGGACCACACCATGACCTCCGAAAAATTAAGTTTTTAGCTAACGTGTATTGTTTATTCGTTCTGTCCTATAGTTTTCAATCCTTACTCAAAAGCAATGGCTTGTAATTCAACCTAAATATGAGGCCAAACAAGGCTCTAGAAAATAGGTTTACTATGCTACTAATTAATGAGTTGAATTTTGTAGGGATTGGGGATTGGTTCCTTAGTCCTACTCAGGAACTGGCCTTAATCTATGGAATCAATGGATGAGTCTTGGTTCTAATTTTTTGAAATCAGTTCTGAGTGGATAGTTCCCAATTCCAAGGTGGGAACCGTCCACCCAAATCATACTCACCCCTACTAATAATAGCTCATTTAAAATTGTTTTTAAATATGTGGAGAGACGATAAATGTATGTAGATTGAAACTAGTTTAGGCAAATAATGTTTAGGGATAATGTCCAAATTAGTCCATGTACTCTTATTTAGCATTCAATTTGGTTCTTAAGCTTTGATGCTGCTTGATTTGATCCTCGTTTTCTTTCAATGGCATCAATTTAGTTTTTGAGATCAATTTAGTTTCTCTTTCTTCTTTGCCAGTGATTGGTCTCGAGCAATAAGTGGCCACCGACAATGCCTAATAGGGTGGGGTGAGCCCTCGCCCAATCTAGCAAAGGCCACCCTTGCCAACCACAAGAGAGGGATGGCCTCGCCTAGGTGAGGCAACTTGCCCTAGTTGAGGCCACCCTCGCCAACCAAAGGCGAGGCTGACTCTTGCCATATCTAGCTAGGCTGCCCTTAAAAGGCCACAAGCGAGGCAACCCTCACCCTCGGTCAACGAATGTTGCAACCCTCCCCAATGGTTAACGAGGGTCGCTAAGCCCTCGCTGAAAAGAAATAAAAAAGAGAAGAGAAAAAATAATAAAAAAATAATTTAAAATTAAAATTTTTTGGACAAAAATGCCCTTGATTAGCCAAAAATATTTAGCTAGCCGATGATCTACAATGTTAGGCCCTTATTTGAGATGAACATGGTGACTTCATATTCTTATTTAACACAAAATCTATTTCAGATCCTTATTTAATAAAATGAAGACATTTCAAACCTTTATTTGAAATTTTTCCATAAAAGTATAATCCACTCCTCTTAAAAAGAAGAATGGAAAAATGTTTGGATAAAGCGGTCGGGTTGTTTCTAGAAAGTCAACCGGGCGGTCGGATCGAACTTCAACTGAAAATGAAAACCGCCGGTGTTTCACCATTTGCTACAAGATCTGAATCGGAATATGGAACAGACTCAGGGCAGAGAGAAAGGAGCATTGGAAGAAGAAGAAGACAGGGATGGAGAAGAAGAAGAACAACAACAAGAGGCGAAGACGAAGAAGACTACGATGACGCCATGGGAGCAGCACTCAGCCGTCGTCAGCATCCCTCGCTTCGATTACAACGCCCCCTCTTCCCTCCTTCGCAGCTCGCACTCCGGCTGCCTCATCACCTGCACCATCAGTGTACCATCTCTCCTTCGCTTTTTTAGTTGTCAATTCAGTGGTTGAAACTTGGGGTGAAGGGTTTTCGTTCTGTTCTTTTTTCCTTTCTCCAAGAGGGAGAAGAGCGCCACCCAAGAAGCCATGTGCCTCCTTGAAAAGGTTTGGTTGTCTTCTTAAAGTCGAAACTTTTAAGCGTTATTGAATGAAATTCTAAAGATTAATTACATAATGCGTTTGAGTATGGTTGGTTTATGCTTGGAGCTTAAAAGTGAAGAACTGGATCATCTTTGAGTACGTGTAATTGCATTGATTAATGATGTCCTGACCATAGACTAGTTCGTGTAGAAGTAATTTGAAGTAGCTCAATGAAATGGTATTGTGGGACATTTGCTGCTAGGGAGAGTAATAACTTGGATGTGGCTGATGCAAAGTCAACTGCTAAGAGAAGGACAGTATGCCCTGAGGATCTGGATCAGGAAGGTGCCAATGGTGCTGAATGTGGGCATTTAACAGACCAGTATCATATTGAGGATGGGACTCTTCTACTCAAAACCTAATCACTACGTACCTAGATATCTGCAAAATGTTGTTTAACTGCCTCCAACTTTGCTATTTAACCGGAAGATAAGCTTTCAGAAGGCATATCTTCTAAAACAAACGAAGACATCGATGTAAATAGATCTTCAGCTCTTTCATTAGTCAAGTTGACAGGGAGTGGTTTGCTTCTCTGTACATTCCCCATGAGGATTCAGCCGACACCATTCAAATTGTGCCTGATATTATTGATTCCCTTGGATCTAGTGATTCGAGTTCCCCACAGTGAGTTTTTCTTTTCCTTATCTGACATTAGACAGAAATGTCTCGACATAAGTACCCGAGAGTGCCAAAATTTGGCATTGAGGACACTTAAGTGCCAAAAGTTACAAAAGGTACATTTAAGTATCAAAATCGGAGCAAAAAGGATCAGTTTAAGTGCCAACGGCGAAAAATTCTGGCCAAACTGGTACGTGTCCATTTTCCGATGAGTTTATTTGCTGACGGAGCATTTTTTTTTTCTAATAAAAAATATACGTGGCAATTTAATTATAAAAAATTGCCACGTTAGATTAACAAAAATTTTAAAATTGATTTAAAAAAAAGGGGGGGGGGGGGGGAAGGGGGAATCGGTGAGGGCTATCCCTTGCCACTGCCGCTGCCACCATCATCGCCCCACCTTCGTCGAGAAGGGCCGGCGACGATGGGGAGGGTCGGCTGGGGTCGCCAGCCACTGGCCGGGCCCGGCGACCCTAGCCGACCCTCGCCCATCGTCGCCGGCCCTTCTCGCGATGGTGGGGCGGCAATGGTGGCGACGACAATGGCGGCGGCAAGGGCTGCATAGCCCTCACCGATTCCCCTTCCCCCTTTTTGTAAATTAATCAATTTTATAATAAATATATTTTAATTATTTAATATTATTTAATGAATAATTTTTAAAATCCATGTTAGCGCAAAACGGCGTCGTTTTGGCTGATTTTTTGTCGATTTAGTTTCCGGCGAGCCACGTAGGCAAGAAAATTAATAAAAAAATTGCCACGTAGGATTTCCAATGGGGTTCCGACGACTTGGCACTAAAGTAATCCATTTATTTTGAAAAATGGTATTTAAATGTATCTTTTGTAACTTTTGGCATTTAAGTGTCTCTCGATGCCAAGTTTTGGCACTCCTGGGGTACTTATGCCAAAATGTCTCCCTAGTAGATAACATGCATTTCCCACCCTAGCTTGTTACTTTAGGATTGGCAATGTGTTACTACTGATGCATAGACCTTCTTGCTCTGCACATGATAGAGAAACTTGGCATTGATGAATGAGTCCTCTAAGTAGAAAGTTAAAGGAAAGAAAACCCAGATGCGCAACTAAGCCTCGATGAGGCATATATGTTTTACTTGATCAACTTAAACTCTACGTGCTAGTAGTATGATTAGGATTGCTGTATATATATGCTACTTATGACCGGAGAAGTAATGCAAGTGTTAGGGTGGCTAATTTGCTTTTGACTTGTACTTTTGATATCTTGGTGACTTTTTCAACAATAAATGCCCATATTATCTTGTTGACTTTTTTATATATAAAAGGCCATCTAATAGCCCATTACCCTACAATTGCAGTTAAGCATGCATTGCAAATTACTCTAAATATTGCAAATGTGCATTCTAGCTAGCTGGAAGGACAATAGTGAAAGCATCTTTTTTTCTTGAAGGAGACATCTTTGCTGATATTTTGTTCAAAAAAAAAATGAAATAAAAGGAAAGGCTTGTCGTAGATAAGGCTTTTCGTAGATCTTTAGCTGTAGAATATGCACCAAGAATTTTTTCCATTCCCAGAAACTTGTAGCTTGTAGACATAACTTTTTATTTATTCATTGCTATCATTTGATTAAACTGACCACTGTTTTGCAAATTGTGATAATTTTAGCTTGAAGGGATCCCTCTAAAAAAAGTATTATTAAATCTTGATGAACTTTTGACTTTGTTATATAAACTTATGATTCAAACTACATTTTAGGATTTATCCATTCAAATGCCAATTAAAGAAGGCGGTTTTAACCGTGCAGTTAGTGTCATCGAATTTTTCCTATCCAAGCTACGTGCAGTTTGAATGAGCCAGACCTAAAGGCTGTTGTTCAAAAGCTTGTTCTCGAGTTTATAAAGGGTAAGCCAAGCAGACGTGCATTACCAATAAAGGTACTTGCTCTATCTGTATCATTAGCGATCGCATTCTTTGTTAAGAAGAGATTCAAGTTTGAAACTTAAACTCAAATGTACATATGATAATTCAACACAAATAAAATCTCTTTTGTATTGTCACATAGACTTTCTTAGCATACAAGACGTAAGTGAACATCTCATATAGAAGCGGTGAATTGTTTCTTAGCGTTACTATACCTTTCCCCCTGCCTATAACCATTTCCTTTATTTCTTCTTGTGCTTCTAAGGATGACTCGTTGAAATCTAGCAGGTACTACAATTATTACACGAAGTGCCTATCGGCAACCCTACATGGCAGAAGCAGTGGCGCTCTTCCTCTACACAGTTGATGGGTGAATAAAAAAAGGAATACTAGAATCTTTTGACTTAAATTTCTGGATGAGACTGTACAAGTGAACTGCAGTGAGTAGTATCAACAACGGCAAATAAAGGAGGAAGAAGGAGAGGCCTGGGAACAACAACGACATAGGCAAAGCAATGGAGAGGGAACAAGAAAGGATGGTGACAAAGCGAAAGATGTAGGCCCTGCAGGCAGTATTGAAGGCTCGTAGATGAGCCACAAGTGGAAGGGACAATGAGCAATAGAGAATGAGAGCAGAAATGGAGAAGAACATGGTGATGGGGTGGGTTTCAAATGGAGAATCAAGGCTTCCTTGGTCTCCACTGTAATGAAGTTGAGCAGAGCTGGAGTGATTAAGGTAAGTATGGAATACATTTTCCTCCATTGATTGTCACAAAGGATAGGCATTTTTGGATTTGTGCAAATGCGGAGAAAAAAGGAAGAGGATGAAGAGCAACAGCAACGCCAATGTTGAGAAAGAGGAAGAGGACGAGGTATGGCAGCAGGGTGATTCTTGAGAAAGGGAGCAAGGTCAATTTATAATGAGTCTGTCTTACATGGATCGATGTTGGTAGACTCTCGCTTGGATTGATTGATGTTGACAGGACTTTCGCAACTCTAGATTTCCTCCAGGTCACTAATGCACATGAGAGGGAGTCTTGCACCTTGGTCTAGGACTGACTCGCAAATTTTGGTCTTGGACTGTTCCATAATGGAATAATTTGCGAGTCCGTTGTCCAAGACCAAAGGTGCAAGACCTAAAGTTATGGAATAGTTTGCGAGAGTCTGTCAACATCAGCAGTCCAAGACCAAAGTTACAACTCTCGCAAATTATTCCATCGTCCAAGACCAAAGGTGCAAGATCTAAAGTTAACAGCATTCATGGAATAGTTTGCGAGTCTGTCAACATCAGCAGTCCAAGACCAAAGGTGCAAGATCTAAAGTTGACCGCATTCATGGAATAGTTTGCGAGAGTAGTTCAAGGTGCAAGGTGCAAGATCTAAAGTTAACAGCATTCGTGGAGTAGTCCAAGACCGAAGTTGCAAGATCTAAAGTTTGCGAGAGTCATTCAACCTCAGTAGTCCAAGACCAAGGTGAAAGGTAAACGTAAGACCAAAATTCCCGGTCCGATTGTCCGTATGTTTGTTTTTTGGGAATCGATACTCCATGATTCTTGTTGCAGAAATTAGTTTTCATACCCTTCAATTTTCTTTAAAAAATGACTTTTGTTTCGGGGAGTTTGCTTAACCCTATTCTCTCATTCACACTCTTTTAGGAGATATTCTTACGTGAACCGAGGAGATGTGAGCTTACCACATCTCGATTTTAAAATCAGGGAACCCATCAAGATTATAAGCTCGCGCATTAGACTCACATGTACTGGAAGCATTGAAGAATTTTTCCCTCACTGGATTCAAAGGCCAATCAACCTTGTGTCCTCCTCGGATTGTGAGGTGATATGCCCACAGTTGCTGGAGAGTCTCTTAAATCTGCCTAAATGGTAAGTAAAAAGAATTAGAACTACCCATAAGACAAGCAAAGCATCATCAAAATGCTCGGTAATGAATTTGATTTCGTACCTCAGCATGGCAACTTAATATAGAGCACCTAAGTAAGCAATTAAACCCCAAATTTGCACACATATTGTCCTACTATAATGACGAACGGACGAATGGAGGATGGGCAAAGGAAAGGACTCTACCTGACACGGCCGATGTGGGTGTGACCGATTTATCAGCGAATCGCAATCCAGGATTTGACCCGTCAAGTGGGTGTGCGAACGGCAACGAGGGGAGGAGCTGGGAAGGAGGAAGAACGGTACTTGGGGTATCGGTTGGGTCTTTGGGATGGATGGAAGGTGAAGGAGGAGGCCGCGCCGCATTTTTTTTTTTTTAAGATCGAATTTTTACTTATTTATGATGATTTCGTGGGAATTAGGGGTGAGCATGGTCCAAATTGGGCAATCCACCCCCTAACCCTAATATCAACCCATATAGTATTAGTCCTCAATTTTTGGGACCGAGGATCGACCCTATTGAGTTCAGAACCAAGGACTGGACCGACTCAATGGGTTAGGTCCGTTTCCAAGGTCAACTCAAGACTAACCAATAATTTTTTTTTTTGTTTCATTTTTTGCAATCATGGAAAAAGCAAACTTACTATTTTAAATTACATATCCATCGATAATGCAGTGTTAAACAACCCAATGATAAATATCAATACATATTTAATTATTTAAGATAAGGCAATAATAGAAATTTCACATTTGCTAAAAGTAAGAAATCATAAAAATGATTAAGATCGCTTATAGAGCCTCGATCACTCAAAGAGCCGCGACGTGAGTGTTGCTCACGAGTGAGTAGGGTTTCCAATTAGGGCTTTGTTTCCTTATGATTTACTCAACGATGAGCAAAGTCAATGAAGAGAGGCAAGCAGTGAAAGCGCCAAACGGTAAGCAAGGCGAGTGGCACGAGCATCAAGGGGCAAGCGGCATGAGCGGCCAAAGGAGAGAGGGGTGAATGTCAAGTAGCAAGTGGGGCAAGATTGCTCATAAGCAAAGTTGTATCTTTTGATTTTACTTGGTAAATTGAAGACTAGGAGGATAAAGAAAAAAGAAGAAAACAAGAGTATTGGAGAAAGATGGCGCCATTAGAGTTAGGGTTTCCTCTTTAAAATAGATTAAAAAATATTATAAATAAAATATTAGATATATAGTACATAACATATCTAAAATATATTATATATATAGTCAAGGTTGGTCTGAATTGGACCAACTCAAAACTCCTAGATCGAGAACCAACCCACATAGTACCGATCCAAAAATTATAAAATTAAGGATTGACCTAGTCCCCTTGGGAATCAGATCAGGACTGGCAAGACTGGGCCAGTCCAAGATCGATTCAGGGTTGACCCTGGACTAATGCTCACCCCTAGTGGGCATTACCATTTTTGAGGTTGGTGAATCAAATGTCCGAAGCAATTATGAGAGAGAGAGAGAATTTAATGTAAATTTATTTGCCGTTCCCATTTTTTTTTCCTTTTGTTGAATTAAATCGTGGTGTGGTTTTTATCGAAAATATTTAATTTTAAAGATGGTTTTGATTTTCTTTAAAAAAAGAAAAAGAAAAAACGAAACAAGGTAACTTTAGGAATTGCCCCACGATATTAATTTATTGCACATCGAGCTCTAAATTTACTGTAGCGACACTTTATACTCGTTTGAATTTTCTCAAAAAATTATGAGTTCTCAAGTTTATATTCACTTTGAGGAAAAAAAGTATTAAGATTCTTGATTTTTTTTTCCTTTTTTGGGAACGAGAAAAATTATTAAGATTCTTTTCTAGATTTTCTTTTTCCTTTTTTTTGGGAAGGAAGGAAGAAAGAAGACGGAGAGGATAATTAGCAATCGAAAGGGATTTGATTTTTATCAAACAGTCGATTATGCTCTTTGACTAATTCCCTTTATTTTATATAAAATAATCGATAAAGAGGGACATTTATTTCGTGATGGCTTGTCGTTCATTCCTTTTTTTCTCTTTTAGTAGCATCCAAATTCATAACATAATGATTGAAATTTGCCCCATTTTTCCCTTAGAAATGGGAATGATCAAAGTTAACTTTCGATTTTGTTAAGAATTTGAATTTGAATTTATTGAGTTGAATAAGAAGCAGCAATTAGATTAGTAGAAGATGGTTAGAAAAATATCTTGGACCGAGAAGCAAAAAGTGATGAGGATTGGACTATTCAACCCTTTCACTATTTCCTATAATTTCATACTTCTCTCCAGCTTATTTAGTATAATTGTCAAGTTTGCCATTTGTGCGAAGTTTGAAAGTAACTCTCAATCAGATTGCGTAATTGCATGAGACAGGATATCTGATGGCCTAACTTCTACTTTGAATTGCCAGGTAAGTCTAGAATTAATTTTGGAAGCTTGGAAAGTGTGAAGGGGAAGTGAGACCACGATTTGATCTGGACCGCTCCAGAAACGATCAAGTTTGCGATGCTCTTCACACATCCATCTTTTACTTTCTTGAGAAGAAAACGAATTGGTCAATCAAAGTTTACATGTGAACCGCAACATCAATTTGTACTAAAAAAAGGAAAAAGAAAGAGTTTCTAAATAACAAGATGTTTAGTATCAACCAATCTTAAAAGTGTAAATGAAAATCCCATGAGCAATTTCTTAATTCGCAATATTCGAGGATGAGTCTCTCATTTTCAAAAGGCATCGTGCTGCCTCGATCTTTCATCATCCAATCGAGAAGATTTTTCCAGGCTAGGATCCATCAAATGAGTAAGATTTTTTTTTAATATTCCCTTTGTTAAAAAGGCGTTGTCCATGACCTCATATTGCAAAAAGATGAGCAAGAAAGAAACGGTGAAGAAAAGACAGAAAATGGGGTGTCCCTTGTGTAGCAAGCACAAGAAGGTCTTGAGATCGCATGTCTTGAAAGGGGGCCAATGTTAGATTATTTTGAGTAATCTTTTCTCTCTCCTCTCTCTTTTCTCTGCACACTCTCTCTCACCCGACTCTCTCTCTCTCTTCGCCGCCCCCTCTCTCTCTCCCACCGTGCGGAGGCGGAGCTGCGCAATGGTTCGTTGCACAAGCCACTGTGCCCTTGTCCGACCGACGAATCACTGCATCCGACAGCAGAGGCGACTTTTCGAGACGGAGGTGTAGCCGCGCAATGATTCGTCAGACGAGTCACCACGCCCTCATCCAACCGACGAACCACAGCACCGCCCCTCCGGCCCCGCCATCACCGAATTGCTCCCCTGGTTGTGCCCCCTCTCTCCTTCCGTGTCAAGACCAAGCCCTCGTCCGACGGCGCGGTGGTTCGTCCGTCGGATGAGCCACTCGTCCAACGAACTACCGTGCGGCTTCGCCTCCGCTCGGTGGGAGAGAGAGGGAACGGCGAAGAGAGAGAGAGAGTGTGCAGGGGAGGCGAGAGAGAGAGAGCGCACAGAGAAGGGGAAGGCTTTTCAAAATAATTTGGGTCCCATTTTAGACACGTGTCACGATATCAATACGTTCTTTTTTGTTGTGCATAGAGTGACTTGCCAGATTTTAGGTGCGCCACGTGCTAATGCATTGTTGGTTCTTTGGACTTGAGCCCTAGCTCCTAGAAAAAAGCTTCCCTCTTCCCTTTCGTGGACGGTGAATATTACGTTTATAAAGTGCGTGCGCGATTCTAGAGAGAGAGAGAGAGAGAGTTCTCGGCTGGTAAGTCCTATGTCTGGTGCCTCTTAACTTTGGTCACGGTGCGCCTCGCTTTCTGATAGGAGGTTTTTGTGCTTGATGATGATGATGATGATGATGTGGATGCGTGGGTTTTTGGAACAGCGAGAGAGATGCTCGATGTGCTTCCTGTGAAATCCCCTTCCGATTTCGTTGGCAGGTTGATGAAGAGACGGCTCGCCAGCTCACCCGTATGTTCCTTTCATTTTTTGCCTACTTTCTGTTTGTACTCTCTCTGAGCTTTTCAAGAGATCGAGATCGAGAGAGAGAGAGAGAGAGAGAGAGAGGAACAAGCTTTTCGTGGAAAAGCTGAGCTTTCCCATGGTTGCCGATTGTGTCGACATTACAGAGAGATGTAGACTCTCTCTATACGAAAATCTCGTGTTCCTCTCTTCCTCTCGATCACGATATCTAGAAAAGCTCAAAAGCTCCCAGCATCTTGTTCTNTGTGGCAAAAACCCTAAAATTCTCGTAGTCGAGCTTTAGTGTATCATTTTCATAATCAGAAGATACCCAAATTATTATTAGCTTAGCCACTTTGACTAATCATTTTCAGTACAGCACAACCCACCTTTTTGTCCTTAGTCACTTGATGATGGTGGTGGTGGTGGTGTGTGAAAAGTTTGCATACATCCCCTTCAGAGGAATGATGCTCCATGTCAAAAAAATTTGCCTCAGTATTTTTGCCCAGGAAGGAAGAAGAAATGCCAGCTTGAGTCCTTGCTTGGGGGACATTAAGTAGAAACTTTTTCCCGAGTTTTGCGCAGGGGCAGATATTTGATTAATTTAAACATTCTTGCTGCATTTTCCTAATTTTCTGACCCTCCATTTGTTCCCCGTTATTTGTCAGCCACCTATCCTCTCGTTCTTCCTTCTTTATTCTTGATTCGGAAGTATATGTATAGAGACTCATGGTCCGTAATTTTTCTCCACACAAGAACTTAGCAAAGTCCAGGAGTGCTGGAAATTCTCGCCTACAATCTCCAAATAAAAGCATGGTTCACAGTTCTCACGCTGCCAAGTCTGCGCGCTTGTCCATCATGTTGATGGTGTGGGTGATTTTGAGTGGCTTCATTTGGGAAGCGAGTGCCGATGGAGAGTGCGGAAGCATCCCGATCAACGTGGCGTTTGCCCGCCTGAGTCCTTGCTTGGTGGCAGCTCGAGACGCCCAGGCCAAGGTCCCACCCCTCTGCTGCGATAGAGTCAAGAGGCTCGTTCAGACCAATCCTCGCTGCCTCTCCGCCGTCTTTCTCTCTCCTCTAGCGAAGGAGGCCGGGATCATTCCGGCCGCGGCTTTGTCGATCCCCAAGAGGTGCAACATTAGCGACAGGCCCGCCTGAAGGAATGCGGAAGTGAGTGTAACTACTCCATAAATAATATTCTACTAAGTAGCTACTTATAATAATATGATGTCATCCAAAATTGGTAACGTTTTTGTCCCTCTCTCTTTTTTTTTTCCTTCATTGATTAGCTGCAGGATACACTGTGCCTTGAGCGACAAATGATGCCCACTTGCTCACCACCAACATAGGAGGAGGAAGTTAATCAAAGTGATGGCTTGAGAATGTTGGGGTTTTGCTAAATAAAAATTGTCATTGTAAAAGGCTTGTTCTCCTGTTCAAAGTGACCCTCTCTCTCTCTCTCTCTCTCTCTCTCTCTCTCTCTCTCTCTCTCTCTCTCTCTGATGCGCCTGCGTGCGAACATATATACGTATCGGATCTGCATCGACTTCACTCTCTGTGATGCTTGAGAATCTTCGTCTTCTTCTTCTTAGGCTGAACTGGGTACAGTATGTTTTTGTGCAGACGCCTTTCTTGATTATGGGCGTATTTGTCCGTCTTGTCTTGTCTTGTGTGTGTGGGGAAATTGAAGCTTGAGTCTTTCGGATTCTAAGTGGGATTGCCGTGGGGAAAAGACGAGATCTTTGCGATTTTTCATCGTTCATTGTCGATTGGTGAATGCTTTGGTTTCTGAAAGTCTGATTAGTTGGGTCGGACGGAACTTCGTTTTGTTTTATCAATTTGTATTGTAATTCCAAGTGTGTGGTACACAAATGAATAATGCATATTTAGTTGAATGGCTTAAAAAAGGAAAATTTTTGAAGGAGCTTGTAGGGAGCCGACGAGCCCTCACACCAAGAGCAAACAATGCAAAACCCTCGATGGTGCGTCCACCGACCCTCGTGAGGGTCAATCAAGCGAGAATGAGGATTGAATTGGCGTTCATTTGCGGCCTTTCAAGGGACGGAATTGATTTCAAAAGGCTAAAATTGATGCCCTTAAAAGGGAATGAGGATTGAATTGGCCAGAGTCAAAAGCTTAAAGACCAAATTGAATATTGGATAGGAATATGGGGACTATTTTTGAAATTGTCCCTAAATATTTATTCCTAAACTAGCTCCGATCTACATGCATTTATTTTCTATCCGAGTATTCAAGAAGAAATTTTCTTGTTTTTTTTCCCTATACAAATATACACATGCTCTTTGACTACTACTAACTTCATATATATAGTATATATTATGTCTTGATCTCAAGTAAATCTTTTATTTAAACTCCGTTCAAAATTTAGTAGATGACATGTGAAATTGAAAATGTTTACCAGGAGTTAGGAAATCTCATGGTTAGCCATTTATTTGTATGCATATTAATTTCTCGACAAAGGAACGATAAGTGGATGAAAACTAAAATGAGCCCATTCATGGCCAACCTACATAAAAAGTAACAATCTCAAAAGGGGTGTAAGCACTTCGCTCGCTTGAGGATGGAATCTTAAGTAATTTTATGTATACGAGAAGATTTTTCAATAAAAGTCATATGATTTTTTTCTTTTAAAGAGTAATTATTACTACACAAAAGGAAGAGCAAATTCTTGGTAAAAAAAGGAAAGAGCATATTTGCTATTGATGGGGAACCAAGAGATGAATGAAATATCAGGCAAAACGGCATTTATTAAGAGATAATGAAACAAGCCAACTGTTCCACCAAAATGCAGAACTGGTAATTACCGTAGATAATGCCGCAGTGGGCCAATGGAACAGAGAACGGTTCTTCTTGCATTGGCAATTTTCATTTGGCAAAACCCCGACGATCTCGAGCCATCACTTTTGATTGGCATGCTCCTATCACCACGTTGATGGGCAACTGCTAATCATTTGCCGCTCGGGGGAAAGCCTTGTCTGCGTAAAAAGATGAGACAAGGGATCGACAGAGCATGCGAGTGCGCGATTCTGTCCGAGGGTTGCACGTCCTTTGAGAGCGAATCCGGGCCAACCCTGTACGTGGGTTGCTCTCGGGGCCTCCTCTTTCGGTAGTTTTTTCTTTTTCTCTCTCTCATGTCCCCTTCCAATACTTCAAAGGTTAGATTTTTTTACCTCAACATCACACTAGAGTTGACACGTGGATCTTCGGCTCGAAGCCACTTATCCTAGATTTCCCATCGTGGATTTGTGCGGATTGCGTGATCGTAAGGTACATTTGGTAAAATTTCTTCTCTCGACAATAATTTTTTTCAAAAATACTTCTTTTTTATTTATATTCTCTAAAGCAATTTCTTAATAAAAGAAAATATTTGGTAACTATACAAAATTTCTGCTTACAAAATAGAAAAATAATAAGAGTGCATTTGGTATAACCTATAAATTTTTTATGATGTAAATTTTCTTTAATTTTTTAATAATTTTTCAGATTTTTTTTTCCTTTCTTCTTCTTCTTCTTCTTCCAGCGATAGCGGTGACCAACGAGTGGTGGTGACTGATTAGAAGAGGAAGAAAAAGAAAAGAAAAAAGGAAAGGAAAGAAAATGACTTATTTTCAAAATTATTCTTGGGAACATGAATCAACTTTTTTCTAATTTCTATTTCTATTCCAAATTTATCTCCCGGAATAATTTTCTATTCTGGTGAATAGAAATATTAATTGACGTTACCAAATAGATTTTGTTCTTTTTTTTGTTCCGAAAAACAAAACAAAAAATAAATCGAAAAAATAGAAACGTTACCAAACGAAACCTAAGAGTCTTGCTTTTCACTTCCTTCTATTTTAGATATTTATTTTATTTTTCTTTTCCTTTTCCAGTTCTAAAATAATATTCTTGCATTAATAAAAAGGTCCATGCAAATCTCTTAATATTTAATAGGGTTATAAAAAAAGCCCCAAACCGAAACATATATAACAAATTTATCTTAGACTAATTTTTTTGCCACAAAAAACCTCAAACTAGTACAAATATGATAAATTTACCCAAAATAATTTTTTTACCATCAAAAACCATAAATTTGTGATAAATTATCTTTCGTTAATTTTTGTGAAATTGGATCAATATCATAAAAAAAACATAAACTATTTAAAACCCCCAATTAGCACTCGTCAACTAGTGCTTCTATGGCCTGTTTATCTTGAACTAATTCTCATATTGTGAAAAATTCCATACTAATAATTTTCATCTCACCAAAAAAATTTGAACCGAGATCCCTACCCCAAATCCGCTCTCGTCTAATATCCCATTAAGAAATACGTGTGTATCAACACACGCGACAGGCAATTGCAACACTGACTGATACATGGAATGATGGTGTCACATTTTAAAAGGATATTAAATGAAATGCAAATGGATGGTAGATTTGGGTCAAGTTGTGCCGATTGGGAAATTTTTGCTGGAGGAGAAGCAATTCAGGACGAATGCATCGTTGAGATACTAATTTAAAAAAGAAAATTAGATGAAAATTTATTTAAGATAAAGGCTTAATACCATAAAAAAAAAAAACTCTAATTATACCAACGGCGGCACAAATACCTTGAACTTTTTTTTAAAAGTCCCAAACTTTTTTTATATCATAAAAAATCCTGAGTATGACAAATATATCTTTGATATAACTAAAATAGATGGTGTATATATCATAAATGTAAAAGTTTAGGTGTTTTTTATACTTAAAACTTGGGATTTCTGTGTCATGATGGACATAACTTAGAGTTTTCTTGTAGTATTTTCCCTAAAATAAATATATCTAGTTGGCATTGATTTGAAATTTTCATTGGTAAATGATTGTTATAATTATATCACACGAGAAGGTGGGCTTGAAATTCATCCATCGATAACATTCATATTTTATTTACAATATGGCCTTCCCCCTCAATGTTGGAGATGAATGATCACACTTATCATTGTTGCAATAATAATCATATTTAGGACGTGTCACTATATAACTAATTCAGAAAAGGGTAAAAACACATAAGCACGCTACATAAGTGTTTTTTTTTTTTTGGTAAAGGTAAGTAGTATAAATGATAATCAACCATGTACTGTACAAAGGGGTGAAACTCGGACCCAACACGTACTTAACGAGACTAATGTCCTTGGAGTGTGGGGGGGCCAAGTTCACAAAATCAGTCTAGAACCAACCTAGAGAAAATACGGGAGTAGTCACACCTTACTCTCCCTCAAGCTAACCAAAAATACTGGGATCAATATCCCAACTACGTTGGAAACATCTATTCCTTGGAGAATCAACCACCACGTTGTAGGCCAAAGCTTTGTCCTTAACCATTATGATGATGGATTGCTTCATCGATGGCAGGGAGAGGTTGGAAGCTCTGAATGTGATATCATTCCTAGTTTTCCAAATTACATAACACAGTGCACCAAAAGAGAACCTGGCCATGTCCTCATAGAATCCTATGCCTGAGAGGGTATTATGAGCCCACCTAATATTCTCTAGCGAAGGCCTATTAATCCAAGGAAGATTACACTTCGCAGCCCAAAAATTGGCGAGGGAATTGGATATGTGACAATCAAAAAATAGATGATCAATAGAGTCTGGCCTTAAGTTGCATAATACGCAATGAGCCGATGCCAGCCTGCCATGTGACATAAGAAATACCTAGGCCGGGAGTCTACTCCGAGAGATAATCCATAGGAGAAATTGGTGCCGAGGAATAATGGATTTATGCCACACGAAGGCCGCCCATGGAGCTGAAGGAGCCTTCCTCCTAAAGGCCTTCCATGCAGAGGCACTGGAAAATTTGCCAGAAGGGTGTTTTGTCCATATAAATGAATCCGGCGTTTGATTTACGGAAGGGATCAATAACTGCCAAGCGTGCAACTCATGTAGTAATTCCTGACCATCAGGGGAGAAGAGATCGACGACCATCGCATGCCGCGAGAGAGCTGACTGATATATTTCGGCGTTCGAGTATATCAAATTAAGGGGACCCAACACGCTACATAAGTGTTGATTGCAATTATATATGAAGCTAAAAAAATTACCATTACAGAGATTGTTTCAAAACATTTTGAGTACTCTGAATTTGATAGGTAAGTGTGGAATATCTGCACTGTTTGAGATTGATAAAGCATTAAGGGAAAATCTCAAAAAGAAAACCCACTGAAGTGAGGCAATTTTTTTTTATTTTTTGGCAAAATAGGGTATACGGTAACAAGTTAGAAACTTTTGATGCCGCCCTGCCGGGGATAGATAAAAAGGGTTAGGGTTAAAAAAAGAAAAGAAAAGAAAGGATAAATGTATGTGGACATGCCCCTTTTTCGTTTTTTTTATTTTGAGGCCCCCACTACGTCAACAATACTTGCCGCAACATTTTTGCCCAGTACTGAAGGATTACTGTGAGATAACTTAACCCTTTTATCTCTGCGCAAAGCGGGACGATGCCGCGCGAGACCCACAAATCATTATTTTTCCCACTAATCACATCCTGTCCCCCCGGCTTTGTTCCGGGTAGATCTATGGATGATTTAATGAAAATTCCATGTAACCTATCAGAGAAAAAATTTGGGCAGGAATGCAATTCACCATATGAAAATCCCACTCCTATCACCGGGCGGCCACCCTCTCTCTCCTCACGTCACCCCTCTCTATTCCCTCTTCCTTTTTCCTTTGTTTTCCTTCTTCTTCCCTTTCACTCTGACGAAACAACACCCTTGCACCACCACCCCACCCCCATCCCAGTCCGCTCCCTAGCGCTGTTTCACTCCTCTGTCGTCGAGATCGAGCTTAGCCGTCAAACTCTACCAAATTTGAGGATTTTTATTATATTAATATTTTTATCAAACATTGATTATGCTCTTTCAATAATTCCCTTTATTTTATATAAAATAATCAATAAAAAGGGACGTTTATTTCGTGATGTGTTATTGTTGGTTCCTTTTTTCTCTTTTACTAGCTTCCAAATTCATAACATAATCCCTCATTTCATTTATTTTGTTCTCTCTTGTAATTAATTGAATCCATCTTTTACTTTATTGGGAAGAAAATGATTTGGTCCATCAAAGCTTGCAAGTGAACCGCAACATCAATTTAGGAAAAATGGAAAAAGAGTTTCTAAATAACAAGATGTTTAGTGTCAACCCGCCTTAAGAGTTTAAAAGAAAATCCCACGAACAATTTCTTAATTCGCAATGGCAAATCGAGGATGAGCCTCCCATTCTCAAAGGGCATCGTGCTGCCTCGATCTTTCGTCGAACGAGTAAGATCTTTCATAATATTTTTTTTTGTTAAAAAGGTGTAATCCATCGTTGTCCATAGCTTCTGGCAACAAGACGAGCATGAAAGAAACAGCGAGGAATAGACAGAAAATAGGGTGCCCCTAGCACAATAAAAAAGAAAAAAAAAGAGAGAGGTTTTGATGTCGCGTGTCTAAGATGGGCCCATGTTTAGATTATTTTGCAAACTTATTTTCCCTCTCCTCTCTCTTTTCTCTGTACGCTCTCTCTCACCCGACTCTCTCTCTTCTTGCCGCCCCTTCTCTCTCCCACCGAGCGGAGGCCGAGCCACGCGGTGGTTCGCCGGACAAGCCACTGCGCCCTGGTCCGGCCGATGAATCACCCCGCCCGACAGCCGTGGTGACTTTGCGAGGCGGAGTCGGAGTTGCGTGATGATTCGTCGGACAAGCCACAGCAATGCCCCTCGCCGTCAACGAATCGCTCCCCCCTCGTTGTGCCCTCTCTGTCTTTCCGAGTCACGACCGAGCCCTCGTCCGACGGCGCGGTGGTTCGTCGGTCGGACGAGCCACTCGTCGACGAACCACCGTGAGGCTCCGCCTCCGCTAGGTGGGAGAGAGAGAGGGGGCGGCGAAGAGAGAGAGTCAAGTTAGAGAGGGAGTGTGCAAGGGAGGCAAGAGAGAGAGTGCAGAGAGGAGAGGAGTTTTCAAAATAATTTAGGTTCCAGTTTGGACACGTGTCAATACCTCGATGCCTTCCTTTTTGTTGGTTATTTGGAATTGACGACTGCCCTAGCTCCTAGAAAAAAGCTTCTCTCTTCCCTTTCTTGAGAGTGGGCATCTGTGTGTCGTGCGCGCGCGCGATTTCTCTCTCTACACAGAGAAAGATCTAGGCTGGTAAGTCCATTTCGCTTTCTGATGAAGGTTTTTCGCTTGACGGTGCGTGTGCGTGGAATTTTGGAACAGCGATAGAGATGCTTGATGCGCTTCCTGTGAAATCCCCTTCCGATTTTGTTCGCAGGTTGATGAAGAGACGGCTCGCCGGCTCGCCCGTACGTTCCTTTCATTTTTTGCCTCCTTTCTGTTTGTACTAATTCCCTCCTCAGAAAGAATACAGATGCGCTCCAACTTGCACGGGAGTGCGTCACTGCCTTTCAGTTTCAGTGTTTTTGTGTTGACTGTGCTTGTGTTGTTATCTATCCCAATCCCAGTTACCCACCAAATTATGATTAGTCCGACCATGGTTTAGAATAAACGCTTATTTGTCGAAAAGCTGAGCTCTTTTTGAGAGATCGAGATCGAGAGAGAGAGAGAGAGAGAGGAACACGAAAAGCTGAGCTTTTCCATGGTTGCTGACTATGTCGACATTACAGAGAGATGTGGACTCTCTCTACACGAAAATTTCGTGTCGAAAAGCTGAGCTTTTCATGTTCCTCTCTCCTTCTCGATCTCGGTCTCTCGGAAAGCTCAAAAGCTCTCTCTCTCCGTGTTCCTCTCTTGCCCTCTCACATGTTCCCCCCCCCCCCCCCCCCTTCTCTCTCTCTCAGCGGCGAAAACCCTAACATGCACATAGTCGATCTTTAATGTGACATAGGCTAAGCTAATCATTTTCATAATCAGAAGACACCTAAATGATTATTAGCTTAGTCTCTTTGACTAATTATTTTTCAGCACGTCGCACTTTCCGGTGGTGGGGTGGTGGCGTATGAAAAGTTTGCATACATCCTCTTGTTCTCCCTTCTTTATTCTTGATTCGGAAGTATATGTATAGACTTACGGTCCATGATTTCTCTTCACACAAGAACTTAGCGAAGTCCTAGAGTGCTGAAATTCTCGCCAACAATCTCCAAAGATAGGCATGGCTCGCAAGTCTCACGCTGCCAAGTCTGTGCGCTTATTCATCGTGATGATGGTAGGAGTGACTTTGAGTGGCTTCATTTGGGAAGCAAGTGCTGTCGGAGAGTGCGGGAAGATCCCAATCAGGTTGGCGTTCGCCAGACTGAGTCCTTGCATGGTGGCAGCTAGAGACGCCCAGGCTAAGGTTCCACGCGCCTGCTGTGATAACGTCAAACCACTCATTCGGAACAATCCTTGCTGCCTCTATGCTGTCTTCAACTCTCCTGCAGCGAAGTTCGCCAGGATCGTTCCAGCCGCAGCTATGTCGATCCCCAAGAGGTGCAACATTAGGAATAGGCCCGCCAGAAGGAATGCAGAAGTGAGTGTAACTACTTTACTATATAATATTCTACTAAGTAGCTACTTATAATAATGTCATCCAAAATTGGTAACGTGTGTGTTTGTCTCTCTCTCCCTTCATTGATTAGCTGCAGGATGCACTGTGCTTTGAGCGCCAAATGATGCCCACTTGCCTACCACCAACATAGGAGGAGGAAGTTAATCAAAGTGATGGCTTGAGAATGTTGGGGTTTTGCTAAATAAAAATTGTCAATGTAAAATAGGAGGAGGAAGTTAATCAAAGTGATGGCTTGAGAATGTTGGGGTTTTGCTAAATAAAAATTGTCAATGTAAAAGGGTCGTTCTCTTGTTCAAAGTGACCCTCTCTCTCTCTCTCTCTCTCTCTCTCTCTCTCTCTCTCGTCTTGTCTGTGTGGGGAAATTGAAGCTTGAGTCTTTCGGATTCGAAGTGGGATTGCCGTGGAGAAAGACGAGATCTTTGCGATTTTTCATCGTTCGTTGTCGATCGGTGAATGCTTTGGTTTCCGAGAGTCTGATTAGTTGGGTCGGACTGAGCTTCGTTTTGTTTTATCAATTTGTATTGTAATTCCAGGTGGGTGGTACACAGATGAATAATGCATATTTAGTTGAATGGCTTAAAAAAGGAAAAGTTTTGAAGTGGCTGTAAGGAGCCGACAAGCCCTCACACCAAGAGCAAACAATGGAACGCCCTCGATGGTGCCCACCGACCCTCGTGAGGGTCAATCAAGCGAGAACGAGGATTGAATTGGCGTTTATTGCCGGCCTTTCGAGAGACAAAATTGATGTCAAAAGACTAAAATCGATGCCCTTAAAAGAGCCCGAGGATTGAATTGGCCAGAGTCAGCTTAAAGACTGAATTGAATATTGGATAGGAGTATGGGGACTATTTTTGAAATTGTCCCAAAATATTTATTCCTAAACTAGTTCCGATCTACATGCATTTATTTTCTATCCAAGTATTCAAGACAAATTTTCTTGTTTTTTTCCTATACAGATATACACATGCTCTTTGACTAGTATTATGTTTTGATCTCAAGTGAATCTTTTCTTTAAACTCCGTTCAAAATTCAGCATAGGACACACAAAATTGGAAATGTTTACTGGGAGTTAAGAAATCTCATGGTTGGCTATTTGTTTCAAATAATTAGATAGAAAGTTGTATGCAAATCAATTTCTTGACAAAGGAACGATAAGTAGATGAAAAGTAAAATGAGCCAATTCATGGCCAGTCTATGTAAAAAGTAACAATCTCTAAAGGGGCTTGCTTGGATAAAATCTTAACTAATTTTGTGCATACGGGAAGATTTTTCAATAAAAGCCATATGAAATTAAAAAAGAAAATTAGTAATTATTACTACACAAAAGGAAGAGTAATTTCTTGGTAAAAAAAGGAGAGAGCGTATTTTCTACTGATGGGAAATCAAGAGATAAATGAAATATCAAGCGAGACGACATTTATTAAGAAATAATGAAATAAGTCATTTATTCCATCAAATTGCAAAATTGGTAATTATTGTACATAATGCGGGCCAATGGAACAGAGAAGGACCCCTCTTGCATTGGCAATGTTTTATTAGCAAAGCCCCAACGATCTCGGCCATCACGTTGATTGACATGTTCCTCCCACGTTGGGGAGCAACTGCGCATCATTTGTCGCTCGGGGGAAAGTCTTGTCAGAAAGATGAAACTAGGGGATTTTTTATTTATTTTTTGGCCATGAGAGACAAGGGATTGACAGGCCATGCAAGCGTGCAATTCTGTCTGGGGCCCTCCTGCACTACTTTTGAGAGTGGGCCACCACCACACGGGGGTCGCACTCGAGCCTGCCCTTTCGATAGTTCTTTTTTTTTTCCATGTTCTCTTTTGATAATTCAAAGGCTAGATTTTGTTACCTCAATATCACACTAGAGGTGACACATACGAATCTTCCGCTCGAAGCCACTTATCCTAGATGTCCCATCGTGCTTTTGTGCAGATCGTGTCATCTTAAAGATTTATTTGATAACATTTTTATTTTTAAAAATAATTTTTTTAGAAATATTACTTTTCTATTTCTATTCTATTGAATAACTTCTTAATAAAAGAACACGTTTAAGAATTGTACAAAATTTCTATTCCCATAATAGAAAAATAGGAATACATTTTATACGACTTATAAATTTTTTGTGACAAGTTTCTTTTCTTAAAATTTTGTAATAATTTTTTGAGATTTTTCTTTTTCTATTTTCTTTTTTTCCTTTCTTCTTCTTCCAGTGGTGGCAACAGCGACCGAAGGTAGGTGACAAGCAACCGGCAGGCGACAATAACCGGTTAGAAGAGGAAGAAGAAGAAAAGAAAAAGAAAGAAAGAAAATGACTTATTCTTGAAATTATTCATAGGAACAAAAGGTAACTTTTTTCTGCTTTTTATTTTGGTTTCAAATCTATTTCCTAGAACAATTTTCTATTATGGGAAATAGAAATATTAATTGACATTACTAAACAAATTTCTACTCTTTTTTAGTTCCAAAGAATAAAAAAATAGTAATCGGAAGAAATAGAAACATGACCAAACAGAACCTAAAAGTCTTGCTTTTTGCTTCCTTCTATTTTAGATCTTTCTTTTATTTTTATTTTTCCTTTTTTGATGCTAAAATAATATTCTTGCATTAGTAAAAAGGTCCATGCAAATCTCTTAATATTTAATAGGATTACAAAAAAGTCCTAAATTGATACATATGTAACAAATTTACCTCAAATTAATTTTTTTACCATAAAAAACCTCAAACTGATATAAATATGACAAATTTAACCAAAATTAACATGTTGACCATCAAAAATCACAAACTGATTTATTTGTAACGAATTTACCTTTCGTTAATTTTCATTAAATTGGATTAATACCAGGAAAAACCTTAAATTTGTTAAAACCCCCATTGGTATAGTCCTCAACTAGTGCTTCCATGGTCCATTTTTCTTGAACTAATTCTCATATCGCGAAAAATTTCAAACTAATAATTTTCATCTCACCTGAAAAATCTCGAACTAAGACCCCTAACCCAAATCCGCCCTCGTACAATATCACATTAAGAAATGCGTGTGTGTCAATACACATGATAGGCGATTGCAACACAGACCGATGTATAGAATGATGGCGTCATATCTTAAAAGGATATTAAATGAAATGCAAATGGATGGCAATTTTGGGTCAAGTTGTGCTGATTGGGAAATTTTTGTCGGAGGAGGAGCAGTTTGGGGTGAATGCATCATTGAGATATTAATTTAAAAAAATTAGATGAAATTAATTAACATAAAGGCCTAATAGAACAAGAAACTCAAATTATACCAACTATAATACAAATACCTCAAACTTTTTTCTAAAGGCCCTAAACTTGCTCATTATTACACAAATACTTCAAACTTTTTTGTATCATTAAAAAACCTAAATTTATATTAGCATGAAAAAAATATCTTTGATATAACTAAGATAGATGGTATATGTATCACAAATGTAAAAGTTTAGGTGTTTTTTACACTTAAAAATTCAGGATTTTTGTTTCATAATGGACATAACTTGGAGTTTTTTGTAGTACTTTCCCTAAAATAAATGTATCTAGTTGGCATTGATTTGAAATTTTTAGTGGTAACCGATTGTTATAATTATATCATGTGAGAAGTGGGCCTTGAAATCCATCCATCAATAGCATTCACATTTTATTTACAATATGAGCTTCTCCCTCAATTTTGGAGATGAATGATTACACTCATCATTGTTGCAATAATAACATTTTTAGGACGTGTCAATATATAACTAATCCAAAAAAGGGTAAAATACACATAAGCACACTAGATAAGAGTTGATTACAATTATATATGAAGCTAAAAAGAGAATTACCATTATGGAGATTGTTTTAAAACTTTTTGAGTACTGTGTGGAGTGTCTGCATTTTTTGAGATTGGTATAGAAGTAAGGGAAAATTTCAAAAAGAAAACCCACTGAAGCAAGGAACATTTTTTATTTTTTGTGCAAAATAGGGAATATGGATGATAAGGGGAAACATTTGACGGCGCCTTGCCGGGGAAAGATAAAGGGGTTAGGGTAAAAAAGAAAAGAAAAGAAAAGAAAAGGTAAAGGTACATGGACTTTGCCCATTTTGAGGCCCCACTTCTGAATGGTGCTCTATGCCAACAATACTTGCCGCAATATTCTTGCCCAGGACCGAAGGATTTCTGTGAGATTGCTTAACCCTTTTGTCTTTGCGCAAAGAGGGACAATGCAGCGCGAGACCCACAAATCATTTTTTTCCCACTAATCACATCCTGTCTTCCCGGCTTTAGCTCCTTTTTTTTCCCACTCTTTTGCCATGTAGAGCGAGACCCATCAATCATCTGTTGCCACCAGTCGTATCATCCAAAGGGGCAAAAATCCCCCTGGCCCTCCTTTTTTGCTCCTTCTTCTTCCCGCTCTTTTGCTGTGTAGCGCGATCAACTCTTCCCATCAGCCCTATCGTCTAGAAAGGGGCAAAATTTCCCTCCACCTACATTTTTGCGGCTTTTTTTTCTTTTTCTTTTTCTTTTTTTAAAGAAAAACACTATAAAAAATCTGAAATTATGTCACTTACAATAAATTTACCATTGATATTTTTTTGTAATATTAAAAATCATAAACTTTATCACTTGAGAGAAATTTACTCTGAATTTGTTTTGTGACACAAAAAAAAAACCCTATACCTATGTTTATGTGACATATTTACTCCCAAACTTCTAAAGACATTTTTGTCTTTTTTTCCTTTTTTTTTTCTTTTTTCTGGATGAGGGCTGCTCTTGCCAGCATCGTAGTTGTTAACACTATTTTTTAATATTTTATTTAGGTTTTAAATTGTATAGAAAATTAAATATTAACTTTTAACCCCTAGCAAAAATTAATTTCATCGCACATAGACATTAGAACATTTGCATTAGTAGCATTAATCATTACAATTGTCAAAAATATTTAAAAATATAAAATACAAAAATTCGGAAAAATTATTGTTAAAAGAAGAACAAAAAAGAAAAAAATTAGAAAAAAGCTGACCGGGCCAGGGCTAGGCTAGCCCGGCCCTCTCCTTTTCTCCTCTCCCTTTATTTCCTTTTACTTGGGGCCACGTCCAGCCTCCGGGCGGCCCATCTCCTAATTTCCTCAGCCCAGCCCGCTTCTCTTTCTCTTCTTCCTCCTCCGCAGCTCTCGCTTTGGAAGATGGGGCCCCGACAAAAAGGAGGATGCGCAGAGAAGGACGATGGTATGCGAAGGGAAGACAGAGACGATGACGAAAAAGACAGCAGCGCGGAGAATGTCGCGCGCCCGACTCTCAGCCAGGACAGTCGGAGGGCAGCTGGCATCGTCCCTGGAGGAGAGAGAGGAGAGGACGAGATAAAAGGGAGCGAGAAGACAGCAGGGGGTCTTCTACTTTGGCGGGGGTTCTTCGGTTTCTTGGACGGAGAGGAAAAGGAGAGCGGATCCGAGAGAGAGGCACATCCGGGACAGAGGGAGAGACCGAGAAAGTGAAAGGCAGAGAAGCAGAGAGCGAGAGAGTTCGAGAAGGCGACCAACCGTCAGCGGAGGCCCCTCCTTCAACCGTCGTCCATCGCAGCCTCCTTTGCCGAACTCGGTTAATCTATCCGAGCTGTAGCTGCCCCGTTTTGGGGAAAAGTTGGGTCGGAGCTCGCGGCCGAATAGTTTGCGTGAGCTCCGGCCCTGCCTTTCTTTCGTTAATGTTTCCGTGCGCTCTAGTGTGCGCTGTTAGGAGTCTAGGATTGTGCTCGAGTCCATTTCAAGGCATCGCTCGATTCTGTGATGCACGCCAACTGTTTGCATAAATGCCTGAATGAAGTTCCAGTATCCCGAGTTTGTTATAACCAAGATCTGCTGTTGTTGTTCAAACTCGTGTTAAATGCGAATGTTTCCACTCCTTCGTTGATCTTTGATGTTGCTGGTATTTAATACGTTAGCCTTGTTCCGAGCTTGAGCCCCAGCATGCCTCTATTCCCTCTTTTAGCCAATGCACCTCAGGTGTTTGATGAAATGAAAGGAAGCGAGAAGCAAAAGACATAATATGGAGAGAAAAATATTTTTCTATTCTACTTTGATTCAATGTACATTTTTCGCATATTATAGTACAAGATGTGTACAAAGAAAAAGGAAATAAAATATACAATAAAATCAAACCCATATTGAAATGATCTTGACTTATTTTGTGTATTAATTTCATTCCAAATTGGATATCAAATAATCCAAGCATATCTTCCAACACTCCCCCTCAAGCCGGTGGCTTGTATTTATCCAAGATGCCTAGCTTGCTGGATAGATATGTGTGCTATCTCTAACAAAGAGGCTCGGTGAAGACATCTGCAGGTTGTTCTATTGTCCCAACTCCTCTTGTCTCAATTATCCCTTCTTGAATTTTTTCTCAAGTAAAATGACAATTCACTTCTATATATTTCGTCCTTTCATGCACTATGGGATTAGATGTAAGTTTGAGTGCTACATCGTTATCACAAAATAACTTGGTTGGTCCCTTTATTTTCACCCCAAGATCCTGAAACAAGCCTCGTAACCATATACTTCTTGCATGTGGTTTTTGCCATGGCTCGATACTCTACCTCTACTGAAGATAATGAGACTCTTGGTTGTTTTTTTGTCTTCCATGAGAGTAGGGATTCTCCCAATTTAATACAGAAACCTGGGGTAAGTACACTAGGAGTGACAATACTTTCGTACGGTGCTAACTTTGGTGTCAAAACTTTTTTTTCACTTACTTAATTGCCACAAGTTTGAAAAAATGTTCACTTGAGTGCCATTCCGCTGAAAAAGCTAATGTGGCCACCAGAAAATAATATTTTAATATTTTAATTAATTTGGTCAAGGGCCCCCTCGCTGTCGGCTGCGAAGGCCTTGGGTGAGGCCATTGCAGCCTCCCCACGGCTGCCTGGCCCTCGTTGTAGCCACTGCGGGTGAGGCCGTTGGGTCCTTGCCAACCGTTGGTGAGGCCACGATGGCCCTCGGCAACCGCAGAGAGGTCGGACGACCTCAACCAAAGCTTTCGCGGCCAATGGTGAGGGTTCCGCGACCGGCGAGGGTCAACAGTAGCCCTCGTCAGCCCTAAAAAAAATCAAAAAAATCAAAAAAATAATTAAAATATTAAAATATTATTTTCTAGCGGCCATGTCAGTTTTTCTGGCATCACGTCAGCTTTTCAGGCGGAGTGGCACTCAAGTGAATATTTTTTCAAACTTGTGGCACTTAAGTAAGCGAAAAAAAGTTTTTGCACTAAAGTAAGCGTTATATGAAAATATTTGCTCTTCTAGTGTCCTAACCCCAAGAAACCTGTAGTAAACCATTTGTTCATTGGACATGTCTAATAATCCGTGTCACTATAAGCTACCATTTTCATATTACACTTTCTAGAAAGAAGTATTTCGAGTCCCGAGCATATCTTTAGATACTTCATGACCTTCAGAGCAACATTCATATGCAATTGCTTTGGCTTATGCATAAACTAACTGAGTGTTAGTATTGCATAACATATATCCGATCTAGTTATGGTTAAATATATGAGTTTTCCAACGAGCCTTTGATATTCTGATGGATCTCTAAGCATAGGGTCTTCATCTTGAGATATCATTGCATCATAATCTGACGTAGTTAGTTTGATGTTTTGCTTGATTGGAATGATAGCCAGTTTGCAACCTGATAAACCTATATCTGATATGATCTCCAATACAATTTTTCTCTAGTTGAGAGAAATCCCTTGTTTGGATCGGACAATTTCGATTCCTAAAAAATATTTGGGTGATCCTAAGTCCTTCATGTGGAAAGTGGAGTGCACATATTCTTTGAGGCATTTTATGACTTTTTCATCATTTTCCATAATAAGTATATCATCAACATATATCATCAAATAGATAGATGACATACCTTTAGTCCATATAAAAATGGCATAATCATATTTGGACTGTCTGAATCCTACAACTGTGAGGGAATTAGTAAATTTGGCATACCACTACTTGTAGGTTTGTTTGAGCCCATAAAGGGATTTGCAAAGATGACATACTTTATCCTCCCCCTATCTCCATAAACCCTGTGGAAGTTCCATATAAATTTCCTTATCTAAATCTCCATGGAGGAAAGCATTGTGAACATCCATTTGATACAATATCAAATCTTGAAATATTGCAAGTGATAGAAAAGAATGGACCATAACGTCTTTGGCTATAGGGGAGAATGTCTCATGATAATCAAATCATTCTTACTTAGTAAATCCCTTAACCACAAGTCATGCCTTGTAGCATTCAATTGTTCCATATGCTCAATATTTAATCTTATACATCCACTTGCACCCAATTGGCTTCCGTTGAGGAGGTAGAGTTACAAGTTCCCATGTTTGATTTTCTATTAGGGCTTGTAACCCTGCTTCCATTAGTATGTGCTTCATCATAGCTAGAGAGTTCTCGCTCTTTAGAAATGGAACAGATATAGTGTTTATGTTCTAGAGATAATTGATTAAAGGAAACATAGAATGAGATGGGGTATTGAATACCTGGTAGGTTTTGTGCAGCACAAACATAGTCTTTGGTCCATGTTGGCGGACGAGTGATCCGTTCAGAATGTCGTGGTGGATCTTGCTTTGGTGATGAAGGTGATGGATCCATAAGTTTTTCTGGCGCGGGACTAGGAACCTCTCCTTTGGACATATTATCTGACATTGGTTCCATCATTGATAGTGAAGGAATAATATCATCCGAAATCGGATTGGATGCTAAAGGGCTGCTTGAATTCTCAGGGGATGCAATTAGAAAATATTCATGCTTTTTAATAATTTCATCCTCAGTTAGGAGCGTACTTGTGTTGCTTGATGTTTTCTTTTCTTTTGAGGATTCTCTTTCTTTAAATGGAAAGATGTCTTCGTGAGATGTCACAAACCTTACTAATGAAAAACTCATTTGTAAATGGTTCGAATATGCGGTATCCCTTCTGCAAACTTGAGTATCCCATGAATATACAATGCTGAGCATAAGGACCCATCTTGTCCCGAGGACCTACTGTGGTGGCGTAACATAAACATCCAAAGATTCTTAGATGATCCAATTTTGCCTTCCTTCCGAAAAGCATCTCAAAGGGACTCCAGCCGTTGAGCACTTTTGTTGGCATTCGATTAATCAAATAAGCTGCCGTTATTACGCAATCTCCCCAAAAGTTTTCTGGAATGGATGCTTGAAACTTCAATGCATGTATAACTTCTAATAGATGCCTGTGTTTTCTTTCCACTACCCCATTTTGCTGTGGGGTGTATACACATGAACTCTCATGCAGGATGCCATGGGATGACAAAAGAGAAGCACAATCATGATTAAAAAATTCATGTCCATTATCTGTCCGAATGTGCTGAATAGACTTCCCAAATTGAGTCTTCGATAAGGAAATAAAAGCCTTCAAATTTGAGAAGACTTGATTCTTAGATTGCATAAGGAAAATCCATGTGGCTCTAGAGTAATCGTCCACGATAGTAAGAAAAAAGCGAGAGCCATCATGGTGTAGTGTATGATAAGGGCTCCAGACATCAACATGAATTAATAAGAAGATACTATTTGCATGACTTTTGCTAACTAGAAAAAGTGCACGTAATTGTTTTGCTAAAGGGCAGATATGACATTGATGGTAAGGAAATAAAGCACTATGACCCATTCTCGAATGCAAAAGGAAATTTTTATCATTGGTAGTCAAATTATAGAATGATTGTTTATTCAAGGGAATGCAGGATCAATCTAAATTTCTTGGAAAGCTGGTCCAAAAAAAAATCATTCAGAGAGATTACCCAAGCCCATTAATTTGCCAGTCGAAAGGGCCTGAAAAAACAAGTATTAGCATTGAATAATACTTGGCAGAAATTTTCCTTGCAAACTCTAGACACGGAAATGATGTTGAACTGGAAATCTAAGACATAAAGGACATTTTTAAGAGTGATTTATGAACTGAAATTAATTGTCCCTGTCGTGGTGATAAGAATAACATTCCCATTGGGCAACTGAATAGAGATAGGAATATCTAATTTTCTATGAATATTGACAAATAAACCCTTATTGCAGACGATATGATCACTAGCTTCTGAATCAATTATCCAAGTATTTTTGGAAATTGAATTTATTAGGCAATGAGAAATACTTGAGAAACTACTTCTTTTGTTGGAAGTGTCCAATTTTTACAATGTTTGCATAAGTTGCTGATATTGTCCATTTGTGATGGGCTGGTCTAAATTTGAACTAGTTGGACCAATGACTTGATATGCTACTGCTGAAGTTTCTTTTCCTTTTTTTCCTTTTTCCTTGGGCTTGCCATGTAATTTCCAGCAATTTTCAATTGTATGGTGGGGCCGCTTGCAGTATTTGCAAAATAATTGTCCTTTTCCTTTTGAATATTGCCCAAATTTTTTTGATCCTCTCGAAAATTGGCTTCTGTTGGATGCTTTAATCTTGAAGGCTTGTCCATTGTTTGATTCTGATACATGATCAAACGTTTTGGGACTGTCTGATCGTGATGCTCGATTTGAGCTGTCCATTCTAGCTCCCTTAAATAGTCATGATTCCAAACCTAGCCCCTCCGTTCACAGCTCCTTCTCTCATTCTGGGTTTTTGTGGCCCGATTCCCTCTGTTCACTGTGAGTTTCAAGCACAATACTTTCTACTCCTTTCACGTACACCGACGAGATGAGTTGTTGACTCTCTTCTTAGACGGCCAACTAGAAGATGCGGCCAAGCAATGGTATTGGGTCTATGGCAATAATCTAGGATTTGAAGGTTCGGTAAGAATCGTTCAAAATAAGGAGAAATCGAGTTGCTTTTTCTCTGTCTTTGATTGCCCTATACTGCTACAAAGTTGCCTCTGGTCCTTCGAGCTTCTCATTTGCTACTTCTAGCTCTTTCCAGAGAGCTGATAACTTGTTGAAGCATGCTATAATACTCATGCTTCCATATTTCAATTTAGAAAGTGCTTGAGTGAGCGAAATTTTTTTTGCTCGATCTAATTTTCTATACATCTCTTTTATATTGTCCCACATGATTTTTAAGTTTTCTATGGGGGGGGGGATAAACTAGCTGCAATTTTTGGGCTTATACAATTCCCTATCCATGTTCATACTAGCTAATTGCATTTCCTCCATTGTCGTGCCATTCTTTTGTCGATCGGAATTGAAATAGACCTGTCGATGAAGCCGTCTATGTCCTTGGTAATGAGAGTTCATCGTAATTCTTGTGCCCAGGTCGAGTATCCTTCGGGTCCTGTGAGATGGTGGCTTATGAGTCGCAACTTCGGTCCGTCTGCGGCGGAGACGAACAAAGTCTTGCCGGGTTCTAGTTGATTGGTGATGGCCGCAATGGGATATGGCAAATAGCCGAGTGGGAAAATCAAGTAGGGATTCATGCCCATACCCGCATTACCCGACCCGCTCGATAAACCCACATTTGGTTCTCCTGACTAGCCTGTCTACCCTGCATTCGGAATTTTCGGCCTGCTTGTCTGCCCTGCATTCGAAATCCCAGCCTCGCTGGTGAAGTTTGCCCCATTTATGGTTGGTGAGCTGCCATTGGGCTGTGCGAATCCTTTTGTAGCCCACATTTCCAGGCAATGATGCATTTGGGCTCGGCTCAAAAGAAAATGGATTGGGTTGGAATTGGAATGGAACCCACTGGTAAGGATGGCCCGCCATGTGTTGGCCTACAATGGGCTACCCAAGACTTGTCTGAGCCTGGAAATGTTGTTGGACACCAGAAATTTGGGTAGGCAAGTCCAAATTTTGATCTTGAACTTCTAATGTTGGAGGTGTAATTCCTTCAGTGGCAGGCTTCGATTTTGGTGGAAAATCATGAGCTGTGATGGTAAAAAAAAATTCCCTACTTCTTGCTTCTTTTCTTAAAAAAACAGATTCCTTTGCTGGATGACTTATTCTATTTGTAGGTCAAAACCTTCGATCAACAGGCAATCAAGCATAAGCAAAAATTAAGAGCAAACACTACTCTAATACCATGAAAGGAAGCGAGAAGCAGAGGATAGAATATGGAGAGAAAAATATTTTTCTATTCTACTTTGATTCAATGTACATTTGTCGCAAATTATAGTACAAGATGTGTATAAAGAAAAGGAAATAAAACATACGATAAAATCAAATCCATATTGAAATGATCTTCACTTATTTTGTGTATCAATTTCATTCCAAATTGGATATCGAATAATCCAAGCATATCTTCCAATATGAAATACCCTAGAGAAAATCGAAAGGTTACGCCATGTTTTTAGTTGGAGACTGATTCATTTTTGCGCTTCTATATCTATAGAATCATGTTTGCTTTGCTCATGTTCATAGTGTTATGGTGATTTGCGTGAAATATCCACGTATAATCGAGTTTGTGGGGGTATTCTTGGTTCCGGTAAAAGGGGGTCAAGGGTCATCGGAATAGATGGCCCGCGGTGTTTGGCGCCGGTTGGAGTGGACGACTAGTGGATGGTAGTGTCGGCAACGACGCGCTCGAGTGATGGCACATCGAGTCTTGCTGTTTCGGTGGGTTTTGGTTGCCGGAGAATAGGAGGTTCGGCCATGGAGTTCTCGGGCGTGGGAGTGCTTCGAGAAGGCGTGGGAGTGCTTCAGGAAGAAAGAAACGCAGAAGAGAAGATGAAGGGAAGGAAAAAGACAAAAAAGGGAAAAGGCCCAAAGGGAAAAAAATAAAAAAAATTTAAAAAAAAGGAAAAAGAGAAATGGGCTGCGTTTTGTGGGCTAGGTTTATTTGGGGGTTGGGCTGATTTTGTCGTGGGCTGAAAAGGATTAGGCTAAGAATAGAGATTTGAGGCTGATTCAGCTTTTCCTTATAAAAAAAAACTCTTCATGGGCCAATTTGATTAATTTTGAGTGAGCCTCAGGGCCAGTCGCGACCTAAATTTTTTTGAAAATATGATAGGTATAAGGGTATTGTTAATTTCGAGCTGACGGCTCTTAATTAACTCGGGCCCTCCTAAGCCCATACCTCGCGCAACGTTGGGATATTCAAAAAAAGTTTTCAAATAGGGAATCGCCACTAGTCTATTAAGGTCAACTAGGAACCTAGCGAGACATGGGAGCGTGTCTCACTTTTTACGCAACCAGAGAGTCTAGGGTTGGGGACTTGATTTCGTTAGTCACGCGACTAATGCCTTTTCGATACTTAACTTGATCTTGCATTAGTGAGATTTTGACAATCTCTTCGAAAAATCTAAGGTATGTCCTAACCATTATAAGGTAAAGAAACAACATCCAAAATATCATTGCAGAGTAAGGTGCATGAATAATCTTAATAAAGTAACCCAAAAGGACCTAATGTAGAGCTCTAAAGGTTTATTGAATTTTAGTCTCTTTCCTTTTTTAGGGTTTTCTATTTTTTTTTTTTTGCAATTTTTCTGATTTTTCTGAATTTTTATGTTTTTAAATATTTTAAATATTTTTTAAATATTTTTTGATATTTTCGAATTTTCCAAAATTAAAGAAAACAAGCTTTTAAGAGATTCCTTTAAAATTTTTGGTTTTTCTGACTTTTTAAAAAAAAATTATTTAGGTTTTTTGGGAATTTTATAATTTTTTCTCATTTTTTTAGGATTTTTGAATATTCGAAAAAAGAAAGAAAAATAAATTAAAATTAAAATAAATTTTCAAAACCTTTCTGAAATTAAAAAGAAAACATTTTTTTAATTTTTAAAGATTTCCGAATTTTTAAATATTTTTTGATTTTCTGAATTTTTTGATTTTTTTTAGATTTTTTTAATTTAATTTTTTTAATTTTTATTAAAAAAGTGATTCGGACCGGGTCGGGAGACCCGGCCCTACTAAACCGACCCGGACCCTATCGGTCCGGGCTGGGCTAGCGACTGGGCTGGCCGAACGGCCCGGTCGAAAATTCTTTTAAAATGGCCCATTAACAAAATAAATTAAAACAGCCCATTTATTTTTTTACAAAAATCAGCCCAATCACCTAGCCTAAGCCCACTCAAAATTGCTCAGCCCAGCCCTTGTCTCTTTCTATTTTCGATCACTTCTTTTTCTATTTTTTTTAATTTCGATTTTCTCTGCTTTTTCTTTTTTTTAATTTTTTTTCACTTTTTGTCTTTCCCTAGTTTTGTCTCCTTCTGCTGCTGCATGTTTCTCCTCCCTGCATCGTCGTCTTCAACCCTCCGCAGCAGCAGCATGCTCGTCCGAAGCTTCGCCGGAGCGACACCGACGCCTCCACGAGGCTTGCCCGTCCTAATGAAGTCGCCGCGTCATCGCTGGGCGCCGGTTGTTCCGTCCGACCGACGCCGAGCGCCGCTGGCCACCGTAGGCCGGCGCTCCGAGAGTCGCCGGCGAGCCTCAAACGCCTAATCCGACATCCCCATCCAAGACAAACCACCGAAAAGTCGAGAAAAAATCTAGGCGGCATGTGACAAGGACATGATCACTAGCAACGCAGAAAAATCGGAGACCGAGCTCTGGTCGGAGATTGAGCTCGGTTTTCTCACTGAGGCATTTCCTCGAGCACCTAATGGGCACTATCAGATTCGAAGGTTTCCGGTTCGACCGAGCTTAGACTATGTTCTAGGGTCCTTAGACATAACATAAGAGGAGTTTAGAAGCAAGAAGGAAGGGCAAAAAGGGCCGGGGCTAGTGCGAACTGGTCTGCGCGAGCTCCGCCCGCCACTTCACCAAGCAAAACAGAAACAGACGGGGGGGGGGGGGGAGAGACCTACCTGGTTCTGGGGACGAATCGCGGTGGACGACGGCGGGCGACGGCCTCTGGCAGCGGCTAGGTGTCCTTTGAGCCTCTCTCTTCCTTCTTGTTCTCTCTCGCGCGTTGTTTCTTTCTTTCCTTCTGTTTTTTCTCTCCCGGCGCCGGAGCTGAGGTGCGGTGAAAGGCTGTCGGCGGCAGGTCAGGTGTGAATGCCGGCCATTTCCTGTCCTTCCTTTTCTCTCTTCCTCCCCTCAGAAAACCAGCAACAGCCTCCGTCTCCCTCCTTTTCTCCTATCCTCGCTGATTTTTTCTCCTCTGCCCCTCAAAACCCCAAAAGCCGGCTCCTCCTCCTTTCTCCCTTTTTGCCGAAGAAGCCCCCTCAAAATCTCCCTCTCGTCTCCTTTTGAAGCTTGCCTTCATCTTCTCTCTCCAAGGACGACGCCAGGCGTGCTCGCCAGGTTGCAGGGGCTGCGTCGCGCGCGATACTCCCCGTCGTACTGTCCTTCATCCCTCCGCTGCTGTCCGTGCGTCCGTGGGAGAAGAAGAGAGAATCCCAGGGGATAGGGCCGGGCCAAAGAAGGAGTAGAGAGATGGGCTGGGCCTGAAGATAAGAGGGAGATGGGCTGCAGAGACAAGGAAATAAAAGGGAGAGAAAAAGGTGGGCTGGGCTAAACCAACCCACCCGATCTTTTTTTTTGAATTTTCGATTTTTTTTTATCAATTTTTCTTATCTTTTCTATGAATTAACATATATTTGTATAAGCAAAAATAAATTGGCATTTAAACAAAATAAACAAAAATTCGGGTGTCAACAGGGCCAGCCCGGTTTGTTTTTAGTCCAACCAGGACCGATAGGGTCCGAGTCAATTTAGTAGGGCCGATTCTCTTAACACCATTTGAATTGCTTTATTCTAATATAAAAAATAATTCAAAATTCAAAAATTCAGAAAATCATAAAAATATTAAAAATATTAGAAAATCCTAAAAAATCCTAAGACTCCTAAAAATCCCTAAAAATCCAAAAAAAATTCCAAAAAAAAAATTTAAAATTCCTCAAAAAGCTTGAGAATAGTTTTTAAAGTAATTTTCTCTCAAACAAAATAGAAGCTTTTTGGTCTAAGATTGTACTCGAATTTAAACAAACTTAGAGCTCTATTTTAGGATTTCAACTGTCCTTAGAAACAAATGCCTTTATTTGCACACTTTCCATATGATGATCATGGTTTCCCCTTAATCTAGTTAGGATTGGCATTTACTTATCTTGTAGTGCTAGATGCTTCTTTTCCTCTGAAATTTAATTTAATGTTTCTTTTGGTTTTTAATTGTCATTTTAATGATTGTACATCCACCTAGTTAGCTCACATGTTAGCGTACAACTCTAAGCTACTTGAAATGAATAAGATTAAGTATTGAAATGGCATTATACTAATTCTCTACCTTAGATTTTCTGATTGTGTAGGAAGTGAGGTACATTCTCATATCTCACTTAGTCTCTAACCGACCTCAATAGGGTAGTGATGACTCATCATTAGAAAATTTTTGTGAACATCCTAATGTCATGTGGAGTACGAGCTTGTGAGAGCCCACATCTAATTGAGGGTCTTAGACTTATTTTTTAGACAATACCCTAAAACTTATGTTTTTTCTCATTCAGACAGAAAAAATAGGTTGTCACAATAGTTAGGCAAGGGCTAGTGGAGAGAGAAGAAGAAGAATAAAAAAGAAAAAAGGAAAAAAAGGAAAAAAAATGCCATTCTTAAAGAGTTTAAGAATAAATGTTGTCACACAAGTATAATTTAAGGATTTTTTGTGTCAAAAAAAATTCAGAATTTTTGTTGATATTTTTCTTTTTTTTGCTATTTAGCACGAGATCCGCCAATCATCTCTTCCCAACGGTCGTATCGTCCAGAAGGGGAAAAATCCCCCTCCCCTTCCGCTTTTGCTCCTTTTTTTGTTCGGCTCTTTTGCTATATAGCGCGAGACCCGCCGATATTCTCTTCCCACTAATCATATCTTGTCCCCCCGGCTTTTGCTCCTTATTTTTTTCCCACTCTTCTGCTATGTAGCGCGAGACCTACCAATCATCTCTTCCCACCAGTCATACATTATTGCAGCATCTCCCTCACTTGCCATCAGCAGGCTTTGAATGCTCCATCAGCATTTTTCTGCCAGAGATATTGCAAGACATTAGAAAATCATTGTGAATTCGGTACCATAGAATTCACTTTCAATCTGATCGATCTCCTGGAGCGAAGAAACTGTTGGGTCAATGGAGTTGATGTTTCACTACTTGGGAGCAAGCGGAATTGACAATAAGAAGCATTAAAATAGAACACTACAGTTTTGGTCTCCGAATTTCTGTTCAAGTTCATTACCTATTGAGCAATGATGAACATTTGTTTTTAAGACATTAGTGGACAATTGACCAAGATATTAGAGCCTAATTCAGCCGACAATTGATTTACCTAAGGACTCATGTGGTACTGAGAAGCATGGACAGATTATGGATTTTGTGCCCGTTCTATTTCCCAAATTAAAAGTAGTAATTCATCTAGAATACAATTTGAATAGGAGGAAATTTGAGATTGAACATAGGATGGTTGAGATTTGGTGGCATAAATACATATATGAAAATAATTTTTCATGAAAGGAAAAAAGCCTTTTAAAATGGAGAAAATATTTTTCCACTTTTCAAATAAAGAAATTTTTTTTTTCACTTACTTTCTCTCTTATCTCACACTCCTACCAGTCCCCATTTCTTCTTTTTTCTATTTTTTTTTAAATCGAATTTTTTGATTATTTTTCCTTTTTCCTTTTCTTTTACTCCTTCTTCCTTGCCAGTTGCTAGTCACATGATGACCGGTGATTGGCCAAAGGCGACCTTTGGCTTGCTCAAGCTTGAGGCTCGTTGATTTGGCAAGACTTGAGGCCGGCGAGTAATTCTTGCCCCAATTCTCGTCTGCCATGGACTTCGCCATCTCGTCACAATCCTTCTGGTTCATCGTTCGGTGAACCAAATACTACTTTCGATCTTTGTATCCGCATTTTCTGGTGTCAAATTTTCGTCTGAAAGGAAAACGTCAGTAGTAAGTCCCCTTTGATTGTGCAAGATTTCAGTTGCCGCCCAGTGTTCCTGCATTCTGCGCACACGCAGTGTGTGAAATTTGCAATTGGTTGATTATATTGACCATACATGCTCACCATCGTCGTTGATGGATTTGGAGCTCACTCGCTATTGGCGACTGGTGAGGCAGAAGAAGGAGCAAAAGAAAAATAAAAGGAAAAAAAAGAAAAAAAATTTAAATATCTATTTTCAAAAAAATAAAATGATTCAAACACGTTTTTTAATAACAAAATAAATTTTAAAATCGAGTTTAAAATATAAAATAATAAAAATTATTGAAAAAGAGTACATGTTGGAAAATAATTTTTTTTAAATATTTTTCACTTTATTTCCGGGTTTTAGCCGAATATCAAAAAATAATTATATTTTTCTATAAAATAACTTGCTATAAAATCATTTTTCTAAAATGCCACATCTTCCATGAAACGAATGGAGGAGTGTTAAGATTTTTAAAATTTACTACCAATTGATGAATTTTTCTATCATCAAATAGTGATTAAAAGTAAGAAGTTTCTTATTGTTCCCAAATACAAGAAGATCAATTACCGGATATAGTGTATTCATTGAATAAAGTGTTGTCTCATGGAGAAGGAAGAAACAATCATCGGTGGCCAACTTAATTATTCAAGGAATGTTTCGTGATGACTCGTGGACCCTACCCACCTCGCCTAAAGATTACATCAAATGCAGATATACCTTAAAGAAGGCATTGGGTAGAGGAGATTTGACTGGAAATGCTTGAATACGAGGGTCATGTTAGATCTCTATGAAACTGATCTTGCCTATTGAACAATCCGAGGAAATCGAAGTCGCAGATTGCCCCTGATGCCGCCAAGACGGCCAAGTACTGTCTTTCATTATGAAAATAAAGAAATTAGTAATCAAATTGTTTTATGTATAGGAGTTGTATATTATTAGTATATAGTGGGGAAAGTAGTTTCCTTAAACAAATACAAACGGGCTCAAGTCCATCGAACTTTTGTAGATTTTGCTGATCTCCTAAAGTTATGCGAGGTTTGAGAACTTTTACTTTCTGAATTTCAATGTAGATTTTTCCTGATTTTCATTCATGATTAACATTGTCAAAAAGTATGCAATTAGAAAATTTTTAGAGATTCATTTAGTTTAAAATCCCTAAACAAATATAAATCGAACATATCTTCATGTACCACCGAACAAGAGTGACTGCCTAACCTTCTGGATTACGTTTTGTGGATTTTTTCTTATGATCATGGAGTCTGTTAACTTACATGGTTAAGTCTTGAGCTCTTGATTTGGATGTGATCATATAAATAAATTATAGTGCCTCTCACTTGAATTAACGTTGGAAGTTAAATCCGTCATCATATAGACATTAAAAGTGTCAAAAGTTTTACAAGACATTCACTTTAATTTCAAAAGTTCTTCGACTCACTTAAGTGCTAAATTTGAGAAAAACAATTATCTAAGTATCTTCATAGACAAATTTTGACAAAAAATATTTACGTGAATTAAATATTAATTGTCTAGGTGGTTTTTTCAGTAAAAAAGAAAAAGAGTTCTCATGGACGATGAGACAACCTTTGATCACAAAACGACACCTCAATTAAGGAACTTAATCTCTCTTTCTCTCTCGTTCTCTCCCCTCCAATTTCCTCCCTCTCTCTCACCTCTTCTCGGCCAGGCACCTCATCAGATTATCACCATCTGCGACGATGACGTCGCCAGCGAGGCCGTGTTTTTAGCCGTTGCTTTTGCCATTCCCTTGTCTCTCTTCCTGTGCTTCTTCTCCCAAATGCTGGCGTTTCGCTTCCAGCTCGGCGATGGTGATGCTTTCCTAGATTAAAGAATGGAGAGCAGATCGAATTACTCTAAAATCGAAAATTGAGGCGAGCTGAAATGAACGAGAGTCGGATTTTTACCTAGGAGATGATCTCGGACTAGAGGAAATTGGTCAGGCTCTCACCTTCATTGTACGAAGTCGACATGGAGGGTCTTCCGGCTGGGGAGAGACCAAGTCGGAATTTTTTAGCATGTTAGTGATTAATCTGATCGGTTTATTTGAAATGGACTTTGGAGCTCTAAAATTCCTTAGCCAAATGCAAATGCTTTTGGTTCGGTTTTTGGACTCACTTTGGAAATTTGCAATTGTATCTCCAAGGCTCCTCAAAGGACTTTGGCTAAATGCAAGGTAGAAGGTGCCTTGGGAAATTGCATTTTCAAAATGCAAATTGATACTGTTCATCTTCTCCATGAGCCAGATTGCCAGCGACCGTCGCTTGAGGGGTCACTTGACCCTAGCAATTGCTAGCCAAGGGGGGTGACCGCCGGCCAAGAGGGGTAATTGCCGCCCTTGGTTGCACAACCTCAGGTGGTTGCATGCTTGGATCGTGCGACCATTGCCTGGGTCGCGCAACCTAGGTGTCGCTTGAGGTTCGACGACCTCTGGTGGTCGCACGCCTAGGTTGTGAACCCAATGATAGAGGCAATCGTCGCAATCTAGGTGGGCACCTCCATCACTTGGGTTCGCGCGACCCAGGTGACCGCCACCTGAGGTCGCCCAACTTTAGGCCGCCTCGCCTGAGGTTGTGTGACCTCAAGTAAGACTGTTTAGTAGCCAGATCTAGTTGCCAAAGGGCGGATTCTAAAAAAAAAAAAAATCTTTACAATTTTTTTAATAAAATTTTTTAGCAAAAGTCCTTTATAAAATGTAGTATTTACCAAACAACCTTTAGGCCAAAGTTGTTTCACAATGCAAAATTTACCAAATGCTATTTGCATTTTGGAAAATTCTTTTAGCTCAAAGATATTTGCATTTTCCCAAGCACATTTGCCTAATGCCGAACTAAACACACCCTAAGTTCCCACCGAAATTCAATGCTTGGGGATTCCTACCCTTTGGAGGGGAAGAGTGTAGTTTAGGGAAAATCAAATTAGGGTTTCAAATTTGGGACAAAACATGTATATGAGATCGTTTAAGGATGTATATGTTGATTGAGCAAGTCATGTCGGTCGGAGAAATTAATAAAATATGATGACATCGGATTTTCGATAATCTAAATCGGAATTGACATTTAAATAATTATTTTTTTATGTGGTGTTTAAGTGATTCGGAAAAAGGTTTTGAGATTTAATAAACTTTTGATTATTCCATTGTCCTTGGACTCCTTTTTCACTTTCTTTTAACTTTCTCTCTCCAATTTTCCCCCCAGATTTTGTCGGTGTATGGACGGCTAGCCAAACTTAAAGCGACTTTCCAGAAAGTAAAATCGTCATATACTTATTTGGTTTTCGACGCCACTAATGGCATACTAACCAAACTAAAAGCGACATTCCAGAAAGTAAAATCGTCACGTACTTTTCTTATTTTGTTTTCAACGCCACTAACGGAATGGCTACGACGAGACTCTTTTGGTGAAATAGCTCAGAAGACATTACTTGACAATAAATCTTAAATGCTCTTTATATGCAGGTAATCTTTCTTCACTTATACATTTTATCAATGCAATCCTTTTCATGAATATGTGTCCACCCCTTATTATTCAAATTCCACATGCCATGGTCAAAGTTATATGTGCCGCTTGTAATCTAATTTGCATGTGAGAGAGAGTATTGAAATATTATCTTACATCTATTGACAATTGATCTTAAGTACTCTTTACATTTGCGTGGTTTCTCTCTACCTATAAATTTATTGGGTGTTGAAATATTATTGCACATCTATTCATAATGGATTTTAAATCCTCTATATATTCATACAGTTTATCTCTACTTATAAGTTTAACATTTTGTGTTAGATTTTCAAACGTTGAGGATACTAATTAGCAACATTACCATGTCGATTTTGAAAGCGTTACAAGATGAGTACTTCAACGACACTTTTGAATCGTGGCAAATAAGACTGGTGGCAACTTTGAAGGGGCTATCGAGAGATGTCACTGGTGTAGGGTGACATTTCCAAATTGTCATCCATGGACAGCTCAAGAGGCATTTCCTTCGAGCTGCTCCATTTGTTTCAGAGCCACCTACTTTACAGTGTTCATTTCAAGGTCAAATTTCCACAAAATCGACGTCATTGTCCTCTTCCCCATCCTTAATTATTGAAGATATCATTTCCTACTTTTTAATCTCGGGTCAATATCTGGAAAAAAAAAAAAACATAGAGATCCCATGAGATTGATTTAATGATTAAGTATGTTTTCCTTGCCCCCTCCTCCATACGGTAAGATTTTTTTTTTTTCTAATCCTTTTAGCTTTTCACTAGATTTTTAACTTTACCTTTTTTTTGAAACCGTAAGCATTTATCAAAAGTGGATTTAGAAGTTTCAAGAGACCAAAAGAAAAAAAAAATCCATTTTTGAGTAATCTCACCAAACCCACCATGACCAGAAGTACGTGAGGTCACTGAAAAACATGCGATTCGATTGTACCCAATAAGAAAAAGAATTTACCCTACAGTAAAGTCGCAGCATCTCACTCATTCTTCCCAATTCCCAACCCTCCTCTTTTGCTTCCTTCCTTCTTCATGGTTTCGACGTATATATATAGTCATGCCTGTGATTTCTCTCCACACAAAAACTTAGCAAAGTCCTAGAGTACTGAAACATTCGCCTACAATCTCCAAATTAAGCATGGTTCACAGTTCCCATGTTGTCATGCTTGTGCATTTGTCCACCATGATGGTATTGGCGACTTCGAATGGCTTCATTAGGGAAGCGAGCGCTGCAGGAGAATGCGGGAGGACCCCAATCAGTTCGGCGTTCGCCAGCCTGAGTCCTTGCCTTGGGGCAGCTTGAGACCCCCAGGCTAGGGTCCTGCCCATCTGCTGCGCCAAAGTCCGCATGCTCATTCAGCTCGATCCCCGCTGCCTGTGCGCTGTCCTTCTCTCTCCTGCAGCGAAGGAGGCTCAGATCATTCCGGCCGCGGCTATCTCCATTCCCAAGAGGTGCAAAATTAGTAGCGCCCGGAGCAAATGCGGACGTGAGTATAATCTTTCTACAAGTAATAGTCAACTTTGTAGCTACTTATGATGATTGCATGTCATCCAAAACTGTGGTGTTTTTGTCTGTCTTCATTTTTTCCTCTTCATTTAACAGCGGCAAAAAACACAGCTCCCTCAGCAACAAAGGTGGAGAATTCGCCGTCCCCATGAGGAGGGGCGGCTGCTTCCGGTGCTTGTCCAAGAAGCTGACACCAAGGAAGCGGGACGAAGATCGTGAGGATGACGAAGCAAGCGTCGTCGGCGAGGATGATCAGCACTTGGAGGACCGGAGAGAGAGAGAGAGAGAGGCGGATAGTTCATTCCTTTTTGTGGACCAAGAATTTGCACTTCCGCTCGTGTTAGTAATAATTACTCGCTCTACTTTTTTATTATATAGGCTGGCCAAGAATTTGCTCATTTCACTTTGCATCCATTTTGGGCGCGTTTGGCAACTTGTCAATTTTTCTATTTTTTTATTTTCTATAACAGAAAAAGAACATAAATTCGTTTGGTAACGTTTACTAATGTTTCTATTCTTGGGAATAGAAAATTGTTCCAAAAAACAAATTTAAAATAAAAACAAGAAGTAGAAAAAAAATAGTTTCTTACTTCGAGGAACAAGTTTTTAGAATAAGTGTTTCTTAGTCATCACTACTCATTGCCACCGTTGCCCGCCGCCAATCAACGTCCAGTGGCTGCCGGATGTCGGTCACTCGTCCACCGGTCGTCGCCGCCATAAAAAAAAAAAGCATAGAAAATTTTAAGTCTGTACTAAATACATTCCCATTCTTTTTTCATTCCAAGAATATACAATTTGTGAATTACCAAATGCATTATTTTACGCAAAAATTATTTTAGAGAATAAAAATAGAAAATAACTATTACTAAAAAAACTGTACTAAGAAATAGAAATGTTAATAAACACACATTTATAGTCCCATTGTCGAAACTAGCATGTATCTATCTACCTCTCTAATTACTTAACTAGATGTCTATTCCTATGAATAAAAGGAAAAATTATCGAAAAAAATAGATGGAATGAAAGAAATAATTCAGACAATGAATTTATGGTTTTCAAGAAAAGTGGTATAAAATTACACCATAATTAAAACGATATGATGAAAATTATAACTATGCCCGAACAATTCAAACATTCTTGGTATTTCTTGATTACACTCAATTACTTATAAAACATTTAGTCCATCACAATTGCTTTAAAAATGATCTCTTAATCTCAAAAACAATTACATAATTTCTTAACATAACAGTTTTATTAACTTCAAGCTCGCCAACTTCTCCAACCTCACTGCAAGAGAACTAACCTCGAACGCGTAAGCCGCCCAACGACCTTCGGCGCACCCCCGCGCCTTATCAAATTAAAGTGCAAAAAAGGAGACGAACGACGCCCAAAATCGAAGCCCTCTTCGTGGATCCGTCCACTTGATGAGTCACGTAAGAGCGACTGCATGAGCCAACGGCATACGAAGTGTCGCCTTCATTCGAGTGCGCATCATTTCATGGACGGGCAACGGCCAATAGGAAGAAACCAAACACGTCGTCTTGCAGATTTCTTCATCTTCGAGCAGCAGGAAAAACATGTAAGAAAGAACAAAGCAAAAGTGTGGTTGGACTTTATTATTTGGCCGGATTCGCTCGTTTTAATTTGAAGCCATGTTTATTCTACGGACTCAAACACAAGGATATACCTTAACTCTAACCATGAGATTTCCTAACTCCCAGTGAAAATTTCCTATATCCGCATGTCACTTGCCAAATTTTGAACGGGGTGTAAAGAAAAGATTCTATGCCATAAATATACCAATGGCGCACTTGAGATTGAGACATATTTATTGCAGATATAAAGTAAGTACTAGTAAAAGAGCACGCATATATTTTGAGTAGGGAAAAAAAAGGTTTACCTTATTTCCACCCCTTCTTATATCGAATTGATTTTACTAACTCTTGTAGACTCCACTATAAATTTAAGATTATTTCTTACATTTTTAATTTTTCATTCATTTCAATTATACTAGAGACAAACTACCCGTGCCCCTCTCAAACAATATTGATTAATATTAAATGCGAGGCCCACTCTTGATTTAAAACCGAGGCTTGCCTTTATTTCTTTTCTTTCTTTCTTTTTTTGGTTTTTCCCTTTCCTTTCTCAATTTGGAATAAAATTGGTGCACCTCTTCTTAAAAAAGTAGTTTATTTGATATATAGTTACCTAGTTATTTTGTTTCTGGCAAAAAAATAATTTATTTTGTTAATGATTTTTATATTTATATTTTTTATTTTAGGAAACAATTATTCAAAAAGTGATTTAAGCACAAGTAAGGGGATAATCTTTGAGTAAACTCTCTCTCTCTCTCTCTCTCTCTACAAGCTAATAATACATCAGCTACAATATTCAATCTTTGAGTAAATTTGCACCAACATTCAAAGTCGGAAAATTCATGATCACGAGGATAATCTCCGAAAATAAAGTAAGCAATTTGAAGATAAAATTAACATTTTTTTTATTCCAATATATGATTAATGCCTACTTAGGCTATAACAATGAAGAATAAGTTTTGAAGAAGACAAACATGAAGGAAACGTTGAAATGTAATGGATGTTAATAGGCTGGGGTTGAAAAAAAAGTTGTTTGAAAAAGATGTGGGTGAGTTTTTCTTTTAAAAAAATTGAAAATAAAAAAGAAGAAAAAGAGGTAAGATATAATATTAAATTAATAGTGGAAATTGCAAAGGATAATTTAATGTAATAAGGAGTGTCATGAGCCAATAATAAGGGGTGAACAAGACAAGAAATAATCTTAAATCAAGAGTGTGACTAGTAATGGTTAATGTAATCAATTTAATGTGATAGGGAGTGTGGGAAGCCAATAAAGGAGTGGAAGGGCGAGCCAAAATAAATTGCCTTAAATTCGTGGATAGAAAAAAAAATGTATGCCCATTGGAACAAGTTTAGGAACAAATATTTAAGGACAATGTCCAAAATGGTCATATACTCTTATCCAATATTCAATTTGGTCACCGACCAAAAAACATATATATATATATATATATATATATATATATATATATTCAATTTGGTCCTTGAGGTTTGATTTTGGCTAATTTAATCATTATTCTCTTTTAATGACATCAATTTAGTCCCTTGATAGCCGCCAATGAGCATTATGGCCTTAGCCTAATTGACCCTCGCATGGGTTGGTTGACATTAGAGGTAAGCAGTTTTAGGTTCTATACAGGTTTTAAGTGGAACTTGAAATCAACCCATTGGAATACGTTTTTCATTTCATGGAAACTAAAACTTACCTTGCATACCTTGAAACTAGAAACTTACCTCGTTATAGATTCTAGAGTCAGTTTTAGGGTTTACCTAGGGTTTTGCTTTTATTATTAATTAAAAGATTGTAATAAATTATCACATTTAATAATCATCACTTGTTGCTATAGTTCATTGATCATTATTTATATTTAGATGCACGAAAAATATGAAATATTAACAAAGTAAAAGTTTTAGTCATAAAATGGAAACTCGGATTAATAGTTTTAGACTATACATTTATCATCAAATGACATGGAAAACTACAAGATCACATGAAGATAGACCAAGAAAATTATAAAAACTTATCTCATGTTTTAATTTATAAGTTTTAAGTTCCACCAACATAGAACCTGGAACCTATTCATCGAAATAGTTTTTCAATTTTTTAAACTTGAAACCTACCCTATATACTTTGGAGCCTAATATTGGAAAGGTTTCCATTAGTCTAGTTCTTATGTTCCAAAATCTACTCTAGTACTATGCTCACCCCTAGTTGACATATACCATATCAAAGGCATTCCATCACTTGCTCTTCCTTAGAAAATTATTCAAAATGTTCTAAACTTATTGCACTTTTACCTATATAATCATAACCCATTCAATTTGAATTAATTAAGTCATAATTTTTTTCACATTTTGCTAATTTTAGCTGGTATTCACTGATGTGGATGCCAGATGTCTTATGTGGCACTACTGTTGCCAATGTGGATAATTTTTAGTAACATTTTAATATTTTTCTTTCCTTTTTTCTTTTTTTTTCCACATTTCCTTCTTCATTTGTTTTTTACTCGCCAGCCGTGAGCGAGGGTCACATGGCCCTTGCCCAATCTTGCCTAGATCTTCTGGGTGAGGCTCATGCTATTGATGCTCATCTTGCCAGACATTTAATTTCTTCTAGGGTTTTGCCTCTTTCAAAGTTCTGATTCCATTTGGGTGAAAATTCTGGGGATTAGAGTGAAGCAATGCGCATGGGTGAGGTCGCCTTTGCCCGCGATTGCATTAGTCTCGCCTAGATTTGAGTGAGGCCAAGTGACGACAGTGACCCTCGCCCATGGCCAGTGAGTGCCTAGTGAACTTCATTGGCCACAATAAAAATGTACAAGACGAAAAAAGAAAAAAAAGAAAAAAGAAAAAATTAATAAAATAATTCAAGAAATCATTAAAATATTATTAAAAATTGTTCACATAAGCACTGTAGGTCACGTAGAATGGCCAACATCCACATTAGCTTATTCCGAACGAAATTAGCTGGATAAATTATATTCGCAAAATATGAAAAAGTTTAAAATTAATTGATAAAATTAAAATGTTTATGATTAAATTGATTAAAATGTAATAAACTTATGACTTTTCTGCTCTTTGCAAAGGCTGGCTGACAAGCTAGATGGATCCTTGCCGCCTTTCTCTGAACCTATGTAATGTGCATCCTTTTTGTTTTTCCATGTATTATCGCTGTTTTCCCTGTTTTTGCTTTTATTTCCTTTTTTCATGTTTAAATGACGTGGACAATGCCGTCTTCAGTCACACCAGCGAATGAGCCATATCCATGGAGAATTGGATTGTCACGTCAAATGTCCACAGCACCAGATTGATTTCATTAAACGATCACAATAACAAATTGGGTTCCAGTCATACTGCAATGACCAAATTGAGCATTGGAGAAGAGTACAAGGGCTATTTTTGACATTGTCCCTGAATATATATATATATATATATATATATATATGTGTGTGTGTGTGTGTGTGTGTGTGTGTGTGTGTGTGTGTGTGTGTGTGTGTGGAAGAAAAAAAATGTTTTAAATATGGGGAGAGAAATAAATGCGTCTAGATTGGGATCAGTTTTGGAAATTAATTTAAATTTGTAGTTGGATTTGAGAGATTGAATTCAAAATTTGGAACATAGACTACTTTTGGATTAATGACTATTATATGATATAGGCCTACATAAACAAAGAGAACATGTCCATTTTGTTACAACATGTCAGTATTAGTTTTTTTTTTTTGGTTGAGTCAGTATTAGTTGTCTCCATAGGAATTATATGAGGATAATTGTCAAAAAAATCTGAAACTTGGTATGTGGTAGTCAATTTGATTATGAACTTTGCAATTTAAATGATTGTTCAATATAATTCTTCCGGTATTTTGGATTTTTTTTATGTTCTTTCCTTCTTCTTTTTTAAATAACAATCTCGATAAGCAGACACAATCTACCCAATGACCTCTCTCTCTCTCTCCGCGCACCACAGTACCTTCTTTGAGTCAACTTAGAGAGAGATAGAGAGAAAATAGAGACAAAGTGAGGGAAGGCGCGCACTTACCAATCATGGCTAAGCACTTCACCTCATTGGACAATACGAGAGCTTGCAAATCCTTGCCTATATTTGGTGGGAAAAATAGGGAAAAAATCGAGAAATTTTTTAAAAATTACAAAAATCATTTACACTAGTGCTAAGTGTGCCATATAAAATAACTAACACTAATTGGATCACCATGGTGATTTCCAACCAAAATTGTACAGAAAAACTACATTGGGAAATCGTTAATAGGTTTATAAATTAAATTGATTGCCATATAATATATTTAGGACTTTTTGGACAATTTTCCTGAATTATATGCATATGGGAGTACTCACTTTGTCCATCAAAATGCTAGTATCATTTAATAGAAGATCTTGAGGTGTTTTGGTGGATTGCCAAGCTAACGGGAATGGTCCCTATTGCGAGGTAGCCTTTGCTCTTGGCATAGGCCTTTCCAATCCCTATCGATTGCAACTTAATTTTCTCAATTTATTAGACCATTTTGTTATTTGCTTTAGGAGCCACCATTGATCTATTATGGGCCAATTAAAGGCTAAGTAAGGCATGAGAGTTGGTTTTACTTGCATGAACTGGATACTTGGGGCATAAGGACTTGATAGCCAGATATTATCTAATGCCTAATTTGGTACCTTCTCTTTTACGGAAAACATTTCATCCAATCTTTCTGATTTTCCTTATTTACTATGATATAAAAACTAAGTGATCATGCATACGACATTGAAACGGTACACATATAACAAGGGAATAATCAAGTAGAATGCGATAACATCAAGATAAATAAAGTCCGGTAAAGGAAAATAACTGAGATATAACAAACAAAATTACACATCGACTTGTTATTAAGCCTTGGGACTAGACTCCCTAAGCTACGCATAAAATTAACCATGCAGCCAACCTAATTACGGAATGCAAACATCCTAAACTAGATGATGACGATGAAGCATTATATTAAATAGAATGAGACCAAGTTTGAATTAAACTAAACCCTATGACGCAATTTCTACCTAAATTCAATTCCCTTTTTCTTTTCTTTTCATTTCCATTCGTTTTTTTTATTTAAATTATAATGAGAACTAACTAGAGTTTAAAATAAATTAGACTCTCACGGGGAAATAACAAAACAACTAGAATGCTAGGACGTGAATCAAAACATGCTATAAGCCTGTGGAATTACAAGGAAACAATGCAAACTAGTACGAGGTGAGCGGGGACCGCTTGAGGCCTTCCATAAAGCCGAAATAGGAGCGAAAAGCTCGCTGTCCAGCCCATACACGGTCTGGACAGCAGGCCTTATGTCCCCTTTTGAGGAAAAAAATGCCACAAAAAAGGGCCACGAACAACCCCAATACGGCCGCCGCCCACGAGGAACAATACAGGTCCACCCAAGGCGCATTGAAGATGCGAAATAAGAGGAAACATTCGCTAGGCGCCCTCAGTTCACATGTTACTAGCACGAAACGGTGTTTGTATTTTTATTTATGGAATAGTAGACTTGTCCAATTCCACAAAGTCCGTTCATTTCACATATACATATTATTTTATAGGACAAAAGCAAGACATTTTTTTTTTTCACCAAATGGAAAGAAAGAGAGAAATGTTGGAGAATAAGGAGCACAACTTCTTTATAACTCGGAACTTCGATAGCAATCTTCCATCATGAAGAAAGTAAGCAGGAGCCCCATAGCAGTTGCAGCGGTGCATGTCCATAGTTAGATACTCAATTTATACTTTCATGCATGGTGCCCCCTGCATCACAAATGTGAGGACAAAGGCCAGAAACAATTAACAAAATCTATCAAGAAAATAATTGAGTATGAAAAATAGAAGCTATGGATCATGAGATAGAGAGAATGAATTTACTCACTAAATAACCTCTTCTTTGTGCAGCTGAAATGGAAATGTTCTCTTGAACTGGACCATGATAATCATCCTCCCAGTTAACAATTTTTCAACAATTCTATCCACTGTCTAAAAATAGGAGGTCCTCCAAGATTGATTGACATGTAACATGCCACAGAATCCCATCAATGCCACCGCAAAACCCAATCCTAGTCCCGAGTAAAACCAATTAACAACGGCATCACCGTCATTAGATTCATCTTCACTTGAATTGTGACCATATGATCTATCCATATTATTATACTCATCTCCCCGACAAACTTTCAAAAGAGGAGCTCCGCAAAGTCCATTGTTGCCTCGATAAATGGATTGATCATCTAGAGTTTTTAGATGATTGCCCAATGGAACATGACCTGATAAATTGTTGAAGGAAAGATCTAAATGACTTAGAAAGTCTAAATTGGATATGCTAGGAGGGATTTCACCAGATAGCATGTTATTGGATAGATCAAGTGATTCCAAATATCTCAAGTTGCCAATATCTGGAGGGATTTTTCCAATCAACTTATTTTGGGAGAGGTTTAAATTTTGAAGTTGAGCAAGCCTAGTCAACCCTTTCGGTATTTGTCCGTCTAATGCGTTGCATGAAAGGTCAATGGAAAACAAATATAGGAGCGTCTCGGTGAATTCTAGGTGTCTTCCTTTTATATTAACTATAATAGAAGTCCCCGACATGAGTCCCCAATATGGGTGAAAAGTGGAGTTGGCCCACATCAGAGAGAAATTGCTAAAACAAAGAGGAATGCCTCCTGAAAGACTGTTCTGCGCTAGGCTTAAGTGTTGGAGGTTAGGAAGATGACATAGCTCCAAAGGAATGTCCTTGGTGAAGTAATTTTTCTCGAGATTGATTATCCTTAATGATTGAGAGTGTTGTCCAAACAAAGGTATCCTACCAACAAATTGATTGTCGTTGAGATCGAGGATTTCCAAATGTAGCTTTAATAAACATTTTGGAATCACTCCAGTCAAGTCATTTTCATGGAGGCTTAGAACTATCAAACTCTTTAGATAGCATAGAGAGTTCGGAATTTGACCTTTTAACCTGTTGTCTCCCAATAAAATCCACTTTAAAAATACTAGCGACTTCCTCCAACACCGTGGAAGTTTCCCAGACAGTTGATTCTTAGAGAGATCAAGAAAAGACAAAGAATCTAACATGCATAATGAATTTGGAATGCCACCGCTAAGGTTACTTCTGGAAAGTGACACATATGTTAATAATGGCATCCTTTTTGCTATAATTTGGGAAATATATCCTCTGAGCATATTGCCTAAGAGATTCAACACTTCAATGTTAGATAAAATGAGAGATAGCCAAGGGGGTACTTCAGTTGAGATACTGGCATTTGACAAGTCTAACGCTTGTATTTTCCTTTGTGTTCGTAGCCAATTTGGGAATTCTGGTCCCACTTTGCAACTTGACATAAAAATTGTTTGAATTTGGAAAGGGGGAACCCAAGATGCGCTAACATTTATGACAAGCTCATTCCTCCAAAAGTACAACGAGGTCAAGTGGGTGAGACTTGCAAAGTGAAGCTCGTTGACAACTCCATCCAATTGATTATAACCAATGTCTATCACCTTTAGATTGGATAGTTGCCCAACACTCTTTGGAATGTTTCCACTCAATTTGTTATGAGAGAGCTGCAACTTTCTCAAAGACAATAACTGACTTACACTAGTGGGAATAGGACTTGAAATTGAGTTCCATGAAAGATCAAGGAATTCGAGATCTTTGAAATTCCCAAATTGATTAGGCAAGTGGCCACTAAAATTGTTGGTGGAAACATCAACAATCTTCAAGTTACTTTGTCCACAAATCAAAGCATTGCCTTTGATGTCAGAAATCCTCCCACTAAATTTGTTATAACACAACCTCAATACTTGTAGATTGCAGAAAGTGCTCAAATTTTTCAAAAGTTCACCTTCTAGCTTATTTTCAGAGACATCAAAGAATTTAAGCCATTGACCATTTTCAAGGATGATAGCTGGGAATATGCCTCGGAGATCATTATTACTTAAATCAAGATGCTCGAGTTTGCTGAAGTTTTGAAACCAAGGAGGAATAGATGAATTCATGGAGTTTTGACTTAAATCAAGGAATTTAAGAGAAGTGAAATTGAAATGCAGGTTGGCTGGAACATCTTCCAAACCACAACTTCTCAATATCAAAAACTCCAAGGAGGAAAGCATGTTGATGGGACTTAACCATTCCTGAGTATCTAGACCGTATGCACTCGAGAGATCCAAGTACTTCAAGCTAGAAACTGTGGACAGCCATTGAGATTTCTGTATTTTTAAAGAGTGCACCGACCTCCCACTATTAAGATCCAAGTATCGTAACTTGGAAAGGTTACCCAGCTTATGAGGAATATCTCCATAGAAACCTACATTTGAGAGGTTGAGATACTCCAATTTTTTAAGAGAAGCTAAGGATTCTGGAATTTTTTGGGTTGAAAAATTGTTAAAGCTGAGGTCTAGATATTTCAAATGCTTCAGTTTGTTTGGAGCAATATGTATCTTACCTCCCAAACTGCACTTCTCTAAGTCATCACAGGGATTATGAAGATCAAGCTTTAAGACATGGCCAGTCTTCTCGTTGCATGTGACTCCATGCCACTTGCAACAATTCTCACCAATCCATGACCATAGACGTCTGGAAGGATCGGAAATATCCTGCTTGAGCTTGACAAGAGCTTCCCTTTCAGCGCCAATGCAGCTTACATTTGTTAAGACCTTGGAATGACTGAACGCTGAGGCTTGAATGACAAAAAGTACACACAAAAGTAGGGGCATGAAGCTAATGTAAAAGTAGGACGCCATCGTTGTTAAAAATCAACTTGAGAACTTCCGTTTATATAATGGCAGAAAAATACACTTTCCTTAAAAAAGATACAATTTTTATTATTTTAGTTATACGGACTTGATCTTGATTCACAAAAAAGAAAAAGAACAAAAAAAGAGGACATTAACATATTCTTAAAGTCTGGTCGCTCGCCACCTAAAGTCACTCAAAATTTCAAGTCATGTCTTGTAAGACCCGTGATCAAATAGTCAAACACGTCAACTATAACCAATAATCCATCCCGTTGGAAGCGCAAAGGCAGTGTAAATGCATCTTTATTTCCAGTGGTTTGACGGGGAGGCTTTGATTGATTTTCACCAAGAAAGGGGACATTAATCATTTCCTCCTTATCTTAATGGCCGTGAGAATGGGTTTAAATACCCATTCTTCTTCCTCATCTAATATGCTATTTTCTACTATCCTTCTTTTTACAGCTCCTAGTAACAACTTCCAAAAAAGTATTTTTTTATTTTATATATTTTGCAGTTGACTTGACATTGTCACCATTTTGCAGGAGATCTAGAGTCACTGAACGTTCAAAGAAAATCATGAAAATCACAGTCTGCAAATGTACTATTTTCTTACTATCTTCATAAATACCTTATTATATTTCGTATAATTTTAATTGCAAATAAATTTTTTACGAAGTTGCTTTTATGACCTTTTTTTCCTTCATGTTATCTCGTTTAGAAAGGAAATGATGTGGCGAAAAACCAATTATTTTATTTGCTTTACTATGAAAATTATTCAAAAATATTGGAGCAAATGTCCTGTTCAAATTTAATAATATTCCATCTAATGTAGAACCCGTAACATGCAATAGATACATATAAATCTAGCAATGAAGCACACAAATATTCCTTTGCTTTATCTAAAATATTTATTCACGTACTTCTCAAACAACAGAGAACCCAAGAAAATTTGAATATCTTTAAAGATGATGACCTTTAAAAATTCACAATTGTAGCAATACCAACAAAAGAGTAAAATTTACCACCCACTTGGGTGGCGCTGCTGGTTCGCGTTCTTTTCCTCTCGCAAAAGGTCGAGAGTTCGAATCCCAGCTTCGTCATAGAGTGACTTAACTGGTTTCACGTGTGTGGTGGCTAGCACGTGTGGCCCCCAGGGTTTACTCCCCCGGCTATCGGTGGGGTGCGGGGTTCCCTGGGTCATTAAAAAAAAAAACAAAAAAAAAAACAAAAGAGTAAAATATAAATAGCCACAAATTGTGAGCAATCATCGATGCGGATACTATATTGTCTGTAATAGAGTAAAGATGTTAAAGAGTTCCCACCCAACTAATTTCACAGCATATGAAATTACCCGTTTTCTTATTTATAATCAACTATTACCTAGAACTTTCAGATCCAAATTGAAGCTGCCTCTGCTTATTTAAAAGAAAAAAGAGAGAGAGAGAAAGAAAAGAACGTTGAAGCTGCTTCTAATCAGTTCTCTTTCCCGGAAACTAGTGCATACTTAGGCTTTATTCATTTATAGGAAAATATTTTCCAAATTTTCCAATGTTTGTTTTATTGAAAATGAACTAGTTAGGGAAAACATTTTCCATCAATGGAAAAAAGGTTTTCTAAATTAAGGGAAAATGTTTTCCACTTTTGAGAGAGAGGAAAATATTTTCCACATCCTTTCACCTTACTTTCTTTGATTAAATATATTTTCCATTTAGTTTTATTTTTTTAAAATTGAATTTATATTATTTCATATTATTTTCTTTTCTTTTTTCTTTTTTCTTTTTTTTTGTTTCTTCTTCTTCTTTGGCCAATGATTGGCTATTGGCGAGCTCAAGCGTTGCTAGAGGCCATGAGCTCAAGCCTCACCACATTGGCAATGCCAAGCGCTGCTAGGAGTCAGCAAGGCTCACGCCTTGTAGATCGGTGACACTCAAGTGTCACTAAAGGCCACATGGCCTAGATTGGTGATGCCTGAACATTGCTAGATGGTGGTGAGATTCGCGCCTTGCAAATCGATGGGGCTTGAGCATCGCCAAAGGCTATGAGGCTCAGGCCTCGCCAGATTGGCGATGCCCAAGCATCGCTAGAAAATGGCAAGGCGCGATTGCTGGCTGGCGATCGACAACCGACTAAGTAAAAGGAAAAATAGAAAAGGAAATAAAAAAACAAAAAAGTGAAAAAATAATTTAAAATTTTAATTTTTAAATAAAAAATAAAAGTAAAAAAAATGATCAAAAGAAGTATATCGAGGAAAATCAAATCAGATATTGAATAACCAAAAATATTTTCCACTTTAATTTCAAGTTTCAACAAAATACTGGAAAAAATTGTCATTTTCCTGTAAAATGGCTTCCTGAAAAATATTTTCCAGAAACGCGACAATTTATGTGAAACAAATGGAACCTTACTACGTATTGTTAATCCTACTAAAATCAATCCCACTCACTCAAAATACGCCTCTCAGTTGCTAATATCTATCAAACTTAGCATCTTATATAGAATATAATTTATCTCACTCATAAACTACAAGGGCTATTTACTATAAACTATTTAGGGCTGTTAAAGATTTAATTTTCTTGCTTCTGGAAGTGAGCAATGAAGTGAAAGTGATTGAAGTTGATTTTAAGAAACTCCGAAGAAAATTAGCAAAAAGCTCTATATGACTACCGTCTCGAAGATGGCAAGTGTCAAGCTTACGAGAAAAAAGAAAAAGAAAAAGAAATCGAAATTAGAAGCTAAAGAAGCGGCTCAACATGGTGTTGAGCAACTGCAATGGAGTACGGTGCTGGCATTTATGATGTCAATTATAGTGAAATGCAACTGTATTGAGATAACTTTCATCGTCTTACCGCTGATTGGAACTTCAAGCTATGTATGACGAACTTTAGAGAAACCAGGCCATCAAAATCAGTACGTCGGAGGATGAGAACGTGGAAGACTAAACATGTTGCCTTAGCTATGGTGTTTCTTTAAAGGGGGTCATGAGATGTAAATATGCACTTTTGGTAACTCTGCGTGATGTCCGGAATGAAGTGGATGATGTTTACAATATGTAATAAAACACGACAACATGTAATGTGCATATGATATGTACTTTAGCATGATCAATATGTTCCATTTGCAATTATGATGTTCTTATTCGGACTTTAGGGAAATTTTAAACCAGAAACTGTTCTTTTATGTAGCTTAAAAGAAAGGGAAGAGAAGAATCTAACCAATATAGTTCATTGAGCCTGGCTTTGATCTTATCTTTGAAGTATAATAGAAAAAGACCGACAATCGGTTGGGAAGAACCGACGAAATTCTATCCTTGGAATTACTATCAACTCTAAAGTCTGAAATGTTGGACAAATGCCAGATTCAGTCCAGCAAGTAGAAAAAGGGTTAATTAATGTAATAGAATAAAAGATGTACTCTTGATCATTGACGTGAGCAAGACAACTAAAGAATTAAATTGAAATTATTACTGGACGTAAAACGTTAATTATATATGAATTTGGAATGTGAAGACTATATGGTTTGCATGTAAATTATCTCGATAATTTCAATTCAAAAGGTTTTGTCGGTAATATATAAATATATATTAAAATGCATATAGAAAGCATTGGTATTCATGAAATTCTTGCGCAAAAGTATATTGTTCAAATTCGCCATTAAATTTGCCTCACATATAACAGAGATAAGTTTAGGCATGAGCCATTCTAATATATTAACTGAAAGGGTAATTGACTGCTATTAACCATGTAACAAAGAAAATAGCTAAGAAAATATTCGCTATACAAGGAGTATTTGTATCACACTAGTAGTAGCTATAAAGGCGAAATTCCGATATATATATAAAAGACAATTTTCTGTTTTCTAGACATTTACTGTTTTGTATATGAGGTTAAAGTTAGAGGAGTTGGAAACTCTCCTTGTTCCATATTATGACAGTTGGGATTGGATGAGGAGGTCCAAATGGAATATATATTGGCAATGGCAATTAGATGGCTCTAGGATATTAATGCTACATATGCTAGTCAATTCAATATGATGAGTCCCATTCCCATGAACGGCGACCTATATCGTCTTCGTTTAGTAAGAAAAAGAATATCTAATGGTCTTTTGCTAGGTCTTTATCTTCGTCTACCAATGAGTTGGAGGCATGCTTGGAAATAGACTACTCCAGATAAAGTAATAAAGTTGGCGAAGACGATGCGGTGGACGTCCTAAAATAATGGGAGAGCGAAGCCACCAATTTCCCATTCTTTCCACCACGACTTTGACTTACTCGCCCTATAAGCGTTTATGGTAGCATCAAATTCCATGTTCAATACTAGCCAATGAATATGGGAAGATGATGGATCCAACATGTCTGAAAAATTTAGAAATGGCTATCATAAGACATAATTGATATATTTTTTAATAAGAATTGACTCTAAAAGAACGTGCTTAACACAAACAAGAGGACAATGATGATAGTGTATCGTCCGAATCCTGACGAGGGATATAGCATCGATGATAGCAAATTTATTAGACATTCTCTTTTAGTGTAGTTTCTGTGTAATCATCATTAGAGCACCATCATGAATAATGAGGGTTTTTCATTAATTTTCGTCAATTAATTTTGTTTTATCATTTTTAATATTTGGAAAAAATAGGTTAATCTTGTTTTGAATAATTTTAGTCAAGAAAAATTTATAATTAATTTATTTAAAAAGACTTACCCAACCTTACTAGTGTGTTTATTTCTCTCTCTTCCAATTTTATCTTTTCCTAAATGATTCATAAGTAGGAAGCGTCTTCAACTAGACATATAAAGCTCATCCGAAATCTACTATCTAGGGCCGCTCAAAGGGGCTGACACTATGACAATTCCAACTAAAGATGTTCATATGGGTAAAATTATCCAAAGGAGGTTTCGATCATGAACCCCAATCAAATCATATTTACCATGAATTTTTAATTGATAAGTAGATTATTAGTGTATGTTGTACGTACTTTATTCTATTTTCAATGAAAGTGAGCCGTGAACTTCACGATGGTAGTGCGATATGTTTCATTTACTCGAGAAAAAAGCTGGAAATATGAACGCAATGATCAAGCACAGCATTGATTAATTAAATGGTCAGGAGCGTCATATGAATTTATTAGGGAGACTTACTTTTAGACTTCTAATATTCTACCTGGATGGTGACAAGATTATTTAGTTAATACATGGAAATTCTTTCTAACAAGAAAATTAGCTTTTGGAAGTAGGGAGCCCTCCGAAATATCCCTATCGGTGCACTAATATAAAATCATCTTTACTACAACAAATACTCAAGCATTCCTTGCTCCTTCAACATTAGTTCTAATAACCATATACCATTTTATATAATATGACGGTGATATACTTTTCCCAATAATCGTCGTCCATTAAAATTAACTTCATCGAAATCATAATTAATGATTTTACTTCCGTAAAACCTGTCCCTTATAGTATAATGTAAAAACTAGCCTTGTGGGTTGGCTGATTTATTCAGTTCGTTGTAGGAGAAAATATTCCAATTTTCTATTTTTAGTTTATGTATCTGCTTCAAGCTTCTATAAGTAAATTAAACTCATAACTTGGGTTAAAATACACATCTGTAAGTAATAAAAGGCCCATTGACTATCACTGACCACGTTAAAAAAACAAAAAATGAACGGCAGAAAATAAACTTCACGATTATTCCGCCTGTTCGTTTGATGTCCATCGTTTTGGATCTAAAGTTCAAATTGGAGAGACTCAAAACTCTCCTTGTTCTATATTACGAAAATTTGGGACTGGGTGAGGACGTCTAAGGGTAATAGATGTTGGCAATGGTAATGACTTGGCACCGGAATATGTATGCTGTACACGTTGGTTGATTCGATAACAAGAGTTCCACCAACGAACAGGAGATCACACCTTCATCAAGTAGTCTCTAGGAACATATCTTTGGTCATTATTTCAAAAGAAGAAGAACGTTCCACAGCCTTTCAGTAGATCTTCGTCTTCATCTACCAATGAACTGAAGGCGTACTTGGCAATAGATTATTCCAAATACATTGATAGAGTTAGCTAAGACAATGTTAACGTTCTAAAATGATTGAAGAGGAGATCCACAAAATTTCTTATTCTTTTCACCATGGGTCATGACTTGTTGATGCCACCGGTGTTTATGCAAGGGAGAAGAGCAAGAGATTTTTTTTTTGATAACCAAATAAAAAGAAAGAAAGAAGAAGTAGGACAATAAGGGGCACAGCTTCTTCATTAGTTGAAGCTTTGGTAGCAATCTTCCATTATTGTGAAGAAAGGAGGAACTATAATTTCATAGTAGTTGCCATGATGCATATGTCGAGAGAACGCAACAGAAGTCCGATACCTTTATTTAGGAAGATTTCTAAAAAAAAGCTCAAGTCCAAGCCCGTCAATATATCTAATTGGACCTATCTTCACTCAAAAGTTTAATTTAATGAGTTATGGTATTTAACTACTATACACCACATCAATTCCCTAATGTAAGATTTCTCTAATACAACTCACACGTGTATCCTAATAATCTCTCCTTCACATGTGAGCTCCAGTGTTAGAACTGCTCCCCTTTAATTCAAGTATCCTTCTGACTCAATTTCATCCTTGCAAGCTTGCATTGCTAATACCACAATGCCCACTTATCTGGAAGCCGCAACCATTGGCTCTAATACTAGTTATAACATCCTAGGTCTGCTACTATACACATATTGTTCGCTTTGGACACTACTAGTTTCTCACGTTTTTGTTCCTCTAGGTTTTGCTCAGAAAACACGTATGTACAGATAGAAAACCTTAAACTTTATAAGCTAGTTCGCAACTCGCAATTCTGAGATTAAATTTTTGAGCAAAACAACCGAAGTTGAAGCACCGTAACACACCACAAACTCAGCATACATTGTTGAGCTCATAACCAAGATTTGCTTTCTACTCTTCCAAGAAATAGCACCTCCAGCTATCATAAAAATATATCCAGAAGTTGATTTTCTGTCATTTGAACAACTAGCAAAATTAGCATTTAAGTATCCAATCACCTTTGGATCCTCTACTTTGCTATACACAAATATGGAATCTTTTGTTCATTGTAGATATCTCATTACTTTTTTAGCTGCAAACTAATGTTCATGACCTAAATTCAACATATACCTCCCAAGAATATTCACTGCAAAAATAATATTAGATCTGGTACATACTTGTGCATATATAAGACTACCAATTACACTAACATGTGGAACATTTTTTATTGCTTCTTTTCCAACATTATTCTTGGGACATTGTTCAATGCTTAATTTATTTCCTTTTACAACAGGAGCTTCAGCAACTTTGCAAGTTTGCATATTAAATCTTTTCAAAACAATATCTATATAACTTTTCTGAGATAACCCCATAACTTTCTTAGATTTGTCACGATGAATCTCAATGTCTAGAACAAAAAAGGCTTCTCCAAGATCTTTCATATCAAATTTTGCAGATAAAAAACTTTTCATGTCATTCAATAGATCAACATCTCTACTAACAAGCAAAATGTCATCTATATAAAGTTTTAAGAAAATATATTTGTTTCTACTTACTTTCATGTAGATGCATTGATCAAATTTTTTTTTTTAAAGCCAAATAATATTATAACTTTGTCAAATTTTAAGTACTATTGACATAATACTTATTTGAGACCATAGATAGATTTCCGAAATTTGCATATCACATGCACCTTTTCAGCTTTTTAAAACCCTTTAGGCTATTGCATGTCTATATACTTCTTCATCTAGATCTCCATTTAGAAAAGCTATTTTGACATCCATTTGATGAAACTCCAAGTCAAATTGAGCCACCAATGACATAATTATTCGTAAGGAGTCTTTAGTAGACATTGTAGAAAATGTTTCAGTATAGTTAATGCATTCTCTCTGTGTGAACCCCTTTGCAACCAATCTTGCCTTGGATCTCTCTATGTTACCTTTATTGTCTTTATTGATTTTGAATACCTATTTGCAACCAATCGGTTTATGCCCATAAGGTAAATCAATAAATTCTCATACTTGATTATTTAACAGGAAATCATCTCATCCTTCATCACTCCTAGCCATTCATATGCTTGATCATTATTAAGAGTCTCTTTGAAGGTCACTGGATCAACTATATACCTAACATCAAAAGTAGCTTCTCCATGAATGATATGATAGTCATTTAGAAGCGTTGGTCTTCTTTGTCATTGTGGCACATGTAGAAAATCTTAGTATAAACAACTAATTAATCAAAAACAAATCAAATCAATATATGAATGTAAAACATCATAAGTCATACACACAGCAGAATTAAAACGCACATATTTGAGCCATTACTTCATTTAAAGAGAATTAGATTAGTCTAATTAGAAATCAACAATCTATTGGAATGCTGGATCTTTATCTCTATGAATTATCTTAGTCTAGCAGCTTTCAATGGGATTAAACAACTAATAAGTATAACCTATCCTGTTATAAGCTAGAGAAGGAACCTAGCAAACCCTAATCACTTGTTTGTTGATTGGGCCCCTCCCATCACGGGTTTTAATTAAACACAATTGCCTACACTTTGCTGCTCAACTAGGCTCGTTATTGATAGATGCCAAAACCCAAATCACTAGGATTACTAAAGGGTTTAATGTATATTAGAATATCCATTAACCCGATTAGTTTAAAATTGAAAACCAATTAATTAATGTAAGCCCATATTATAGAAAATTTTCAACATTTTTCTGTTGCAACCTGTTTTCGGCAATTGTCAGTGTTGGAAGGAACAACGTTAAAGTTATTTACTTACAAGGTGGTTCTCGAAAAAGGGTCGACTATGAGTGCAGACTCTCCCAAGTCCATACCCCGCGTAATAGCAAGAAGATTTGTTTTATTTATCTAAGTTGGTTAACAACCTAAAGTCAATGATTAGGTGTCACCACTAGCCTCAATTTTGGGGGCCGACTAGAAAGTCCAATTGAGGGTCGGGAGAATTCCTTCTTTTCTTTTACAATCATCATGTTTTATGTAAAATGTTCATGTGTGTCTTTTTATTTTTTTTCGTGTCATTTAAAAGTGAAAGGTGATCATGCATGGATATTAGTTTCATGTCATTCTAATTCTAGAAAAGCGAAAAAAGTAACACAATTTTAATTGAAATTGCGATGTGGCAAGTAAACAACCAAGGAAAATGGTAAATTTAAACATACAATCCTAAAAAAAAGTACATGTAAAAGCAAAGAGAGGAGAGAAACCTGCAACTCATCGGATTTTTATACAATGCAATAGAAGGCCCGAGATAAATGTCAGGTGTCAAATGCATAGTACAAAAAAATAATCAGTAAGGACATCGACCATCACTGTCTTTGGGGCCACCTTCTTCATGTACCATAATTCTTAACTAATTCTAAATGAACAGTTTATAATAGAAACAACATCAATTCGAACAAAAGTACACAAAATGTGGCAAGTAAATAAATAAGAGTCATCTAATTGATGGATTAGAAATAGCCTCGGGGTCGGCTTTTTGGAATTACATGCCTGACGTGCCATAAAATGTTATCCCTATTTGTTATTATTAGATATGACTTGTAGTAAATAGCAATCATTGATATTCACTCACGGTTGCTAATATCTAAGTTCCCTGAAGTCTAATGTGTAATCCCAAGATTACCCATAGACATGCATTGGGTTTGCATAAGTAATTAATAATCACACGCATCGAACTTGAAAATAAGCGCACAAGTATGTCTAAAGACCTTATTTATCATCCAATCAAACAATTAGTGTACTAGCACCGGTTCACTTCACTTACTAACATGCGTTGATCACAATTTCAAGCATCAAACACAATGTTCTTTTTATTTTTTGAAAAATTTTTGAGCTTAAAGTTCAAGAAACAAAAGTCAAAAGTTATGAAGACATTGAAAGATGGTTCTGAATGCATCATTTTCTAAAAATCATAGAACATGAACATGTCACAACCAAATAGAATAGGGGAATCCATAACACTTTAACAAAGAGCAAACAATTGAACATGACCCATTAAGCATTTGACTAAATTCCAGCATCACAAACACTCAATGTTGATATTTTTGATGAGGCAACTCCTAAAAACGAGCTATGTATGAATTTATAAAAATTAAAGAACATGGAAAAATACACCAAAACAGAACAGGGCAGCAAAAAATTGATGTAATCTCATGGCAATATGGTCATGTTAACCATGTTGAAAATTTCTCAAATTTTACCACATGATAGTCTTAAGGATGACAAACAAATTTTGTGAAGGGTCCAAGTATTGAATCACAACAGAAAAATTTAAAAAAAAATAGCAAAGTTCAAACATAAAATGCTTCTACATGTAATCCGAATTTTCATTTTTCCAGATTTCAGAGCAACTATTGCAAAAAATGAAAAATAGGTCTAATGACTTACGAATGAGTCAAAATTGGTGCCAGTAGAAAGCTTAGGATGTGTTCTACGACTTCCTAAGAGACATCAAATTCAATCAATGTCAATTACGCATTCAAATGATGACATTTACTCAAGTGCACACTGAGCATGATTCAAGAAAAGGAGCTAATTAGGCCACCTATATGATGCATGAAAATTATGAAATTTTGACATGACGTAGGGTTGAGTGTAAGGAACGAACATGATTAAGACTCTTAACTTGGATCGATGCACAAAAATTCATACAAATTCATTAATGCAAATAGGTAGACCAACATCACCTATTACAAACATGTCAGAATTGAGTTAAAGTGGCAGCAGATTTATCAAGTGTTTTAATGGAGCAAACAATCATTGATTTAAACAAATCTAGCATCATTTTGAAGCTGATGAAATTCTCTAAATTGTCTAGAAGAAATTATGTGAAATTTTTTCTCATGAGGAACTTAATTGAAAGAAGTTGAATAGGACGTCCTAATCGTTTCATATAAAGACAACTAGTTGACATACTTCAGTCATATACCCAGCAGTAACTTCACATAATAGAAGCAATTTTCACCATTCCAATGTCATGACAAAATCACACAAAAATTCATGCATGCAGAATAGGATGTCTTGATTGTTTCATATGAGACAACTAAGTCCAATTATGCTCACAAAAATCAATAGGAAATAGCAAACAGATCAGGTCCAAGGGCACAATACAAAGACAGATTCTGTGGAAAATTTCTTGGATACCAAAACTATAGTAAAGGAGATCCATTGGGGATGTTCTATGACTCATTGAAAAGGTATTTGAGTCATCTTTGATTCTTAGTGAAGAAATTGAACACTGAAAAGTACTTTTACAAGCTCATTTCAAGATCAGGGACAAACCAATGAAGAATGAGGATGATTTTCAAGTGATCGACCTAGGTGAATGATTTGTGAATTTTTTGAAATTTTTATATGCCGTAGATCAAGGTATCCTAATCAAATTTTGTTAAGACACTGACTCAAAAGTCATAACACAAAAAATCATTAAAAATGTGCAAGTCAGAAAGTTCGATGAAACAGGACACATAACAACACCATTCCAGAACCAAACAAACTTTGCAACAAGCATTCAATAGGGAGAACGATGCTCAAATCACACATATCATTTATCAATAAAAAGCTTACAAAGTCAACTTCGAATCACGTGAAGACCTTGAGGTTAGACAATCATGTTTACAAGCTTGTATCATCAATCAAAGATTTCAGGTACAAAGAACGAGCGAATTTTCCAGAATGTCAAATCCATGACAATCAAGCAATCAACATTCAGCATTGATGCAGGGGCATTAAAACATAAATCTTCCAATGATCACATGCCTAACCCAACTCAAGCTTCATCAATCTATCAAGCCAACTTGTCAATCATGGAAGCACATAGCAAATTCGTCCTTAACGTGGTCCATTGGATTCAAGGCATACAAGATAGTATTGGCTGATGATTTGTGGCTAATTGCAAGGCTAAAGAAGCAATGGATGTGTTCCCTTTGTAAGGTGTGCTATGTTTATCTTCTTGTGCCTTAATTTCATTAATGTCCTCAATTTGTCTTCTTACATGTAAGAGTCTAAATGCAAGGGTAGAATGTCAAACAATCTTTATTGCAAGTTTGAAAGAATAGGGAGCTAGTCTTCATTACTAGGCTGAAGAGTAAGACTATAGGGTTTGCTCAATTTATCTTCCAATGTTAGAGAGTTCTCAATGCAAGGCTACAATGTCAAAGAGCCTTTAATGCAGGTTTGAAATAGTGTGAGTTAGTCTTCATTACTAGGCTAAAATGTAAGAAATGTAGAGTGTGCTGACATTTCTTGTTAGAGTCTTAGTACAATGTTCTAGTGCGGTTATAAATAGAGATGTAATTCATATGGAGGGTAGACTTGATATGCAATCTATGCTATTTCCTCTTGAAGTGAGTTATTTCCTTCAAATTTCGATTCTTTATCCATTTGTATTGTGGTGTGCCTTAAGTTCTTTATCCTTGGCTGGTGGATTGATCCTTTAGGCCTTGGTGTTGAATTAAATCCGTTCAAGCTTCATTTTCATTCATAATACACTCCATTTTGCCTCCATCCACAATTCTAGCAAGTTTCCATTTTAATAGAAATCAATAACACAATCCATCTTCAACATCCAAACAAATGTTTATTCATTCACTCTTTCCGTAAGACACTATCAAAGAAATGAATTTTTCACATCTTCAGTCCCATCATGCATCAAGTTGGTATCAAAGCTTCTAGGTTAAAGTAGTTGGGAGTGTTATTTCATTCTCTATTTCATCCTTCCGTTCTCAAATGGATGAATTGGCTTCGAGAGGCTTGACTTTGGAACAATTTGTCAAAGGGCAAAGAGCCATTTGTCAAAGGACAAAGAGCCATTTCCATTAGGGATTATATACTCCACTTCCGGTTCCATTGTAGCATTGAGAAGATGTTAGTATGGATTTTATTATGGCTCTTCCAAGAACTCAAAGGAGAGAAGATGTCATTATGGTGGTCATTGATTGATTTTCTAAAATAGCTCATTTTGTGCCATGTCACAAGACAGATGATGCGTCTCATATTGTCAAATTATATTTCAAAAAGATTATTCACCCTCATGGAGTACCAAAGATCATCGTGTCTGATCGCGATTCCAAGTTCTCGAGTTATTTCTAGAAGACACTATGGAGATTGCTTGGTACACGGCTTTTATTTAGCACCACTTGTCATCTTCAAATCGATGGCCAAACGGAGGTAACCAATCGTACCCTTACCACTCTTCTTCGTAGTATGGTGAGCAAGTCTTTAAAAGATTGAGATTTGAAGCTTGTGCATGCTGAGTTTGCTTATAATCGATTGCTGAGTTATCCTACTGGTTAATCACCTTTTGAAGTGGCGTATGGAATCAATCCTCTCACACCAATTGATTTGACTCCAATTCGATCCAATTCGCAAGTGAACTTTGATGGCAAAGAAAAAACTGAATCAATGAAGAAGCTTCATGAGCAAATTCGATTCAAGATAGAAAGGGTTAATGAGTCTTATAAAAAGAACGTTAATGAGCATCATAAGAAGGCTCAATTCCAACCAGGTGATCTTGTATGGGTTCATTTGAGGAAAGAAAGATTTCTGGCCTGACGAAAGAACAAACTCATGTCTAGAGCAAATGGCCCATTTAAAGTTATCAAACAAATCGGTGACAATGCCTATAAGATTGATCTTCCTAGAGAGTTTTGAGTTTCAGTGACTTTTAATGTGGGAGACCTTTCTCCTTACTTGGAGGATGAAGATTTTTCAGATTTGAGGACAAATCTCAAATAACCCGGAGAGGATGATGCAGGGGCATCAAAACATAAATTTTCCAATGATCACATGCTCAACCTAACTCAAGCTTCATCAATCCATCAAGCCAACTTGTCAATTATGGAAGCATATAGCAAATTCAGCCTCAACATGGTCCAATGAATTCAGGGCCCACAAGATAGCATTTGGTAATGATTTGTAGCTTGAATACAAGGTTGAAGAAGCAATAGATGTGTTCTCTTTATATGGTGTGTTATGTTTGTTTTTTTGTGCCTTAATTCCTTTAGTCTGTTCAATTTGTCTTCTTACATAAGAGAGTCTTCAAAGAATATTTATTGCAAGTTTGAAAGAATGGAGAGTTAGTCTTTATTGCAAGTTTGAAAGAATGGAGAGTTAGTCTTCATTACTAGGCTGAAGAGCAAGAATGTGTCATTTGCTCAATTTATCTTTTGACATTAGAGTCTTTAATAAAAGCTATAATGTCAAAGAGCCTTTAATGCAAGTTTGAAATAATGAGAGCTGGTCTTCATTATTAAATTGAAATGTAAAAAAGTAAAGTGTATTGACTTTTATTGTTAGAGTCTTAATACAACGTCCTAGTGTGGTTATAAATAGAGATGTAATTCGTATGAAGGGTATACCTAATATGTGATCCATGATATTTCCTCTTGAAGTGAGTCATTTCCTTCAAATTTCAATTCTTTATCAATTTGTATGGTGATGAGCCTTATGTTCTTTATCTTTGGCTGGTGAATTGTTCCTTTAAGCCTTGGTGGTGAGCTACATCTATCCCAGCTTCATTTTCATTCATAATACACTCCATTTTGCCTCCATCCACAATTCTAGCAAGTTCCTACTTCAATAAAAATCAATAACACAATCTATCTTCTATATCCAAACAAACGTTTATCCATTCACTCTTTCCATAAGACACCATCTAATAAAAAAATTTCTCATTTCTTCAGTCCCATCACACATCAAGCATTCATCCTTAGATCATTTAAGCATGAATCCTAGCCATTTCTAGGGCTAGTCCTAGCCCCGGACCTCCATAATTGATCCTAAAACCGATGTGAAAAGCCCTTGCCTCATCGGGCTAATTTAAAAAAATGTCTAAGAGCACCTACCTTTGATTCGATCAGCATTTCATCAGACTTCATTAACGAGGAGGATCTACAAGAAACACGCAGCAAACATTCAGAGTAGAATCTTTCTTGGCTGAGAGCAAAGGAAAGAAATGTATTACTCAGCTTTAATCCTCCGTATTAATCTTCAAAGCTACTGGAAATCAAATAATACCAAGCTTTAAGGATGCTGATTTGAGCTTGAGGAAGCAACTAAATCTCAGATCGGCAGGAGGATTTATTATGAATCTCTTTTGATTCTGCTGTATTTTCTGGATTCACTGAAATGAATATGCTACTCGCCGATGAAGAGAAGACTTGCCGTTGAATCACTTGAAACAGAGGTGCGTCTTACGATGACTCGAGGCAATTAGTTTCGGTCTTTTTGCTGTGATCGCAGAGATGGATCCAAACAGCAGAACTCGTGATCCTCAAGTTCATCAATGGACACCTCGGCTGCAAACTCGAAGATCACGATCGCTATATGGAAGCAATGCCTCATCTTCTATTTCAATAAAATCAATGAAATCAAATCAGTGAAAGCTGTCGAGGAAAAAATCCGAACGCAAAAAATATAAAAGAGAAAGCCGCGAAAACTCAGCTTCAATTTCATTGTAACAATCTAACAATGAAGAACTTGACGCTGTATCCGGATTCGATCAGGCTTCGATTGCAGACACTTTCCTCGTTTTTCCCCTAATCAAACGATGAAGCTTGAGAGAGAGTTGATGAAGAGATTATCTCCTTTCTTCTTCATATAAAGCCAAAATCCACCGCTTCTCAATATCTTCAACTTTGTTCGGCCAGAGAGAGAATGAGTAGGCGGAGATCCATCTTCGCGAGAGAATAAAAGCTGAGAAGAGGACTCGGCAAGGACTTTTCTGCTTCAAAAATCTTCCGGGCGAGAAGAACATCGATAGATCATCTAGATCGAGATGATTCGGCTCCAAAATCTGCAGGCGTGCGTCATCTTCAATGGAATCATCGAACTCCTTATATTGAAGAAAAAAGAAACGATCGCTTGATGACGACTCCATGAAAAGAAGGACGAATCCATGCGCATTCATGAGAGAGATATTCAGGAGATGATGGAGCTCGACCAATGAAGAAGATGAGTGAAGAAGATGATCGGGAATCCCTGGAGTTTGGTTGACTTCCAAGAGAATTCTGGCAGAGAGATTGGTGGAAATCCTCTCCGCCACCAGAGAGAGTAGGTGGAAAAATTCAAGCAGCGAGCCCCCGCTTTTGTCAAGCTTCCCCTCACTTTTTTTTTTTCTTCTTAACAGAAATGAATCCTTTTCAGTTATCTCAACAGAACACGCCAGCTAAGCATGTTCTAGAAGGCTCTAAGAATCTTCTAGAAGGCTCTGGATCCGCTTCGCTCGCGGACGTTCCAAACGCTCGCTCATCGACGTAAGCATCTCCTCTTGCTCACTTGTGGACATGAGAAATTGGGCCAAGAGAACGATGGGCTTAGTAAGTTAGAGGCTCACGAGCTAATGAAGTAAATTGGCTTCTAGGCTGCCCTTGAGAAATGGGCCAATCCAAGTTGGCTTGATTGGATTACGTGGGCTCAAATTTCTAAACTTCAAGAATGTTAGATTGGCCAAATTAGAATGTTCCCAAGTGACTTTACAAAAATTGACCCCGAATTCAGATTCCCATTAAGAAAATGAGTGGAAAGGGGGTGTTGGTTCACAAGTCATATAGAATGAGTTCATGCCCCTAAGTAGGGGCAAAAATGTCAATTCACATTTCACTTTACCTGATCTCAAAATTGATTAAACTAGTGAATGGGCAATTATCCTTAGACCAAATGTCATAAAAGGAACTAAGCCTAATTATGACTAAATTATGACTAGAATGAAAGTAATTTTATTTTTTATTGATTCCGAACCTAAAATTGGAAAATTTGAAAAATGAGATTCTTAATCGATTCTCACAAAATTCTTGATGTTGAAGCTAAAATGAAGTGATTTTGTGATTTTTGTATTTTTCGATTTTTCTTGTCAAAGGTTTAACTAAAAGTCAAACTCTATTTGACTTTTTATTGATAGTTTGATTTTATAGTTAAATCTTTCAATTTTCCAAAATTTCCACTTCTAAAGTAAAATTGGACTAAAAAGAGAAATTTTCGTGCAAAAGCCAAAATTTGACCTGGGGTTAACTTTTGGTCAAAGGATTGACTAAAAAGTCAACTCAAAAGTCAACCATTTGACTTTTCAATTTTTTGTGTGAAATTAATAGAAAATTATTTTATAAAGCTAAAGCAATAATCAAAATTGAAAAACAACACTTTTTATTTGAAAAAGGGGTTTCGTTGCGGATGGAAACCCCTAGTTCAGTTTTCTTTGTATTTATCAACGCGTCAACTAAATATAAAGTGTCAACATCTTCCACTTGGGCTCCATTAATTAACTTATTTTTATTTTTGAGAACGATGTGACCATAATTTTGAAAAATAATATTCCAATAACAGCACTTCAAAACCAATCCAATATTATATAACCTCAATATAGGATTATGTCCATTAAGATGTTAAGAAAATACTACAACACATGACCTTCTATAATCACATAGTAAGAAATAGCGCCAATATGTGATAAAAAAAAATGCACTATTTCTTATTGGTCATCAATGCAATCTTTTAATGACATGAAATTGTATTACCACAATTTCTAAACAACATGAAATTGCCTTAATGCAATTTCTAATGCTTTTGTCCCTCTTCTTTTCCCTCTTTGCACATCATGGCTTTTTGCGATCATACGAATTGCCAATTCAACACCCTGAAATTTTAAGTTTTTGATCAAGTCTTCAACTGGGTAATCATCTGCCTTTTTCTTGGAAAATTTCTACTTATTAAGTCTGGCGAGGAACTTTTCTATTTTGAATTTCACCATTGATGGTCTTTTAAGTTTGAATGAATAGTCCTGGGTATGAAAGAGAACAAGAGAGCCAGCAAGTCTAAAGAAACAAAGATAGAGAGAGAAGATAAGACATAATCACTTTTTGGAGTGGCGAAGTAGTCAGAATCGATGAGGAAGTGGGAGCGAGGGAGGGGCGGAGACCAGATCGAGCTTTGTGAGAAGGCGAGGCTGTGGGACGAGTTATCCAGGAACTCGTGGAGGCCTCGCAACATCACCGTTCAAGACATTGTTCTCTACTGTTTCTCCCCCAACTCCACCACCTCGCAAGCGTTCCGAGACGGAGGCTTTCTTCTTTCTCTACTGCAAACTGCGATCCGTTTGTCCCAAATTACCTTGATTCGAAATAGGGTTTGGAGAAAAGGGACATGACTTGATTTGTCCGATTAGGATTCAAATTTGGAGCAAACTTCTTGAAGGATGTCTTTTAGGGCTATTTATGTCAACTCGAAGCAACTGCAAGCATGTCGGTTGGAAAAAAACAATAAAATATTATAATGTCGGATTTTCAATGTTCCAAATTGGTAATGACACTAAAGTGATAATTTTTTTTATCATACTAAAGTGATTTGACAAAATATTTTTGTATTAAAATTAGTGTTGTACGAAAATTATGTTATTTTTGGTATCTTTTTCCATTTTTGCATGTATGGAATTTATACTAATAAGAGAGTAAGCCTATACTTGTACGAGAACAGGGGAAGAGAGTTGATTGACCTTCGCGAGGGCTGATCGACGCATAATGCGATGGCGTTCCATCGCCTGCTCATGGCGAGGGTTCAGTGGTGAAGTTAGGGCAGCTCCTACCGCCGTTCTTTGGAACCTGTGCATGGTGCATCAATTTTGTTTTTTCATATTTTTGGTTTTATTTTTTTTTCCAGTTTTAAGGATGTGGGTAGTCATGCGCACAGCCACTTCAGGAAATATGAGTCATATCCATGGCCGATTTGGATTGTCGTGTCATATGCCAATGGGGCTAATTTGGCCACACTGCCGAATTGAGAATTAGAACTGGTAAAATATGACTGGAGAATTAGTACTATTCCAAAACGCATCACCTTTTTTTAGTTCCCTTCCTTCTTCATGGCTTGTGTTTCATATATTTATCGAGTCATGTTCCTAATTTGTCTCGACACACCCAACTTACAAGAGCAAAGTCCTAGAATAGATTAATTGTCGTCTAAAATCCCCAAATACAAAAATGGCTCACAACTCTGATGTTGCCATGTTTGTGCCCTTATTTATCTTGATGTTATTGGTAATTTGGCTTTGTTTGGGAAGCAACTGCGGTTGTAGAGTGTGGGAGGACCCTATTTGTTCGGCTGCTGCTAAGGGGTGTAAACAGTTTGGTTTAGTTCATGTTTTCAAGAAAACGGAACAAAACCGAACCAATAAGATACGATTCCAAATCGAACCGAATCCGACCCTAACTGAATATGAACCGAACTAAAAACCTGGTTCGGTTCGATTTGGTTTTTCGGTTTTTTATTATATTTTTGGCTTATTTATTAGACCCAAAATGAAGAAGATGTGAGAAAGAAGAGAGATATTAAGATGATTGTTCAATTTTTGTTGAGAATTTTGATTCAGATCGGTTAACCGAACTAAATTAGAAAAGTTAACGATTATTCTTCGGTTACCTAAACCTAAACCAAACCGAACTAAAAATGCATGAAATTTCGGTTCAATCGGTTTTGGTTTCGATTTAGTTTTTCGGTTTGGTACCGATACTCCTAGCTGCTGCCAGCCCTAGTCCTTGGCTGAGGGCAGCTAGAGAAGCCCGGGCTCAGGTCCCACCTGTATGTTGTGCCAATGTCAACGCGCTCATCTGCACCCCTCCCCAGAGCCTCTACGCGGACCTGCTCCCTCCTCTAGCGAAGCAAGCCGGGATCATGCCAGCCACGGCTACCTCGATCGCGAAGAAGTGCAACGTTAGGAGAAAGCCCGCCGAAAAGAAATGCGGAAGGGAGTACAAAAATCCCACCCCTAACAATCCACTAAGTAGCTGCATATAATAATTAAATATCATCCAAAATTAATAATGTTTTCGTCTTTTTTATTTGCGTTCATTTGATAACTGCAGGATGTACTGTCCCTTGAGCAGTAATTGCAGAGCCCGGCCGAAGATAGGAGGAGGATGTTAATCGAAGTAATGGCTTGAGAGAGCTGGGGATTTTGCTAAATAAACTTTGCTAACGTAAAAGGGTCATTCTCTGTTTAATTGGCCCGGGCCCGTTAATTAATAATGAATTTTGGGGGAGCTGCACCACTGGAGCAGTTAGCTCATTTTATCACCCCTTAACTAAAAATATTGTTATCGCCCGTTTTCTTTTTTGGCCAGGAATATGCTCATTTTAGTATTCATTCATTTATCGTCTCTTTGTTGAAAAATTAACACGTATCTAACTCCCTATTTATAAGTCTAATCTATTCATCTGGTTTGCTTGAGGGCAGACAATGTGAAAGTGGAAGACTAGAAAACCTATCCGCGCTTGGGAAACTTCTGACTTGTGAGGAAAGCTGCGATTAGAGATGGTATAGTCTCTGAGGGGAAAGAAAGAAAAATTGAAGTAAACTCATTCGCTTTGGAAAAATTCATAATAAGACATAAGTTTAATTTCCAAGCCTTCCAAATCACAATGAGAAAGGCCTGGCGCACAGAAAGGGTGACCTTTGAGAACCTGGACTCCAGTACTCTTGCCATTACTTTGCAGAAAGAAGGTGATCTATTTAGAGTTGTTGATTCTGGCCCTTGCTGCTCCTCGAATCACCTCCTCATCTTCGAACAATGCCCCCCCCCCAACCAAGAGTGCTAAAACTTCAATCCGTGTGAGTTTTGGGTACAAAACTAAGGATTACCCTTTGAGTTGAGTTCGAAAGAGATATTCTCATGCATAGCCAACGCTATTGGAGTTGTTACTGAGGTGAAAATGGAGCAGGAACGCACTTCAAAGCAAGAACAGTGGTAGAGTGAAAGTAGTCCTGGACGTCTCCAAGCCCCTAAAACCAAGTACTTTCTCAAACTACAAAGGGAAAGATATCTGGGTGGATTTTAAATATGAAAGATTACCTAATTACTGCTATGCTTGTGGGAAAATTGGGCATTATGCAAAGTTATGTCAGGAGGTTCCTTTCGATGAAGATAAATTCGAGGACTACAGGCTAGGGTACTGGGCAAAGGCTGAAGCGAAGGAGTTCAACCCTTATTGGAGAATTTTCTATGGAAAAAATAGAAGAGGAGGACATGGAAGAGGAAGTTATCCCCCAAACTCCTGTTAACAGTACCTTGTTTGAACCAGGAGAGGATAGTTTTAGGGTGGATAACTCGCAGCCAAACAAAGAGCATAAAAGAAAAGGCAAGGAGATATAAGATGGAGAGGGAAGTTTGTCGCAGGAACAGGCCAAATTACCTTTGCCAATCTCCAAATCCTCAGAGGGTTGGCTCCTGTAAGACCCCATTCACCCACTTTGGCATTGCAACCTGTGGCAGAAATTAAGAATTCAAAAAGGAAGGTAGTAAAATTCCATACCAGTCAGGAAAATAGCAAGGGAATGCTGGTTGAAACCGATTCACTGGAGGCTCCAATTCAGCTGTTGGAAGAAATAAACAAATGGGCTTTGGTGACTATCCTAATAAGTCACTGAAGTACATATGAAGTTCTTGTGTTGAAACTGTTAGGGATTGGACATACCACTTACAGTTCAAGCTATTAGAGCCTTAGTGGCTCAAGAAAGGCCCGATATCCTTTTTCTTATGGAAACAAAAAATTAAGAACAGGTTCTTTCAAAAATGAAAAAGAGGTTAAAGTTTAAAAATATTTGGTTAATCTGGAGGGCATCTCAGGGGGCTTGGCTGTTTTCTGGAATGGGGAAATTTCTGTTAATGTGGAGCCCTACTCCAAGCATTTATTGATATTGTTGGCAAGTCAGAGACTAGCAACCAATTCATAAGAACTACCTTTGTGCATGGTCCTTTAAAGCTCTAGGAATGTATCTTGCCGTGGGATGAATTACGTAGAATTAACCTTGTTAATACCCTTCCATGGCTTGTATGGGCAACTTCAATGAGATTCTCTATCACTGGGAAAAAGTAGGATGAATAATGGCTGAATATCATCGACTCAATCTAAACTCTATGGAATAGTAGGCTCGTCTAATTTCAGCTCATAGTTGGGTCATTTTACACTAAAACATGTACTTCTTATTTATAGGACAAGAGCAAGATATTTCTTTTTGTTTTTTTTTTAACCAATTGGAAGGAAAGAGAGAAATGTTGGAGAACTAAGATCTTAAACTCCTTTATTACTTTTTGAAGCATCGATAGCAATCTTCCTCGATGAAAAGGAAACTATCAGTTCCATAGCAGTTGCAGTGGCCCATGTCTCCCGAATTGGATAAGTCGATATGTACTTTCATGCAAGGTGTCACTTGCGACTGGGGGTGTCAAAAAAGCGAGCCTGGCGGGACCCAACCCGACCCAACCCAAAAATTTAGTGCATCTTAAGATTCCGAGCTTGATTGGCGATTGGATTCTTTTGAAGTCGATTCCCGCCATTTCCGAACAGTAATCATGGCTGTTCGTACCAGGCGATTGATTTTTTTCCTTTGAGTTGTCTATTTGGTTATCGTGTCCGTCGAGTTCGTACCAGGTGATTGGCATGACATGTTGTTAGGTTTAGCTGAGCTTACGCCAGCACGGAAGGAAAGGCCGGAAATGAAGCCCCGCCTTGTTGGGATTTGGTCTTTGTTTCTGTGGCAGTTCCTTGGAGTTAGGAAGCACTCTGTTTTCTCTGCATGGAGGGGGCAATTGCGTTTAGAAGAGGGATTTTGTCGTTGATCGGTCCCTGTTAATCGCTCTGTGTCTTGCTTCTTTTATTCTTTCCGCGTTCAATATCAGAACGTTGAATTCTCGTCCGTGAATTTTCATTGTCGGTCTTTCCTTCTATGGAGGTGTGCTGCTTCATTTGCTCGACTTGTCAAATGCTCATTCGTTCGTAGCTTTGGGGTTTGCGTGGTAGCCTTGAGTGGGGTCTCTGTGAGGTAGATTGGACCCGGCAGTTTAGATGCATGGTCTTGAACTGGATATCAAGGAGAATGAAGAATGTTTTGCTGGTCTTTTAGGGTTGATTTTCTTTCAATCTCCCTTTCAGAGATTGTTGTTATTGTAAATATATTTTGCCCAATCTAAGGCTACATATTTCTGCATTACTGCAAATGTTGATTATTTGATGCCCATAATTGGGCACTTGACAGCTCAAGCTGCCGTTTGTCCTGCCTAGCTCTTCTTCTTGACTTTGGCTTGACACTTTCTCAATTATTAGCTTGTTGCTTTCTGTAATCTTTTTCCAGAACAAGAAGGAAAGGAAGAAGGTGAGGGAGGTTTGGATTCTGAAGAAGCACCCTGGAACCTTGAAGGAGCAGACTGAGAAGCTGGAGATGATGATGAGTAAGCGTTGAAATTGTTGATTTTCCTCATTCGATCACAGCTTGTTATCTTCTTCCATTAACGGTGGATTTCATATTTTGCAGGGATTGGGTAGGTTATCTTTGGTTGCGGCATCAGCAGCTCAGTCAGCTGCAAGTGTGGTCCAACCAGGAACGAAGGAGATCACTGCTAAGGTATGCGGAATTTGGGAGCTACCCTTACAGCAGAAAACTGAATTTGATAATGGCATCATTGGGCAAGTAAGGTTGCAAACAAAGAGCCACTACCGTATTCACTTTTTTGGAGGGAGGGACAATATCAACGATGTTTGTTTGTCCCGGCAGGTGCTGGACTATCCTTTGCAGCAGTGGCGGTGTTTGGTTGGACCTCTGGACAGGAATTCGCCAGCCATTCGTTTAAACACTACCGATTGGATACCATGGCTACGCAAGTCAAGTTCTTGGAGTGGTGGGAGAACAAAACTGAAGCCTTCGTTTTGCTTCCTTTGAATAAAATTAAGATGGAGTTGTCAATTGTGGATGTTTCTGTGGCTACATCTTTTAAAATCTTCTGGTATTAGACTTCCAGATTATTGGCTTTGCTGATTTATATGATGAACAGTTGCTAATTTTTGTGGAGACTGCATTGGGAAAGCCTGTTATAAATTGACATGCCATTGATGATGTCATAACAACTATGATCAAATATTTATGACGCAAGAGTACATGATCAGGTAGCTGCTATGTTTAGAACTTCTGGTTGGGCGTTCTGACAAATTTGTGGACTTAGCAACAAATGGAAGTTTGAGAAATGAGAAAAAGAGTGAAACAAGCGTAGGCAATAACACTAAGTTGTCCCCTGGTTGAGATGTGTGATGCGTAGACTCATAAGCCATTGTAAAAATATGTTCATCTTAAAAAAAAAAAAACAAAAAAAACCAGACAGAGAATCTGGAACCCGGACAGGAACAGCCCGGCCCAATCGCTTGGTTTATTTGCCGTTTGAGTCTCAGGCCGGCTAAAGTCAAGCGCATTCCTATAGGGTTAGTCGGGTCGCATGTCATGGAACTCGGTCCGGCTTGACCCATTGACATCCCTACCTAGAATTCACATATGTGAGAACAAATGGTAGAAACAATTAGCAACATCTATCAACAAAATAAATGACTATGAGAAAAAGAAAATATGAATAGATATATATATATATATATATATATATATTTATGCATATTTAACTTACTAAATAACTTCTCATTTGCGTTGTTGGAATTGAAAAGCTCTCTTGAAACAAAGCATGATAATCAACCTCCCAGTCAATAATTTTTGGATAATCCTATCCACTATTTGAAAATAAGAGATCCTCCAAGATTGATTGGCATGTAATATGCCGCAAAATCCCATCAATGCTGCCGCAAAGCCTGATCCTAATCCTGAGTAAAACCAATTAACAATAGAGTCACCTTTATTAGATTCATCTTCGCTTGAATTGTGACCATATCGTCTCGCCATTTCATTACGCTCATCTTGCTGACAAACTTTCAAAAGAGGAGCTCCGCATAGTCCATCATTGCCACGATAAACGGATTGATCTTCTAGAGTGCTTAGTTGATTGCCTGATGGAATAGGACCAGATAAATTGTTGAACGAAAAATCCATACGACTTAGAAAGTATAACTTGGATATGCTGGGAGGGATTTCATCCGATAGCTTGTTATTGGATAGATCAAGTGATTCCAAATATCTCAAGTTGCCAATGTTTGAAGGGATTTTTCCAATCAACTTATTATGGGAGAGGTTCAGATTTTGAAGTCGAGCAAGCCTAGTTAGCCCTTCTGGTATTTGTCCTTCTAAGGCATTGCTTGAAAGGTCTATGGAAAATAAATATTGGAGAGAGCTGGTGAACTCTAGGCTTCTTCCTTTTATATTAACTATAATAGGAATCTTCCACACAGCTTCCAAATTTGAAGTAGAATTGGCCCACATAAGGGAGAAGTTGCTAAAACAAGGAGGAATGACTCTAGAAAAGTTGTTATGCGCTAGGCTTAGATACTGGAGTTTATGAAGTTGACATAGCCATAAAGGAATGTCCCCCATGAAGTAATTTCTACTAAGATCGATTACCCCAAATGGTCCAGAGCTGAATGGAGGTATTCTACCAGTAATTAGATTGTCACTGACATCGAGAATTACCAAATCTAGCTTTAGTAAACATTTTGGAAGCACTCCACTCAAGCCATTTTTATGTAGGCCTAGAACCTTCAAATTCTCCAAACCGCATAGATTGCTTGGAATATGACCATTTAACCTGTTATTTCCCAATGAAATCCATCGTAAAGAATTTAGAGATGTCCCCAAACATCGTGGAAGTCTCCCAGACAGTTGGTTCTTAGAGAGATCAAGAATTTGCAAATTACGTAGTAAGCATCTTGAACTTGGAATAACACCACTGAGATTATTTGCAGAATGTGACACCACCCTTGATTGTGGCATCCTTTTTCCAATAATTCGGAAAATGTTGCCTCTGAGCATATTGCTCGAGAGATCTAACAATCCAACATTTAATAAAACGTCAGGTAGCCAATGGGGAACTTTACTTGAGATGCTAGCATTTGACATGGACAACAGGAAAATGTTCCTTTGAGTTCGAAGCCAATTTGGGAAATGTGGTCCCACTTTGCAACTTGACAAGTCAATGTAATCTATTTGGAAAGGTGGAACCCAAGATGTGCTAACATTTATAATAAGCTCGTTCGATTTTAAACTTAACCTAATCAAGTTGGTGAGGTTTGCAAAGTGAAGTTCGTTAACAACTCCATTCAATCGATTGTTACCAAAGTGCATCACCTCTAGTTTGGATAGCCGCCCAATACTTTCTGGAATGTTCCCACCCAAATTGTTATCAGAGAGGTGCAGATATCTCAAAGATGATAATAGACCGATGGTAGAAGGAATTGGACCACTCAAATTGTTATAAGAGAGGACCAGATATCTCAAAGATGATAATAGACCGATGGTAGAAGGAATTGGACCACTCAAATTGTTACTAGAGAGGCCCAGATATCTCAAAGATGATAATAGACCGATGGTAGAAGGAATTGGACCTGAAATCGAGTTAAATGAAAGAGAAAGGTCTCTAAGATGTTTCAAATTCCCAAATTGATTGGGTAGGTGGCCATTGAAATTGTTATTCTCAAGTCTTAGAGACTTTAGATGCCTCAATTCACTAAGAGCAGGATCTATCTTACCTCCCAAACCGCAATCATTTAGAACGAGCATCACGACATGACTAATCCTGCGGCTGCATTCAACTCCTTCCCACTCGCAACAATGTTTGCCGGTCCATGATGCTAGATTTCTTGAAGGATCGATGAGATCCTGCTTGAACTTTAGAAGTGCTTCCCTCTCAGCGTTAATGCAGCTTACGTTTGCTAAGGCATAGGAATGAGAGAATTTCAAGGCTTGAAAGACAAAGAGTGCAAGCAAGAGCATAGGCACGAAGTTAGCATAGAAGTAAGACGCCATTGTGCTTTAAAATGAACCCGAGAATTTCCATTTATAATGGCAAAAAACAACCCTACTTTCAAGAAATATTGTCTCTTTATTCACAAAAAAAGTAGAAAAAAGAGGAGGAAATTAACATCTTTTATGAGTCCATCCTCTAATAGCTGGCCACCTAAAGCGACTTGAAGATTCCAAGTCGTAAGTTGCCTGGCGCGTCAAATGGTCTAGAAAGCAAGTAAAGATTGGATTGGGGACACACCAAAGCTTTGCCTGAATAGACATTAGAAACCTTAAAAATGTTGTTGGACTAAAAGAAAATTCCAAATTATTATCAAACACACGACGTTAATCAAATTTAAATTTTGAATGTAGAAGAGTATGTGGATTGCACGTGAATTGCCTTGATATTTTCAATTCAATGTTTTGTAGATAATGGGAATTCCCGTATTACAATACGTATAGCAAGCATGGGTGTTCATGTAATTCTTTTGCAAAATTAAATTATTGAAATTCCCCATTGAATTTGCTTCACATATGACAGAGATGAGTTAAGGTACGGGCCTTTTAAATACAACCTTTTGTTTGGTCTTGGTCTTCATCTACAAATACATTGATAGAAATGGTGATGACAACATTGATGTTTTGAAATGATGGAAGAGAAGATCCACCAATTTTCCAATTTTTTCCACCATCGCTCTTGATTTACTGACCTGTCAGTGTCTACGGTACCATTGGAGTCACAAGTTTAGTACGAGCAAATGGATCTTTTAAGATCGGTAGATTCGGCTAATCTATGAAAACTACGGGAATAGCTGTGGTAGGTTGTGATTGCCAGAGGAACGTGCCCAAATTGAAGAAGAAGACAGTGACGACATCGTATCATCCGGATCATAGCGAGGGACACGGCACAGAAGACACCGATTCTTTTTTGTTGTAATTTTTGTATAATTGTTTTGAAGGCACCATTACATGTGATTTACTTGTTCAAATTACGTGAAGTTGTACTTGTATTTCAATTTGGTTTGAATAAATGGGTGTACTTCATTAATTTTCCTTTATTAATTTTTATTATTTTGCATATTTGAAAAAATAGTCTCAGTTTGTCTCATTTTGTTGATTTTCTTTTTCATTGAATAATTGTAGGTTAACCTTTTGAGAAAACCTGACCCGGGCTCGACACGTGATCCGTCACTGACTTAGTGCCCAACCCTCCAGGTGTGTAGATTTCTATCTCTCACAATTCTCTCTATTCATCAATGATTCATAAGTTGGAAGTGCAAATCTTTAACCGGATGTATAAAGATTATGTGAAATCTAGGATCGCCCTACACAATGATTGTTTGTAAGTAAGGATGTTTATATCGGTAAAATTAGCACACAACAATTTTAATCATTCACCTGAATTAAATAATTTGTACATTGAATTTTTAATTACTAGTTGTACATTGTAAAAGTATGTTTTTCAATGAAAGTGGACCGTAAACTCCACGATGGAAGTGCTTTATGTGTCATCATGGACTTGAGAAAAAGAATGGAGATATTAACGTGAAGACAACGCAGATCATTGATAAATTAAATGGTTAGGACCGTCGTAACAGAGATATTAACGTGAAGACAACGCAGATCATTGATAAATTAAATGGTTAGGACCATCGTAACAATTGACTTGTGAGACTTACTTTTAGACTTCAAAATATTTTAGCGTGTGTGACAATCTTTCTAACAAGCGTGTTTCACGTTGTGCCCTTGATATTAACCCTAGAAGGAAAGCTCTAGGAAGTGGATAGGCCTTCGAAACTTCCCTCTATGAACACACTAATTTAAAGTCAGTTTATGTCTAACAAACACCCAAGCATTCCTTACTCCTTTGAAATTAGTTCATATAACCATACACCATTAAAACAATATAATTCACAGTTCACACCATAATCTATAGTTTGATTACATCTGTTAATGACAATATAATTTTCACGATAATAGTCATAGTAAAATTACTCCATGAAAATCATAAATAATGTCTATTACATTGATAACATAAAAACTAGGAAAAATTACCAAAAAAGTCTTAAACCTATTGCAATTGTGTCAATTCAGTTCTTAACCTATTTTTTTTATCAATTCAGTCTTAAACCTTTTGCAATTGTGCCTATTCAATCCATCTAGCGAAATTTGGCCTGCTGGTGCTGACGTGGCCATTGGCCGACACCAACCATACCAATTTTTTAATAATTTCTTCTTCTCTTCTTCTTCCTTGGCTTCTTCTCCATGCAGTGGCCAGGTGAGGCTCTGGCGAGGCTCGTCGGGCACTGGGTGAGGGCCATTAATCCCTCACTGACTACCGGCGCAAGTCACGACCCTCGCCCACCTTTGCTGTCGGCTTTGCCTACATTTGGGTGAGGTAGCCTCGCCATGGCCGGGCTGCAAGCAAAGGCGGCCTCACTAATGACCGGCGAGGCCATGGCGAGGCCTACCAGATCTAGGTGAAGCCGCCTCACCCATAGCCCCAGGTCTCGTCCAGATTTGGGCGAAGCCGCCGATGAGGGTGGCTGAGGGCCACAACCCTTGCCATTAGCTAGTAAGGATTTTGCGGCCCTCGCCCAGTGGTCGGCAAGCCTCACTGGTCACTAGGTGGAGAAGAAGCAAAGGAGGAAGAAGAGAGGAAAAAAAGAAAAAAAGAAAAGGGAAAAAAGGGAAAATAAAAAATTATTTAAAAATTCGAAAAAAAAATTATTAAAAAAGTTGCTCACCAAATGGCTAACGCTGGCCTGTGGCCACATCAACAGCGGCTAGCCAAATTTCACCTAAAAAGTTGAATTGACATAATTGCAAATGGTTTAGCATTGAATTGGTCTAAAAAATGTTTAAGACTAAATTGACACAATTGCAATAGGTTTATGACTTTTTTAGTAATTCTCCCTAAAAACTATCCTGGTGGGTTGGCTCATTTATTTTGTTTGTTGCAGAAGAAAATGACTCCAACTTCTTTATCTTTAGTTAGGATAAGTGTATAAGAAATCTTAAAGCCGGGGACCGAAATTGTAATTAAATCTTTAAATTTTCAGAAGCTACAATTAAATCTTAAAACTTATTACATTGACGTAATGAAATCTTTTTATTAACTCTATTCAATTCGAGACCTTGCCTTGCCACCTTGGTGAGGACCCCAAGCACGTTTGTTCCTTCTAGTGTGTACATAAGCAATTTTCGGCCAAAATTAGCCATAGGACTACGTTGGCAAATCATCAAAAGTTTAGAACTGAATTGGCCAAATTGAAGTATTTGGAACTGAATTGGCATCCGTATAACAAATTGAAGACATTTCATTAATTTTCCCAGAAGCTAGTGTAGAATGTCATAGTTCTTCGCAATTTCCCAACTAGGGTTTCGATGATTAAATAACCGCTAGGTTTAGGTCAAACAGGGTCTCTTGGTTTGATTCACAAGGAAACGGCACTTAATCTTTTCCATATCCTTTCAACATTTCCAAGTCAATGCCCTCCAAGACACGTCCGGTCAAGCCATTAAATACAATGAAACTTCGAAGTCTTTATGTCGTTTATTATTTTGTACTTTAAAACTTCAAAGTCATCTGCCAATGTAGAAAGTTTCTAATTGCAAGGAAATTGTAAGTTGTGATAGAAAGTCCAATAAGGACTATATAGGACCAATTATCAAGCGATGTAAGGCAAAATTTCAATATATTCTCTCACTTACGAGTTGGATTAGGAGCAACATGTAGAATTTGATTGATAAGGAGTGGACACACATACATAAAGGAAATAGCACTATCTTTGATACTATATAGCTATTAGGTTGAATGAGATCACATAAATATAAAGAGCTTAAATAACTCATTGTCAAGCAATGTGGACTCAACAATTGTTCTTACTATTGTGCATATAATGTTTATGTACATGCTGGTTGGTAAAGCAATCCCGAAGTCATGCCAGGACTAACTTCATCTGCGGCATATCCTAATGAGTGATGATAACTTGATTTTCACATGATTCGCGGAGCTTGTGCAGTAAAACCATTTTCAGACAAGGGACCTCATAAATTGCTCTATGGGTTCATTCTTTATACTAATTACAAAAGAGCGCACACCGTGTGCATGAAAAAAAAAGAGAACAAAACTTCAATCGTGTAAATAAGGTGCTATATTTACGGACTTGAGTAACTTTAGAAAATACATTCACATTATCATCAAATGCACAACGTTAATTAAATTCAAATTTTGAATGTGAAGGCTATGTGGATTGCACGTAAAATACTTTGATATTTTTAATTCATGGTTCTGTCGATAATGTAAAATTACTTATGACAATATATATAGCAAGCATTGTTGTTTATGAAATTATTATGCAAAAGTGTATTATTGAAATCTCACAGGGATTTGCTTCATATATAAAAGAGATGAATTGACGTACGTGCCATTCCAATATAATAATTAGAAGGGTAATTGCTTGTCCATTGACCACGCAACAAAGAGAACATATGCTACTGGTCATACCAGAAGTTGCCAAGAAGGCGAAGTTCCTCCATCTTTCTCTCTTTTTATTGACATCCACTGTTTTGGCCCGACGATTAAGTTGGAATTTCCAACTTGGAAGGGCTTGAAATTCTCTTTGTTTAAATATCACGAAAATTTGTGACTAGCTAAGGAGGTTCAAGTGGATGGATTTTGGTGATGGCAATGAGTTAACTCCGGAACATGCTTGCTGCACATGCCAATCGATTCCTTACGACGAGTTTTACTCGATGGACAAAGATGGCGCTCTTCTAGAAATTTGTATGGTTTTTGCTTCTTAAGAAGAGGAACACCCTTAGCCTTTTACTAGGTCTTGGTCTTCATCAACCAATAAGTGGGTGACGTGCTTGGGAACAAGCCACTAGCTTTCTAATTTTTTCCGTCATGATTCATGAGTTACTGACTTCAACAGTGTCTACGGTACTATTGGAGTCCATGTGCAATACTCGCCAAGAGATCTTTGAAGACGATAGATCTAGCTTCTCTGTGAAAAATTTAAAAATGACAGTCATGAAGCATGATTGATTTTTGTAAGAATTGAGTCCAGATGAATGTGCATAGCATGAACCAGAGGCCAACGATGACATCCTACCATCCAAACCACAATAAGGGACACGACTCACCAGATATATGTATTTTTCTTTTCCAAATTATGTGAAATTGTACTTGTATTTTTATCTAGTTTAATTGAATGAGTGTCTTTCATTAATTTTTCTTCAAAAGTCATTAAGAAAATTTTTAAATTTTTTTAAGAAACTTGGCTCGGAACCAAATTGGATTCCAATTGACTGGTTCGTGTGAGCTTATCCATGTGGTTATGCACTTTTCAAATAGAAATCCATTTGAAAGATCCAAACTTTCATGCTTTGGTGGGTCTCCGAGATTCTTTCGATGACCTATGTTGTGTTGAAGGGATATCTATATGATCCAATCAATTGCGTAAAGTCCATAGTAGCAAAGGAACTGGAGAAATACCTGGTGCCTAGCCCTACTAGTGCATGGATTTTGACCACCCCCAATTCTCTCTTGTCATTAATGATTCGTAAGCAGGAAGCTCAAGTCTTCATCCCGATATATAAAAGGCTAAAAGCTTAAGCGAAATCTAGGATCACCCAACACTACGATAATTCCAAGTGAGGCTATTCATGTTGGTAAAATTAGCCATACGAGGGTTCCGATCATGAACCTAAACCAAATCGTGTTCACCATGAATTTTCAAATTTATTAGAAAATTATTAGTTGTACAGTGTACATGCTTTATTGTATTTACAATGAAAGGGAGCCGTGTACTTCACAGATGGAAGTGCGATATGTGTCATAGACTTGACTTGAGTAAAAGCCGGAGCTATTAACATGATGATCAAGCAAATCATTATTTAATTAAGTGGTTAGGAGCATCATAAGAATTGACTAAGGAGACTTGCTTTTAGACATCATAAGACCTGACTAAGGAGACTTACTTTTAGACTTGTAACATATTTTAAAAATTTAGCTAATGCATTGGATCTTCTTTCTAACAACCGCGTTTACATTGTTTCCTTGATGTAACCCCCCACGAAGAAAGCTCTTGGAAGTGGATAGGCCTCCGAAATTTCGCTATATCAATGCACTGATTTAAAATCAATTTTACAATAACAAGCACGCAAGCATTCCTTCTTTTTCATCGGTCCTAGTGACCATACACCAATTAAATAATAGAGTTCACACCATGATTTATAGTTTCATGCCGTTATTTCCGTAATTCTGTCTATTACAATGACAATATCAAAACTATCTTGGTGTTATTGCTCATTTAAACAGTTCGTTGTGGAAGAAAATGATTCCAACTTTTCTATTTTTTGGTTTTTGCTTATCTGCTTCAAGGCCAAAAAACTCACACCTTTGCTTTAAATAAACATATTTATGTAATTAACAAAATTCAAAATAAGAGCCTGAAGTTGAGCCATTTTCTCTAAAGATGGCTTAAAGTAGGCATTGTCTCAAATAAGGCTATGAAGTAACCAACTTAATCTCAAATAAGAGCTCACCGGCATGCCAAATCTTCACAGGCCAGCAGCTTGAGCAAGGGCAATTTTGTCTGAAATTTTCTAATTTGCCCCAAATTATAGCAAGGAAAATATATGCTATGCAAATAGTAAATGTTACACCAGTAGAGGCCATGAAGGAGAAATTTCTCAAATATTAAAACATTTTTTTGTCTTTTTTTTTGCATCCTTTGTTTTGGATCTTGAGTTTAAGTTGGAGAGGCTTGAAACTCTTCTTGTTCATATTATGAAAATTTGGGACTAGGTGAGGAAGTCAATGAAAGACAAATATTGATGATAGTGATGAGTTGGCTTTGAAATATGTATACTACATACATCAATCAATTCAATACGATGAGTTCCATCAAGATTGTGCCCTCATCGAGCAATGTCTAGAAACTTGTATAGTCTTCGTTTCAAAAGAAGAAGATAGCCTTTTGCTAGGTCTTTATCTTCATCTAACTCTAACTACATTGATAGATAACGTAAAGACAACATCGAAATACTAAAAGGTGGAAGAGGTGATCCACTAGTTTTCTGGTTCTTTCCACCATGGCTTGTGACTTACACCCACCGATGTTTATGAAAGACAGAAGAGCAAGCGATTTTTTTTTTTTCAACAACCAAATACAAAGAAAGAGATATAAGGGGGAGAATAAGGAAAGCAACTTCTTTACAAGTTAAAGCTTCAATAGCAATCTATCGTCATCAGGAAGAAAGGAGGCACTATAATTTCATAGCGATTGAGGTGGTGCGTTGTCTCTGGAATTGAATGATAGAGTATAAGAGTGCCAATATCCACTTCATGGGTAACATTTAATAGGTTTGTCATATCAACTCACTACTTTATATTAAAGGAAAATTAAGCAAGATTAAGCGAAGCAAAATTGCACGAAAGAAGTGCAAAGCTAGGTCGAATAGAAAGAAAAGGAGTCGGTCGAAGTCGAGGCGACAAATTTACAAGTCTACAAGATATTTGGGGAAGTTGTCAGGAGGGACTAAGAAGCACAGGGAGGCATTCACGTTGTGAAAATTATAAAAGAACAAAAGCCATTTTGATAGTTGGAAAAGAAGTTATAGAATCCAAGATGACAAGTGGTTGACATGCAGTGCAAGAAGTTGTTGCGAAAAGAAGTTTGGTGTGTAGTTGAAGCAACCGGGGGGGCACAGCGGGGCAAAGTGTCACGAATCAAGCGGTTACCAACATCATAGGAGAATTTCAAGCTAAGTGGAAAGACATGGTTCAACTTCTCTTGGAGAACATAATAGAGGCTGAGGCGTTAGAAGAAAACAGACAAGACATGCGCTTTTAACGCTCCATTGAGAGTTCATCCATTCAATTTCCTTGTATTTTCAATTCCTTGCACGTCTTAATTCATTGGAATTTCCTTTCTGAATATTCTAATTCCTCGCACTGAGATTCATAGGTTCATCGCTCCATTTAGATCTCATTCACACAAACTCGGAATCACAGAGCAATCTCAATTAATCTCCAATCATTTGAAGTTTATATCGTCTTGGACCTTGTCAATTTTTGTCATCATTGTTCCGACACCTCAGCCAGATCTATCTCGACCAACAGAGAGCAAGTGATATGTGCCATGAATAATAGGAAAAAAAAACATGAATCACTAGAGAGATAGAGATTTCATATACTACGAGTTTGGTGGGCGTGTGCACTCTTTTATTGACATTAACATATTCGGTTTATGCGGAAGGTGTTATTGTCATGTAAGACATTTATTATATTGAAGTTTAAAGAATATTTCGCAATTTTTCATTTAGAAGATGTTCAATGTTGTAATTTTACATTGCCAGGAAGTGATACAAAGAAAACATAAAACTGGGATATTTTGAAATATTCACATTTGCACTGTTTTTGGTCAAAAACTTAAGATGTGTGGGATATTCAGCTTTCTTCTGGATAATAAAAAGAAACAACATTAAGCTTCCTGTAGATTTATCCTCGCTCTTAGTAAGTATGAATCTTCACTTGTCTAATACGTCGACCATTCCTTCTTATTTAGGGTTGCTATTAAAATGAATAATCAAATTTAAGTCAAATATGCTATTGGCGTGTTCCATTACCGTTCTAGCTGTACATTAAAGAATTTGCTGTGCAAAGACGCCATATAAATTCTTGCTAAGTTTGTTCATCTTGGTACATATTGATATTCAGTTTGTGTATTGATGCCTCGTATGTCATTGATTAAAGTTTAGGTGTCGGCTTTATCCATTTGGTTTGCCGGAAGTTGAGTTTGCTTGCTGTTCTGGAAGTTCCTAAAATAACATATTCTGGTAAATTAATTGTTACGTGACCTTAAGCTTGGAATTGAAAAGTCGTCAACTAGACATTTCTGAAGGACAATAAGCTTCTTTTGTGATTGGTCACCCGCCCCAGATGAAGATTGTTTGCTGGGTCTGAAGCCCCTTGAAATCCGGGTGTCCTCTGCCGGTCCCGTGGTCTGGAAAATTCCAGACTGAGTATGGTAGGGGTTTTAAGGTCTTAAGGTTGCACTTCGGAAAAATCATAAACTACAAAGTTGTAGAGAACTTTCCTAGTTTCAATTCAGTGGGTGATCGTTAAATTCTGACGTCGTTTGGTTGGTCATTTGGTTCTTAAATTTACCGTTTTTCGAATGGGCCTTGTTTCAGGGCCTGAGCGACCTTTTGGGTTAGATTGCTAACCCTGTATTTTTTTTGGGCCGAATTGGGAAAATTCACAAATTAGAGAGTTTTGCAGACATCCAGGGCTTTCTAACCATGAGTGTTTTGTCTCGATCGAGGCTCGGAAAGTTGGTCAATTTTAGTCTAGCAATTAGGCAAAACCAGTGCAAAACTGATTTGATTTTCTAAAAATTGTTTGCCAAGTGTTGCCTCGTCTTTTTGACTCATGTTTCGGTCACTCGTTTTATCTCTTGAAGGTGATCTTGAATTGATTATGTGATGATATGTGATCATCGTTACTCAATTAATCATTGATTACTTGTTGAATTTAGCTTTAGGCTCAATGTATGCCGTCGATTGGAAATTGTTGGACAGTGGGAACATAGATTGTAGACCTTCTAGGTAAAAGGGGCCTAGGATTTTTGCTGTCATTCACTTCGCATTGTCCATTTCGTGTCATCTGCTAGTAAGTCATTTCTCACTGTCATCTCTAAGACATCATTCATCATGTGCCATGTTACTTGTTATTTATTACACTTTTGTTACCTCATACCATATTTAGTATGTGATCCATCACATACCATCTACAACGTGTTGTTCATTATATGTCATCTGCTGGTCGGTCATTTTATTCACAACGTCTCATTTTCATCGCGTGCCGTGCATCATATGTCATTAATAATTCATCATTCACTAAGTGTCATTATCTATGTATCTCCCTTCACGTGTAATTATTCATGTATTATGCATAATCCTTCAAGTAGTTCCTCGTAGGTCATTTTTATTTATCATCTTATTACCAACGAAATAACATGTGAAGACAGGATTATTGATACCTAATTTTTGATGATTCATTTAGTGTTCATTGCATAGGAAAATTAGCCGCTAAATAAAAATATTAGTTAAATTTGCATATAGAAATTAGGAGTTTCTAATAGTAATAGGCCCATATAATTGCAATTGAGCTGACGGACTGGTACAGGGAAATTTCTGAGCCTAATGGAATTAATTGAACTAAGCCCATAAGATGAAAAATCAAATTGAGTACATTAAATTGCCGTCATGGCCGAAATTCATTATTAGGAAAGTTAATTTACGGTATCAAAATTCAACGCAATGATTTATCAAGTTTTCGTTGAAGGAACGACAGGGAAAGTAAAGGACTAACTATTTCCAATTTTTATAATGAGTATTGGGCACACATAATCGGCAATTTATAGAGAGAGCAAGAATCGAAGGAAAGAGGAGCTCAATGCCCATGCACGACGTGAATTTTTATTTTTTTTCCTTAAAGAGGACGAAAGGTATATGCACTGGGCAAAGCGGAGGTCCTAGTGGGGTACAAAAATTGGAGATTCAATGTAGAGGTGGGCACATTACAAGAGAAATACGCTCAGAAAGCAGAGGAAAGAGACGAAATCTTTGGGGATCTTCTCTTGGCGGCGTTTATCACCAACGATCGAGAAGCATAGCACACAAAGAAACAGAACCCTTCGAAGGAGCAAGGTCCCCTCATCGTTTTTTGCTCGTGATCCCGGTGTCTGGCGTCCCCGTGCCTCACTTCGCCTTGCCCAGTCCGTTGTCGGCGATCCCATTGTGCTTCGCCTACACTGATCCAGTGATATCAGTGCCCTCCCGACACTCACCAGCCCTGATCGTGTTATTGCCATCACTGTCTTGTGTCCTGTTATTCAGTCCGAAGACGCTGCTGCTTGTCGTTGGTCATGTACAGTCATCTCCAGCTCCCGCTGTGCCTCGCCAGGTTTTTTCAGTGACAATTCATGCACCCACGAACCGTCAGCAACGCAGCCAGTCCGGGTGAAGTTTTCTTCTTGCAGGTCCTCCGACGAGCACAAGCCCAGACAGTCACGGCAGAATAGCCCTTTGCCTCCCTTGTTGCTATCTTGCCGGAGCGGTTCCCTCCATCATCTAGTGAGCCTCGTTGCCTTGTTACAGCCAGATCCGCCAGTTCAGATATCGCGGAGCAGTCCTTCTAGCGACGACCAATTCCTGCGGAGTCCTGCCTGAGCAAGCAAAAGGAAAGGAGTCAAACAGTTGGAGCAATACGCGTGAGCTTGTGGGGCGGCAAAAGAAAAAGGCGGTCGATTTGTTTGCTTTTGGTTTTGTCCAGACCTGATAGAAGGCAGCAAGCATTGTGGGTGTTGCGGTCTTGCTTGAGCAAGCAAAAGAAAAAAAATTGAAAAAGAGAATGTGAAAGTTTGGGTGTGCGGCGACGTGCAAATTTCAGAGAAGAAAATATAGCCAACACTCCCTTGCTGAGTGAGATTCACCATCAACGACAACTATTTCTCCACCAAAAATGCCATCGTCTTTGCCGTGCCTTCTCATCCTTGCCGTAAGCCCCGCGCCGCCGGTTGCTGCGAGCCACACTGCTGGTCTCTGCAAATTACGTAATTTCTCAAATTGTGTTTAATTTGGCCTAATTTGAGATTATTCGATTCTAACTTGACTGATTTGAGATTTTTAGGCACCTCCAAGTTAGAAATTTCCTATTTTGAACTGTGTGTATAATCAATAATTCGATCTTTAGGCATTAAAATCGAGTTATATAGATTGCATAAAATCGACAATTCGATAGGCAATAGCATCGGGCTATGGTTTATATTTGTTTCCTATTTTGGTTAGGGCGCTCAACCGTTTGAAGATTCGGGCATTATCTAAAAGGAGGAAACCTTAAAAGGTTGGTGCGGTGACTAAATAATGGTCGAATGTCCTTAAAAGATACACGTCAATTTCTTACATCACCGAGTGCACCATGCCTACGTTGGAGCCACTTATCAGAACCTTGGATTGTCGGGTGGTTGGCCGGCCCTCTGCGATCTGAACTTACCCAAAGCTTCGTCTTTGAGAATCAGAAGAAAACGTGCTACCCCTTATATCAAATTTCCAGGCATAAGTACAGCCTAAGTACCAAAACTTGGCACGAGGGGACACTTAAGTGCCAAAAGTTACAAAAAGTACACTTAAGTTTAAAGATCGAAATAAAAAGAATCATATAAGTGCCAATGGCGAGAAGATCCGGCCAAAATGCTGACATGGCACTTTTTCAACGAGTTGGGTTTAAAACGGCATCGTTTTGGGTGTTGATATAACCAAATAAGCCAAAAACGACGTCATTTTAAGTGTTGATATGGCTAAATTAGCCCAAAACAATGCTGTTTTGGCTAAAGTTTATTTTTTAATATAAATATTAATTAAATAATATTAAAAACGAAATTAAAAAAAAAAACCGATAGCCCTGCTTGTGGCTGCTGCCGCATTGCTAGTGGGTCGGTGGCGACGAACGACCCTTACCAAATGCTGAGAGAGGATGATGGCCCTTTCCCAAATCTAGGCAAGGGTTGGCCGCCCTCGCCCCGACTTGGGCAAGGGTCGCCAACCCTCTCCTTGGCACCATCGACCCTCGCCCAGTGCTACTTGAAACTCAACGGCGTTGGGCAAGGGTCGGCGACCCTCGCCCAGATCTAGGAGGGGGTCGTCAACCTGTGCCTAGGCGTCGACGATAGATGGGGCTGCTGCCTCTCTCCTTTTTTTAAAAAAATTCTTTTTAATATTATTTAATTAATATTTACATTAAAAGTTAAACTTTAGCCAAAATGACATCATTTTGGGTTTATTTGGTCATGTCAGCATCTAAAACGACACTATTTCGTTGGAAAAGTGCCATCATGTCAACATTTTGGTCGAATTTTCTTGCCGTTTATACTTAACTGATCATTTTTCTCCGATTTTAGCACTTAAGTGTACATTTTATAACTTTTGATACTTTAGGAATCTGTACATCCATATTTCCCCAAAGTTGCTCCACCAACATTTCCTGCTAATATTCTAATAATCTTTTTCCTTGCTTACGCCTCTTTTCTCCAAGAATCCCTTTAGCTTTCCCACTCAATATAAAACTTCACCTTTTATTCACGGCATTCGAAACGCCAACCTATTTTCGCACATAGTTTGTTGTCTATTACATAGGGCGTGCGCATTTGTGACCTAACGAAACCCTTAGTGGGAGGACCCATCATGGGACTTTACGTCGGCACGCTTTGCAAGAGTAGACACATAGAAACTTCACGAGACCAAAGCCCTGCATGTTCACACCTTTGATTTCCCAATCTCACCCACCCCACGATCTCGATCCCATCAACTGAACAAATAGGAGGAACCGATGTGTCGTCTGATGAGAGGGAGAGTCACTGATTTTTTGCACCAGCATCAGTGGGAAACATTCGATTCGAATGTCTCAAATCATAATCACCCTCTTGAAAGCACAGGCCAAGGTCACGAAACCCTCCAAATTTCATCCACGTAGGTTCACTCAACCACCCCACTATTCCAAAGCACATCGCCTTTTTGCAGTTCCTCTTCCTTCTTCATGGGTTGTGCTGTGTATATATAAAGAGTCAAATTCCTGACTTCTCTCCACGCACCAAACTTATAAGAGCATACTCCTGTAATAGAGAAAAAAATTTCACCTGCATTCCCCAAATACAAGGATGGCTAACAACTCTCGTGTTGCCATGTTTGTGCCCTTGTCCATCTTGATGGTACTAGTTATTTCGAGTGGCTTAGTTCAGGAGGCGAGCGCAGCCGGAGAGTGCGGGAGGACCCCCATTGGGTCGGCTGCCGCCAGCCTGAGTCCTTGCCTTGGGGCAGCTAAAAATGCTCGAGCTAAGGTCCCGCCCGCCTGCTGCACCAAAGTCAACGCGCTTATCCGCACCTCTCCTCGCTGCCTCTGCGCCGTCCTACTTTCTCCTCTAGCGAAGCAGGCTGGGATCATGCCGGCCACAGCCATCTCGATCCCCAAGAGGTGCAACATTAGGAATAGGCCCGCTGGAAAGAAATGTGGGAGTGAGTATAATCATCCCTTGCCTAACAGTCAACTAAGTAGCTACTTATAATAATCACAAATCATCCAGAATTAATAATGTTTTTTTGTCTTTTTAATTTGCCTTCATTTGTTAACTGCAGGATATACTGTCCCCTGAGCAACAAACGCTGAGCTCGGCCCAATCTTTGGAGGAGGATGATAATCAAAGTAATGGCTTGACAAAGCCAGAGATTTGCTAAATAAACTTTGCTAATGTAAAAGGGCCATGTTTGGTTGGCCCAGGTCCATTATGGCATTATCTATGGTAATTAATAATTATGTATGTTTCCTATCGCTTAATAAAAATCATTTTCCTTGATATTGCACAAGTTGGCTCGCCAAAGGCCGACGAGGTCGATCACCTTTGGCTATTTGCCGAGGTACAACAACCGGCTAGAGGAAGGAAGAGGAGAAAGGAAAGAAAAAAGGAAAATAAATAAATTAAAAAATATTAAAATATTATTTAATTTTATCCACGTCAACACTAGTCGACCAACATCAACATTAGCAATATCCATCCAAAATTAGTCGGAAGGATTGAATTGTTACCGAATTAAAATGTTTAGGACTAAATTGGCACTAATAAAATGTTTTGAATTAAATTGGCACAAAAGCAAAATGTTTAAGACTTTTCCGACGCTTTTTCCTCATTCATGACATTGTTCTAGGTTGTGAATTGTGATCCGTTTGGCCCCAAATTGCCTCAAATTGAATTAGGATTCAAAAAGAAGGTAAATGACTTGATTTGTTCAATTGGGGTTTAGATCTCGAGCAAATTTGTTGAAGGATGTCTTTTAGGCTTATTTATGTCAACTCAAAGTGCTTGCAAGTATGTCTATTGGAAAAAAAATGATCAAATATTGTCACATCGAATTTTTGACGTCTTAAATCGATAATAACACCCAAAGTAAAGTGATTTGACAATATGTTTCACATTAAAATGAGTGACCTACGAAAATTATGATATTTTCGATGTCTTTTTCCCTTTTTACATGTATGGAATTGATATTAGTAAGAGAGCACGCCTATTTTTGTATAAGAACGGGGAAAAAGTGTTGATTGGCGCTCGCGAGGGCTGATACACACACAATGCGATGGCGCTCCATCGCTTAATCTTGGCGAGGGCTCACCAGCGAACGATGGAGTGGCTCCTGCGGCCTTTCTTTGGAACCCGTGACGCGTGCATCCTTGTTCCCTGTTTTCCCATTCTTTTCCAAGTTCTAATGATGTGGGTAGCAACGTGCACAATCAGATCTGAAAATGTGCGGCCTATGCATGGCCGACTTGGTTGTCGTGTCAAATGCCAATGGGGCCAAATTGTCGAGTATCATATTGAATTCATTAAAAAAATATAAGGATCAATTTGGCTACACCACCAAATTGAACATTATTATATAAGAGCAAAAGGACTATTTTTGACATTTTCCTCAAATGTTACGCATGTGGAATTAGTACTAGTAAAATATGACTGGAGAGTTATTACTATTCCAAAATGCATCACCTTTTTTTATATCCCTTCCTTTATAACGGCTTGTGTTGTGTGAGTCATATTCTTAATTTATCTTTGACACACCAACTTAGAGCAAAGTACTCGGATAGAGCAATTGTCACCTACAATCTCCGAATAGAAGAGATGCCTCACAATTCGGATGTTGCCATGTCCTTGCCCGTGTCCATCTTGATGGTATTGGTGATTTCGAATGGGACCCCAATCCCATCTGTCACCGCCGGCCTGAGCCCTTGCCTGAAGATAGCTAGAGACGCCCAGGCTAAAGTCCAGTTCACATGCTACGCAAAAGTGAACACGCTCATCCGCATCGCTCCCCGCTCCCTTCGCGCTGTCCTGTTCTCTCCTCTAGTGAAGTAGGCTGGGATCACGCCGGCCACTGCTATCTCGATCCCGAGAAGGTGAAACATTAGCAGCAGGCCCGCCGGAAAGAAATGCGGGAGTGAGTACAACTATCCTATACCTAACAATCCACACGAGTAGTTACTTGTAATAATTAGATGGCATCCGATTTTGATTATGTGTTTTTTGTCTTACTTTTTTCCCTTCATTTATTAACTGCAGGATATACCATCCCCTGAGCAACAAATGCTGAGCCCGGCCCAAGACAGGAGGAGGACGTTAATCAAAGCAATGGCTTGAGAAAGCTAGGAATTTGCTGAATAAACTTTTCAATGTTAAAGGGTCATTCTTTGTTTAATCGTCCCACGCCCATGTGCTACATTATCTATGGTAATCGACGATTGATTTTTTATTTTGGTGGAGCTGCTTCACTGGAGTAGTTAGCTCATTTTATCATCCCCTAATAAAAATTGTTTCCCATGATCTTTCATTGCTCGGGTCCCCTTCTATAGCAAATTTGTCTTGGCCTGTTGTTTCGATTTTTAATAACATGAGTCGAATTCCCTATCCAATCATTTAATTAGCTGCCTAACCATGCGATTACCTAACTCTTAGTAAACATTTCCGACTTTGTATGTCACAAGCCGCATTTTGAAGGGAGTTTGAAAAAAATATTGTATGTCATACATATATCGATGGCATACTTGTGATCGAAACATTGTTTTTACACGTATCGAATTAATACTAGCAAGAGAGCATTTGTATATTCGTATAAGACCAGGCAGCGGAGGGTTGGTTCACTCTTGTGAGAGCTGATCGACACACCACGCGATGACGGTGCATCGCTGGCTCTCGGCGAGGGTTCATCGACAAAGCTGGTGCGGGCCCTGCCGCCTTTCTCTAAAAATTGTGCAATATGCATTCTTTTACTTCAAAAAAAGTTACACTGATGGAATTAGTAATAGTAGAAGAGCAAGCGCACGTACATATTTGTATAGAGTAGAAGAAAAAATATTGCTTTATATACGTGGAGAGGAACTAAATGCACCTAAGAATCAGTTTAGTAAATAAATTTAATATGTGAATGAATAGAATAAATTTAATATGCATCTAAGAACCAAGTAAGCTGTGCAAATAAACGTTTGTAAATTATTTTAATAATTAGAATTTCAAGATAATTAAACTATCATTACTTATGATTGAAAAAAAAATTGGTAATTTCCTAAAAGGACTAGTAAATTTTACATCATTATAACTTT
>CM026416.1:26417783-26430337 GCA_014858505.1 Corymbia citriodora subsp. variegata | reverse complement strand
CTCAAAAGGGTTTTTGCTGATGTCTCGCACAATGTCTAAATAACCGATGACATCAATTCAATACCCGTGGCACCCTAGACTAAACCTATTATTTAGACTTTTATGATGTTCTCACGACTTTTCAAGTAATCAAAATTTCACATGGCCCAAATTATGGAAAGAGTCCACCAAAATACGAAGAGAATCATCAAACAAAAAAAGGAATCCATCAATTTAAAGGACCGAAAGCAAATTCGAAATGATTTGCGCGTAAAGAAATCGTGTTCCGTCGGGATTTCTACTGATGTTTCGCACGGTATCTAAATAATTGACGGCATCAACTCAATACCCGTCCCACCCTAGACTAAACCCATCCTTTGGGCTTTCACGATGTTCTCGTGACTTTTCATGATGTCGTGAGAAAAGTAGCTATAATAAACTCCTGTACCCGAGCTAACAAAATGAAACTTAAAAGAGTTTATGCCGATGTTTCACACAGTACCTAAATAATCGACCGTGTCAACTCAATATCAGATCGCCCTAGTCTAAAGTCTCTTCCTTAGGCATTCATGATCTTTCTCGTGACTCTTCAAGTAATCAAGAATTTCCAGTGCCCTGATCGTTACGGAAAGAATCCACCAATAAAAGACGAGATTCATAGAACGAAACAGGGAATCCATTAACTTAAAAAGGACCGAAAGCAAATCCGTAACGATTCGCGCGTAAAAGAAAAATCGCGTGCCGTCGTGGTGGGGTTGTTGGCGATCCGGTGGGATCCATCATTGTCCGCGACCCGAGGGAAGGGACGGGACGCAGCAACATGGAAATCGTGTCGAACTGCCCTTTTCTTTTTTTCTGCAGGCCTGGCATGGCATGGCATGGCATTCATTCCCTCCGAGCGCCATTAAAGGACACCGCCAGAAAGTCAGCAAGCCAAAGCCAAAGCCAAAGCCAAAGCAAAAGCAAAAGCAAGAGGAGAGCGTTGGGGAGCGGGCGCGAGCGGGCGAGCGGTCGTGTCGTGTCGTGTCGTGTCGAGGCGGGATCAGTGGCGTAGCGTGACGCGCACGTTCGGAGATCTCGAACCGGGACAGAGCACGTGATTGAATTGGAGCGCGCTTCCCGACCTCACCCGCTGTGGCCACGTGCTTGAATTGGTGAAAGTCGCCCCCCCAACCGACCGACTGACCCGGGGCCCCTTTTTCTTTATTGTCTCTCTCTCTCTCTTTCTTTCTTTCGACCGCTGCGTGACGGCAGGGCACGGCGTACGAGGAATTCCGCGCCGTTACCAACGGCGCCCGCATGCGGACTTTGGGGGATTTCATTTGGCGGAAATCAATCCGATGATGTGAAAGATAATATCTTAAGAAAACGAGTAGTTTCCCTTCGTCACGTGATATGTGTGAATAAATACGTCTTATCCTTTTGTTATCTATTTTCAATGTCGTGACTTTTATCTCGACCAAATTTTTCCTATTCGCTTTTTCCTTTTTCTTCGATCAATCACATGATAATGACTAATGACGTGCCATAGGCGAGACTTGACTTAATTGGTCTCGAGCAAGCTTGACCTTACTATTGGCCTCGAGCTCGATCTCATCGGGATATGGTAAGGTCGAGCCTTGCCTACCCAAAGCCTGTAGCCAATCATTAGTAGAAGAAAAAAGAAAAGATAAAAGAACAAATTAAATCAAAATTTTAAAAAATCACCATAAGCAATTTTGGCAAGTGTTTTTCCTTTTTTAGATTTAGAAATTCACTTTTCCTAGTTTTATGTATGAATATTTTTGTGAACCGAAAACTAGACATTTCCGACGAACTAAATTAGTAAAAGTCCAGAAAATTAATATTCGGGATATACTATCAGCCTTCAAACTACTTAGTCGTTGTCTGATTGTTTGTCAAGATACTATAATACCATCATTAAAGAGCCCACGCCTTCTATAACAAGTGGTCCCGAATTAGCTGGTGTCGAGCATTGCATTCGACTGATCTACGTCGTCATCACTCGATGCGGTGGAAATGAGAATGACATGAATGGCAATTCGCAAAACACGAGTAAACACTCGCGAACATACATGAAGGCGCAACATGCTCAAAGCGCATAGTGGTAAACTTTAATATTATCATCAAAATTCAACGTCAAAAAGTCGTCTTTATTACGTTAATAGAATCGATGTATGAACTTTAAACCCTAACAAACTCTAAGGAAGTAAAAACAAAGATAAGTATAAAGATGGAAATGAATCATTTAAGATATTATTCCAAATTGCCTAAGATGTCATCTGAAATTACATAAAAAGAAATAAATTATTTTATGAGAATATTGGTGATAATCCGGGCCGAGAAACAAAAGTTAGTCTTGAGGGGAGAGACGGTGTATATGGGGTGCACACCTTGGAGGTTAATCTCTGTACCTTTTAATGTGTCCAATTATGTTTTTAATTCTTTTGATAATTCACCGATATAGTCATTCTAACCAATTATGACCGGCAATTGTTGAAGTGGACGGTTCGCCCCTAAATTTTTTCTTGTTCCTTTCTTTATGTTTTCTTTCTTCTGTGGCTGGCGATTGACCTTGCCCTTGCCCAAGGCCATCGGCCATCATTGAGGCCTAACTACTGGTGGAAGGAAGAAAGAGAGAAAAAACAAAAGGAAAAATATTTTAAAAATTAAAAAAGTGTCAATGTAAATATGAAATAGCCGACTTTCAAGTTGGCGATTAGCAAATCATCAAAATGCTCGGATTTTATTGGCCAAATTGAAAAATTTATGATTTTATTGGTCAAATTAAATGTTTAAAATTGAATTGACATTAGTAAAATAGGTTTAAAACCTTTTTTTTATAGATAATTATCCCCATAGAAAGGATGTGTGCAATTAGGGTGACTATGTATATAAAGAAACATCGAGCGAGTATCATACAATAAATTAGGTAGCTTCGAATATTTAAGAGAGAGACAAACGAAAGCTTTAATATTAATCACACATTGCATTAGCAGAAGCAAAGAGGAAGAGCCCTAGTCGGAGTTTTTCTCGTTTCGGATATCCGTAATCGAGCAAAGATGTGCGGAGCGTGGAGCATTCGTAAAATCATCTCCTTTCAAGGGATAGAAAAAGGTTGATGTTGCTCATGGAATCACGCTCGCCGGCCAAAGGGAATTCGAATGTTCCACCAAAGAAGAAACGGGAAGAGCAACTAGGGACGACCGAAAGCCGATAGGATAAGTTCATGTATCCTTTATCAACCTCCTTCTAAACTTGGGTAATTTCCAACCCGCAAGGGTTGTTTGTGCTAGGCTCCTATTATTGAAAGGCCTTGTTGAACTATTTTTTTTATTTTAACATATCGATGCTTTCCATGTTTTCACTCTTAGTTGATAGGTAAATATTTTTTTCTATATTAATTAAAGAATACAAGTTTTCATCTTAGGAGGACCCTCCTGTCTATTTCTTGTTTCTTGAACTCTTCAACCACCTGCTCAAACGCAGCTGAACAACGTGATCGAACTCTCTGCGACCATCGTCAAGTTAGGTGATGCTGTCGCTGATGCTGTCGCATTTACACCTAAAATCCTGACGCGTAGGCCCCTCTCCCTCCCCTCCTCCCCTCGTCGCGGTCTTTCCTGGAAGGAATGCAGAACGCGTCTTCTGCAGCCATCAGGACGACCCGGCTGTCGACACGTTTATTTCGCAGGCGTTTTAGGTGAAAAGATGGCGACGAGCGATGGGACAGGAGAGAAGGGGAAGGGGGGAAGGAAGGAAAGCCCTTGCACAAGTCGTAGAGAAACGTGTCCGGCGAGAACTGGCTTCACGACTTTTACGACTTTTACAACTCCGCCGTGAGTCAACATGATAATGGAATCGGATGCCTAATCTTCGTTTTGATCGAGCACCACTCCTTTAGTTCACGGGGAAACTGCAGTGATGTAGTTCATGTGACCTGATCGATTTGAATGGAATCTCCCCGGAGGCTAAACCCAACAAGCACGTTTAAATTCCATGGCCCTTTTGGGATATGATTTACATACGTCTCCTCCCAATTTAGAAAGTCATTTAGGATAAGATTTACGTTTCATGAGTATAGTAGATATCTTGATTATCGTGGTGAAAAGACCGTGATGAACACCACGCCGCATCTCTGAGGCGTCTGTGTATGGATATGGTGAACAAACTCGTGTACTTGTGGGTAGGCTGAGTGATTATGACTCAAAGCGAATGTTTTGTGATGGGCGGAAGAACTATTATAATAGCGTTTGAAAATGTCGTATAAGTCTTCATTCCTCTTCCATTTTTTATCGGTTATACTTTGCCTTTATTTTAATTCTCACTTTCGATTTTTTTATTCTGTTTCCTTACACAGCATAGATGTCGAAATCTATAATTGAAACTAAAACGTTTCCATCCCGATTCCTTATAAAAAACTAGAAACTCGAATCTTCCATCATCCTTTTCGGAAGTGAGAAGGTTGGAGTGGTTAGATAATACCTATCCAAGCATCCTATTCTCGTGAAAAGCTTGCCCATCACGTGCGATAGCAAGGAAATGATTCTCGTCCTCATCGAGCCAAAATAGGCCGTTCTCTTGTTTAGCCCAAATTGCTTTAGGCCTGTTAGTTCAATGAACAAAACTCAACAATAGTCTCCAGGAAAAATACTAAAGACATACTTGATTTAACTCTATGTTCATACATCACTTTGCACCTAACATTCGTTACCTTTGCGGCTTTATTTGCAAAATGATCCATAAATTTTGACTCAATATGTAATATGATCTTTGAACTTTTGATTTATTCATTATGATTTTTGAACTGTAATTCAATATTTAATATGGTTCCTAAACTTTTAAATTTGATCATTGGGCTTTTAGTGCATGCTCAATGTAATTCCGATACAAAAATATTTAATATTATTCTTGAATTTAAATTGATGGAAGGACAACATTGAACATTTTTATATGGTTGAAAAACTAAGTTGAACATATACTAAAAGTTCAGGAACCACATTGAATAAATTAATAGTTTAGAGATCATATTATACATTGGGCCAAAATTCAAGGAATGCATCATTTATCCTTTTGCAATTTAGGACATCTTCTTTCCAAAAACGACGTCGTCGAATACCAGAGGCCGCTACCACCTCCATGCTCATCTCCCCTTAGCTTATTGTATGCCGTCGTTCACCTCGGTGCTTGCAGCTCTCTCTCCCGTTTAGATCTTGCTATGAGTATGATGCCACCACCTCAACATAAGGTTGCCTGCCTCATTCAAGCCATGGATGACCTTCGATATTTTTGTCTAGGGATTATACACTCGTTTGTTCCAGACGTGGCAGATCATGCAGATTAATGCGAAAACTTTCTCATTCTCATCTCTAGACTTCCCCTTGAACCTTCTCTCATCCCCCTTCAATTCTCGTCCAACTCTGATGCTCCGATTAGCACTTGCAAAACGGTATCGGAGCCTTGCCCAGGCGGTGAAGTCTCGAAAGCAGATAGACGGATGAAGGCCTCGGAGCGACGAATGCAATCCCGCGCTAGAGAAACCCCAAAAGAAGTCGGACGAGACGAGTCCGCCGCGACTTGAGATAGGGGAAAAGACAAGTGAAGCCGAGATTCGAGCAGATGCAAATTAAACAGACAACGAGGGCAAGAGCTCAGGCAAAGGCATCAGTCCTAACAATGACGAGGGTCCGATGGTGCAATAGCAGCTGAAGATCCGTTATCCCACAAATTGTGAATCAACCCTTGAAGTCATGAATAAGAAATAGAGATTATATAGGAAGACACCCTCTTATAGGGAAAAAAGTACAAAAAAATCTTAAACTTATTGCATTAGTACTAATATTATATTAAAACTTTTAATTGGATCAATTTAGTCTCAAATCTTTTAAAGTTTTGTCATTGAGTCAATTTTATCAATTTATGTCAGAAATTGCTAATATGGACACTAGCCATTTTATGTGCATAGTTGATATTGACATAGACATTTTTAATAACTTTTTAGATTCAAATCTTTATCGATTTTTCTTTTCTTATCTCTTACTCCTTTTCTTTTCTTTTTCCCAATAGAGAAGGAAGAAAAAAGAAAATTTTAAAAAAATTTGTAAATGTCAATGCCAAATGTGCCATGTAGAATCACTAATACCTATATTAACAATTTTTAACCTAAATTGATTAGATTAACTGAATTGACTGAACATGAAAATATTAAGATTAAATTAGTCAAATTGAAAGTTGTAGAGTACAATTGTAATAGGTTGATTTTTTTTCTTACTTCCCCATACACACGTTCAGGCCCATCTCGATCTCTTCCTTTCCACTTGTGATAAGGCCGACTTCGAATCTTCACCATTCATCACATTATACAAACATAAAAGGAAGAAGAAAAAAGGCAAAATGACATATTAGGGTTGTATGTAGTTCTTGGGTGGCGTGGCTAACTCTGAATTTTGCAAGCAAGGGTCTATTTATTTCGCGAATTTAGCTTTTAAAAATGGTCAGTTATATCGATTAAGTTAATTAATTAATAAAAATTTTCATGTAAAATAAAAATATCTTTTCATATATATTTTGTAAGTAATATAAGTGATCACTTTTAAAAAAATATATTCTTTAAAATGTGAATTTTTTGCGAAATAAGCGGACCCAAAATTTCATCTTGCTTCATTTCGGCAGTTTCCTAAACAAAAGTCAACAAATTTAGCTAGTTAGAACCGTTCTTTTCTTTACCTTTAGTATAATATAGTGGAGTTAGGTCTACCGTGCTTGGGCGGCGTGCCCGACAGAGTAGTTGGCGTGGAAGTTCAACATTAGGTACATCCCGGAACAGGACGTAATATATATTCTAACTATATGTTGGTAGAGAATATTAAAAAAATATTTTTCTTCCGTATTGATTTGATGATTATTCAATAACTTTCTTCCATAATAGTAGGAAGTGTTCTCCATAATTGCCATGTGACGATAAAAGTATTTCAATTGATATATGAATGTATGTCCTTATTGAATCATCCACAAGTGTCACATGGTGTAGACGTTTGTCCAATTCTAATATTATACATAATTTCCATTAATATGATGACATGGAATGAAAATGATACACTTTATTTTTATTTCTTTGCACCTACAAGGGCTAGCAAGACCCCGTTACCAAGGTCGGGGGAGGGGACAAGCACCCCCTTGCTTACTTGGGGAGACCCTGTTGACACCTAAATTTTGACCAAGTATTAAAATTAAATTGCATAGAAAATTAGGGTTCAATTTGACCCTAACAAAAAGGATTTTTTGCATCACCTGAGTACTATTATTATTTACATTTACTAAGTCTTGTTTTCCTATTTATTTTCCCTTATTTTCGAATTTTAAAAAAATAAAAGAAAAAAGAAAAGAAAAAAAGAGAGGCCCATAGAGGGGCTGGGCTTTCGCGCCCAGCCCTCTTCTTCCTCATTTCTTCTTGTCACGCGGGCCCGGGCCCGAGCCCGTCTTTCCCATTCTTTTCTTCTACTTGGGTCAAGGCCCATTCGCCCCCCCTTTTCTCCCTCACGGCCCGGCCCCTCCATCTTCTTCTTCCTCTTCCCTTCCTCTCCTGCTGCACGCGAGACATAGAGGAGCAGAATGGAGGACGGAGGATAAGGCAGCCGGCGACGGATGGGGACGTCTTGCGGGCGCCATCAATGCCGCCGGACGAAACAGCACGATTTCGACGCGAAACCCGGGCGGATGGGACGTCTTGGCGGAAGCTTTCAATGCCGAGTAGAGAGCGGGGCACGCCGGTCAGCTCACCGTCGATCGGCAGTCAAGCCCTCGGTCGACCGGCTCCTCCTCCGCCTATATATATGGGGGTCGAGTGAAGAAGAACGAAGCAAGCAACACAGAGAAAACACACAGAACACAGAAGCAAAAAAAGAGAGAGAGGGGGAAACAGATATGCAGAGGGAGAGAAGAGAGATCTGAGGAGGGCAGAGGAGGAGCGAGCTCAGAGGGCTTCCCCGGAGAGACATCCGGAGAGGCTTGAGAGTGAGCAAATCCGAGAGAGAGAGAGAGAGAGAAATCGTAGAGAAGCGGGGCGGAGGCAGATCTGCCGTGAGAGAAACAGATCTGAGAGAGAAGAGAGAAAGAAACTGAGAGAGAGAAAGTCACGAGGGTGAGACCGGAGAGAGGCCGCTGGTCGGCCGAGTCCCGCCGCCGCGTGCGGCGCTGGATGCTCGGCCCGACGCCACCACCGCTGCTCTGCCGCCCCCGACGCCACCTGCTCACGCCGCTCCGCCGACGACAGTGCCCGAAGCCGTCGCTGTTCTGTTCCGCGAAGACAGAGCCGCTCGCGGATCTCGGCTGAACCTCACGCCGTCCCTGCTGCCGACCGCCGTCGTCCCTGGTGCCACCCGCCGTTCTGTCATTCCGGCCGCTGGTCTCGCGACGGTCGCTGCCGCTCGCCGTGGCCGGACTGGGGCCCGCTCGGCCATCCCCCTCCAGCGCCGCGGAGGAAGCTGCAACAGAGAGGAGGCAGGGGAGTCGGGTCACGACCGGGTCGGGCGAGTCAACCCGGTCGACCCGCTAGGGTTTGGTTTTTTGGGCCGGGATAAGTCAGGCCTGTCGGGCCTCTGTCTTCTTGGGCTGGACTTATTTTATTTTGGATTTGGACTTAACTAATTATTTATTTTTGTTTCAGGTATTGGGCCAGACGAACCGGACCCAGCCCGGCCTCCGAAGCCCAGGCCCATGCCTGGCCGAGTCCGAAGCCCGGGCCCGTGTCGAGCCGAGCCTGACCCGGGCCCGACCGAATGACCTGACCCGGGTCTGGCCAGGTGACCCGACCCGGGTCCGGTTTGTTTATATTTTTATAATAATAATATTTTCGAAAATAAAAAATAATAATAATTTTTTTTTTAGAAAAATCCGAAAATCCGAAAATATGTTTTATTTTCCAAAAACATCAGAAAATCCAAAAAATAGTTTTTAATTAAAAAAAAAATCAGAAAATCGAAAAATATTTTATATTTTCAAAAAAAAACAGAAAATCCAAAAATATTTCATATTTTCCAAAAAAGCCAAAAATGTTCAGAAATATTTTATTTTCTAAAAAAAAATCAAAAAAAGCCAAAAATATGTTTGTTTCCACAAACACTGAAAAATCCTTAAAAAATGCAAAAAAATATCAAACCTGAGGGTTTAAACAAGATTAGGTACCGGAAGGGCATTAGTGATTAACTAGTGTAATCAAGTCCCCGATCCTAGTTTCTCTGGTTGCACAGGAGTAAAATATTTCTCCCGATATTTTACTTGGGTTTCTAATCGACCCACCCCAAATTGATTAGTGGCGACTCCTTTTTAAATGAAATTGAATTGCAGGTTTAAGACAACGACCCTTAAGTCGTGAATTGGTGGGCTTGGGAGAGCCCTGGCAGAAGCCCTGATGAAAGGTGTTTAGCCGAGCCATTAGCCTCCCGGGACGCGAAGGGGAGGTCGCGACAACCCCAACACTCATTGGTGGATTCGTTAGGACCAATCACCCTTGCCCTAATAACACGAAGGGACGGCACAATGCTACGATTGGTCTTTATTTTTACTATTAAAAATTTGTGGTTGTTCTTTTTGTCATTTTCTAGTTTTAGGTTTTTTTTTCCTTGTAACTTTAGTTTTTTTAAAAAAAAATTAATTTTCGATTGTGGCAGTAGCGAAACAATGTCATTTTGTGCTTGAAAAAGTTTCTTCATCACATTAACATATATGGGGGATTGAAATATATTTCCATGTGAAATTTTCCGTCCATAGAAAACTACCGGATGTAACGAAAGTCCTGAAGTTTGAAGATTTGATTGAATGAAAAGTGAGTTTTAGGACTAAAGTGATCAACTAAAACAAGTTTTTGGACTTTCCTAACACAAACCCTAGATCTTTTTAAAGATTAAAAAAAAAAAATGTTTGTTCGGCCCGCCTGAACCGAATAGGCCCAGAACAATAATGCTGGGCTGATCGTGTTCAATTGGGCTAGGCCAGCCAACTAGGCCTGGAAATTCTAGGCCCCAATGTTTGGGCCGAACCCATTTTCTTATAAAGCCTCCGCTTGGCCCACCCATCTGCACCATAACGTTGTGTCCAAAAGATTAGCCTCTTGTCCCCCATTAAACATGTTCAATGGGGAGTGACCTTTAAAGGCCGAAGAGGCTCGACGGATCGAATCTTTCAATGTACATTTTTACATTACATTAGGGGTGACCTCGCTACATGTTGGGCTTGGTGCGGGCTGACCTAAAAATAGACCCGATCATAAGATGGGTTTACATTACATTGGCGTGACCCGTTTATTTAAATTTTCTCTGGTAATGGAAAAAATTGCTCGGTATTTCAACTATGTAAATTGATATTAACATGTCTAGTGCCGTCTTGTTGAAATCATAATTCCTTTTTAGGCTCTGTTAGATTCACTAGAAATAAATGATTTAAAAATATTTTTTTAAAAGCAATCATGAATGGATAACAAAAATTCATCTCCCACAAAAAATATTTAAATGTTAATTATTGCTAACAATATTTTTATTAATTATTTAAAATATGACAAACAATGTATTTTTCATACCATTTACACAAATACTCTTTGATCGCTCTCTCTCATTGAACCGGAAAAACTAGAGTACACTTCTTGAATCTCCGCTTCTTCGTGAATAGAAGAAATGGCGAAACCAATCGTGAAGTTGGTGATCTCCACTCTCATAGCTCTTGTCCTCATCTTGATGATCCTCACAATTCGGACATCATGCCTTTCACCGTTGCTCACAAGAAGTAGGGGTAATCAGTTCCCGGTCCGATTTCAAGGATCACTTTTTTTTTTCCCCACTATTTGATGTTATGAAGAAATTTTAAAAAAAAGGCTAATTATTTGTATTTTTTAAAGAAATAATACAAAGTTCCCTCTGGAACCGAGAGTCGGACTAAATCGACTAGTTCAATTCAGTCCAGGAGATTCTCACTTCTCAGTTTAGACGGTTTGTTTTGCACACCCCTAACACAAAAGCCTCTCTTAATCGGCCCAGATCTGCTGCTGAGTGCATCTTCGCCACCTTGACATCTATAGTGGTGGGACTTTGTAAGTCGAGTCGATTTGTGTTTGGAGGTTTTTCGGGGAGTTCTGCTTGTCGGATCCAGCTTCGATGTGCTTCTCGATCCGCGTTTGTGGATCTGATTGAGCTCGTGCACGGCCCGTTTGTTTGGTTGACCTGAGGATTAGCTCGATTGGTTTTGCTTTAGTCGTCCTTTCGTTCTGCGTGTGTTTTTCTTTAGCAGGAAATTAGTGATTCTGGTAATGTTCTAAGCAACAGTAGCGTGCCCACATTATCCGTCATTTGATTGCGACATTTTCTTTGTTCTCTCGTTGCGAAAGAGCACATGAAAGTTGGATGACGCCATCCCATGTATTCACTGTTATCTTTGGCTTAGCATTATTGGCATCACGAGGATGAGTTGAAAAACAAAGGATACAAACTAGAGATAGCATGCAAGATTCCACGAACATGTCTGAATGCAGAGCGGTGGCGTGCCGTAACGTGTTGTACAAGTGGTGTTTAAGTGGACCGTTGGTATGATCAGACTGTAGTTCTGTACCACTTCCCCTAGGATGTAATAATTTCTTACAGCATTTCTCAGCATTGCTCAGTCCTCATGGAATGTGAAATGTTGCCTTTCTTCTCAGCATGCGTTCGGACCACGTTTGGGATCCTGTTAGTCCTTTGCGTGTGCTTGTTGCATATGACTATTGGGCTATAGCTCGTTTGTCAAGCATCAATCTTCTCCCTCGCATTAAGAGAGTACTTTGCTGCGGTGGCATAATTGAGCACTTCCTTTTCCTTCCATTATGTCCACAGGTCTGCCTATCGTGTGAGTCTTGCGGATAACAGTTGGCCGTCGAATGTCTTTGCCGTTGTCACTAGTAACACATATAGGACACGGGAAAGGATCGACAGGTGAGTCTTCTTTTTCCTGTTTATTTGCTCCTTGATTTGACTGTTGTGTATTCTGAAAGTGTGGAGGTCCATATTTGTGGATCGTAGGGGTGTGCAAAAAAATCAGGAATAACTTGGAATTGAATTAGAAAAGGTGGTTCCCATAAGGGCCAGTCCAGTTCCTGGTTCCAATTTAGTAGAATTGGTGAGTACCAGTCTGTCTTCCAGTTCTAGGCGTGGAACCACCCACCCACCCTCCTAAACTGGACTTGTATATATATTAAAAAATTTCATCTCAATTATTTTGTATTTTTTTTTATAAATAAACATATATGTATATTTGCAATTATTGGACATTGTTGACTAATTTTGTCTCTCGATTATGTGATAGTATTAACTCATACATTTTTTTTCATTTTAATATTTCATTTACTTGATTTCTCAATCAAAACCAAAAAAAGAAGAAGAGAGAGAACTGATTGGAGTTGTCCATAAATATTGCAACGCTTTGTCATCATGATATGAAATTAAGAGCCAATGGCTCGTTTAAAAGTATAATTAGGTCTCTCCTTAGAATTTCTCATGATTAAATTTGGTTGATGTTGAAAAAAGATGGATCAAACAATTAATATTTTAATTTCT
>CM026416.1:26322387-26417683 GCA_014858505.1 Corymbia citriodora subsp. variegata | reverse complement strand
GGGGGGGGGGGCACTAAATTATCAGCAAATATTTCTCCTTCAAGAAAAATGCTTTCATTATCGTCCCTTCACACCAGCCAGAATGCACATTGGCAATATTTCGAGTTATCTGAGATGCATACTTAACAGCAATTGTAGGGTGCACTAATGGGCTATTAGATGGCCTTTAATATATATAAATAATATTTTAATTGATAAAAATAAACTTTGGGACAACTTCAAATGTCACATATATAATTTTCAAGAGAATATGGACATTTATTGTTAAAAAAGTCTCAAAAAAACCAAAGAAAAAGTCAAAAGCAAGTTAGCCAAACCAAACACTCGCATAATTTCCCCAGTCATAAGTAGCATAAATATGCAGCAATCCTATATACTATAGTGGGTAGAGTTTAAGCTGATCCAGCAAAACAGAAATGCCTCATTGAGGCTTAGCTCCATGTCTTTTTTTCTTTTTCTTTTCTTTCCTTTAACTTTCAACTTAGAGGACTCATCCATCAATGCCAAGTTTCTCTGTCACGTGCAGTGCAAGAAGGTCTATGCATCAGTAGTAACACATTGCCAATCCTAAAGTAATAAATAAGCCAGGGTTGGAAATGCATGTTATCAACTAGGGAGCCAATGTCAAGGAAGGAAAATAAAAACTCACTGTGGGGAACTCGAATCACCAGATCCCAGGGAATCAATAATATCAGACACAATTTGAATGGTGTCGGCTGAATCCTCATCAGGGAATGTAAAGAGAAGCAAACCACTCCCTGTCAACTTGACTAATGAAAGAGCTGAAGATTTATTTGCACAGACGTCTTCCTTTGTTTGAGAAGATACATCTTCTGAAAGCTTACCTGCCAGTTGAATAGCTAAGTTAAAGGCAATTAGACTACCTTTTGCAGATATCTAAGTACTTAGTAAATGGATTGAGACCAGAAGAGTACCATCCTCATTATGATACTGATCTGTTAAATGCCCACATTCGGCACCATCAGCACCTTCCTGGTCCAATTCCTCAACACATACTTTCCTTCTCTTAGCGTTTGACTTTGCATTGACCACCTCCAAGTTATTGCTCTCACTAGGACCAGATTTCCCACAATACTGCAAAGGCATTCACTCCAATGCTAAGGACAATGAAATTTCACCTTCCTAAATAGGAAAAGGAAGACCCATTTCATTGAGCTACCTCAAATCGCTTCCACATGAAACAGTCAGGACATCATCAATCAACACAATTACACTTACTCAAAGAAGACCCAATTCTTCACTCTAAGCTTCAAGCATAACGAACCGTACACTTACTCATACACATTATGTAGCATCTCATTCAGTTACGCTTAAAGGGTTCAACTTTAAGAAGGCAACCAGACCTTTTCAAGGAGGCACATGGCTTCTTTGGTGGCGCTCTTCTCCCTCTCTGGAGAAAGGAAAAGAGAACAGAACGAAAACCCATCAACCCAAGAGTCAACCACCGAATTGACAACTGAAAGATCGAAGGAGAGATGGTACACTGATGGTGCAGGTGATGAGGAAGCCGGAGTGCGAGCGGCGAAGGAGGGAAGAGGGGGCGTTGTAGTCGAAGCGAGGGATGCTGATGACTGCCGCGTGCTGCTCCCATGGCGTCATCGTCGTCTTCTTCGTCTTCGCTTGTTGTTGTTGTTGTTGTTCATCTTCTTCTTCTTCATCCCTGTGGTCTACTTCTTGCAGTGCTCTTTTCTCCCTGCTCTGAGTCTTTTCCATTGTCCAAATCAAACTCTCGTCTCTGCCCTAGCAAAATGGTGAAACTCCGGCGGTTTTTCATTTTCAGTTGAAGTTCGACCCGACCGCCCGGTTCATTTTCTAGAATTGACCCGACCGTTTCATCCAAACATTTTTCCATTCTTCTTTTTTTTAAAAAAGAGTGGATTATACTTTTTTTTTTCTATAAAAGAGGGAAAGATTTCCAACTCAATTAAAATTTTTAATTTAGCCAATATTTTGACAATTTGCCACTCCTTTGGGCCATTTTTGTTTGAAAATTATTGATGTGGGTGATTTTTACAAAAAAAAAAAAATAGAGGCAAAGAATGGAAAGGAAAAAAAAAGAAAACAAATCTAAAAATCTAATTTTTTTTTTAGAAAAGTCATTTATGTCACATAGACGACTGACACTTACTCTATTAGCCAAAGATTTAGAGCTAAATTAGTGAAATTGAAAAATTTAGGACTGATCATATTATATATTTATAACTTTTGTTGACAATTTTCTCTAGATATAGAAAATGATCATCTCAACATTCCTATAGCAGTGATGTTCAATTATTCTCTTTCTTTTCTTTGGAAAATGACACTGGCAATTCTTAACCTTTTCCTCAATATGCAAGGAAAAATTCTCAAAAAAAAAATTATAAACCTATTATATGAATATCAATTTAGTTGTAAGTTTTTCAATTTAAACTATTTTAGTCCTAAATCTTTTGTACTATTGCATGCAGTTCTTCTGGTCAATTTTGATTAGAAATTATTGATATGATGGTCTAATTGGTGTTAGTCGTCCTACGTGGCATGGCAGACACTTACATGAATACTTTTTGTAGTTTTTTTAATTTTCTAAATTTTTTTCTTTTTTCTTTTTTATTTTCTTTCCATTTTATTTTTATTTTTTCCCTATTTCCATCCTTGGTCGCCAAGCCTTGGCGATGACTGATGGAGATCGCTGACCACTAGTAAGTATCTCATCGGATGCGGCAAGCGCCGCCCTCGATAGTGTCTATTAATCATTGCCTTGCCTAATTCGATGATCAGGCATGGTTGGCGCTTGCCTATGACTGACGGAGGTTGCCAACCACTATTGAGGCCCTAATAGATGAAAATAGAACAAAAAAAATGAAAGGAAAAAAATAAAAAATATTCAAAAAATTGCAAAAATTATTAACGTTAACATCAACTGTGCTACATTGGATGACTAACATTTATGTCAACAATTTCAAGCCAAAATTGGGTGAATGAATTGTATTGGAAAATTTTCAAAAGGTTTACGATTATTGTCAAAATTAAAATATTTAGAACTGAATTGGAATATGTTAAATAGATTCATGATTTTTTCGGTAATTTTTAGTGACATAATGCCATCTTTGAATTTTTACTTTATTGAATGTAGTTTTTGAACTATTCCCAAATGTTTGATCTAGTTGCTAAATTTTCAATTTATTCAATTTGAGCCCCGACTTTTTTTATCAAAGTGAAATTTGTCCTTCGATACATTAATAAGTTTTATAATTACACTAATGCCCAAATTGTTAAATATATTTTCATTTTAAGCCATTTTCTAAATCAACAAAAGTTTATGTTATCTTTTCTTTTTTTAATTTTTTACCTTTTTGGTTTTTTAAAATATTACTATGGTTCCACATAAAATCATATTAGTTTATGATCTCTATAATAATAAAGTACAACCTCATTCTAGTATTGGGTTGACATTCCTGTTATTTTTAATCTTCTAATTAACAGAATTAACTTGATTTAATTAAGAAAACACGAAACGCAAAAGCTTGAAAAATTTAACTATCAATAATTTAAGAATGAGATTCAGATGAATGTAACTACGATCATCAATAAATAAGTTAATATTGCTTTTAGATATCATTATGAAAACATTCATAGTGAAAAGGGATGATAACATTAAAAATTCTAAACTAGTATCCACATAAAACACTTACGTCAAATTAATTTTTATTTTACTAAAAATCCCAGGCTAATCTTCCCGAAATACTATTAGCATACACTTCTTTTCATCTCATAACAGATCCTGAATCAATACTTCTGACTCAAACCTACGCTCTATGTCATAGTATGGATATTAATTTTAAAGAACTCTAAATAAGGCTCCGTATTTAAATTAGAATATATTTACATGAAACTATCATAATATTTATAAAAACCAGAAAGGTAATAAGAAAAAGCACATTTTTATGTTGATTTAAGAAATGAATTGAAATAAAAAGATATTTAGATGTTAGACAATAGATTAATTACACAAACTTTTGAATGGTTTCAAAGGACTTATTTGACTTTGTTATCAAAATATGAGAAATTAGATCAAATATATTGAAAGTTTAGGGACTAGATTGAATATATAAGAATAATATAAGGATCATATTAAAAAAAATCAATGTCCAAATATGAGATTGCATATTGGATCAATGTTTAAGGACAATTCTATCATCTTCTTATAGTTTGCTCATTATGTAATGAAGTTGTAGATAAGATAGATCTGCAAATTTGCACAAGATCTTTTTCCCCCTCCCTTTCTTCTATGTTGTATGTTTGTCATGACAGTAGGGGATTGTGTTGTGCGAGCAGTGGGTATGCATTGCTTAACTTGGTGCTATATTTTATGTTGCCACGTAGACGAATGAAATCAAACTCCTTCTCAAGCATTTTCAAAATGTTTGCTTGTCTTATGGGTGTTCTACTTCTTTCCACCTTCCATTTAGGAAGATTTAACAGGACAGAATCCGCAGCAATTGTGGGCATACCATCTCACACACCTAAGAGGACATAAAACTGACCAGCCTTGGAATCCAAGTGAAAAATTTGAGGAAAAGTGTAAAAAAAAGTCTTAAATCTTCTGTAATTGTGCCAATTTAGTCCTAAACCTTTTGATTTTGTGCCAATATAGTCATAAACTTTTTATTTGTATTAATTTAGTTATAAACTTTTTGACTTTGTGCTAATTTAATCCTAAAACTTTTTTTTCCTAATGCAAATTTGGTCCTTCCAGCTAATTTTGGCCATATTTTGCTAATGTAGATGCTAAATGGCTAACATGGCACAACAACGCTGACGTAGACAATTTTTAATAATTTTTTAAATAATTTTTGAATTATTTATTTATTTATTTTCTTTTTCTTTTTCCCCCTCTTCTCCTCCTTCCTCCAGCCAGTCATTGGTTGGGTGATCGGCCTTGGGTGGACCTTGGGCGATCTCATGCCAGGCGGGTGAAGCTCACCCTACCCCTAGTGAGGGCTTGAGCCGTTGCCAGTCACGGCCGTTGTCCCTTGCCAGGGGTTGGGCGAGGGCGAGCCTCACCCACTCGACACAAGGCCGCCCTTATGGTCATTGGCGAGGGCCCGAGCCTTCCTAGTGTCTGACGAGGTCGACCTCAACCTCACTAACTGTTGACTTTGGACAATCACCCAGCTGGCAACTAGTTGGAGGAAGGAGGAGGAGAGGGGAAAAAAAAAGAAAAGAAAAAAAGAAAAATAAATAAATAAATAATTTGAAAAAATATTAAAATATTATTAAAAATTGTCCATATTAATGTCAATCGTGCCATGTTAGCCGACCGGTGTCCACGTTAACAAAATTCAGTCAAAATTAGTCGAAATGATCGAATTGGCATTAGATCAAAAGTTTTAGAACTAAATTAATATCAAGTCAAAAATTTTAGCATTAAATTGGCACAAATAAAAAGTTTATGAATAAATTAACACCAAGTCGAAAGGTTTAGGACTAAATTGACATCACTAAAATATTTATTCCCTACAATTGTCTGAGACAAACCCTACAGTGGCTGGCGAATCGCCCGAAAATGGTCCGCGTCGAAATTTACAACTATCACCCCTTTTTTACTCAGTTTTTGGCCAGTGTTGCTCGGTCAAAGAATCTAAAGGACTATGTTGGAAAGGGATGATCATGGTTCCCGCCAGTTGTTCATGACCATCCCGGAAGTCGAGGGGCTCTTGTACAGCGTCTCGTCCCGTACGGACATGGACATGATTAACGTGGCTGTGATTTGGCTGATCGCAAGCGGAACGGCCCCAACAGAATGCCGGACCGGTGATTTCGGCTGCCTAGAAGTCGGAAACAGGCCAAGAGACAACCCTAGAATGGTCCCAAAATGCCTAGAGTTCCCGGTCGGGAATCTCGAACAGCGGGCAGCCAGATAGGCCCGTACGGACATCCGGAGGCCGAGCCCCACTCGCCCAGCCCTGAGAGGCCCCGAACCGAGCAAAAAAGTTGTCTACGTTGTAAATTTCGACGCGGGTCACCTACCGGCGGCACGCCAGCCGCCCCGGGAATAACCCTACATGGATCTAGTCCTGGAAGTTAGGAAGCCAACCGCGCACCCCCGGTCACCCCTGGTCGCCCCGGACCGCCCGTTTCGGCCTTTTCCGCAATGCTGGTCAGTTCCGCGTGAACAGTAACCAGCAGTGTTTTTGGCCCGTTTCGGCCACCGTTTGTCGTCTGTTGCCATCCCCGAGCTTACCCCTCGTAGCCCTTGTTCCCCTCTACGCGCCGGTGTCGCCGGATTTCCGATCCAAGTAAGTTAACTTCCTAATCCTTGTTTAGGGGTCAATCTTGCTTAGGGGTTAATTAGTGTATTTGTGTGTTTGTGATTAATTAATGTTGATTGGTTAATTAGTTTGGTGAATTAATTCTGACCCGATTGCCGGTCCGACGTAATTTCGGGGTCATTCCGGTTCTGGTTCGCTACAACTGTCCGATAGAAATGCTGCAGTAGCTGGGAAATCACCCGAAAAAGGTCCGTGTCGAAATTTACAACTATCACCCCTTTTTTACTCAGTTTCTGGCCAGTTTGGCTGGGTCAAGCTTCAGGGCGGCCCCGATTGCCGGTCCGACGTAATTTCGGGGTCATTCCGGTTATAGTTCGCTACAACTGTCCGAGATAAACGCTGCAGTAGCTGGGGAATCGCCCGAAAGTGGTCCGCGTCGAAATTTACAACTATCACCCCTTTTTTACTCAGTTTCTGGCCAGTTTGGCTGGGTCAAGCTTCAGGGCGGCCCCAGCCAAATTCGAGAATATGATGCAAGAACCTTTTTATTCAGAAACACAGCAAATACACACGTTTCCCCTGCCTCTTTACCAATACACAAGAAAATCGGCCAGAGTTGCTATCTACTTTATTGATTACGACTGGATTGTTGATTCAGGGTGCTCAAGTCATATGACTGGAGATTAAGCTGTTCGATGGGTCCAGCATCAGGGCGGCCCCGATTTCCGGTCCGGCGTCCTTTCGGGGAGCTCGCGACTTTTGTGTGGTTGTTGATGGCTCATTTTGGTCTGGGGGAGCAATTTCAGCAATGGCGGATTCGTGGTACCTGAAGTCATATTCACCAAGGGAGAGAGAGAGCACATCGACGCCATCACTTATGGCGAAAGTGCGTTGAGCGACGACAATCGGCCGAGGCCCGGAGGGATGACCCCTTCGAGAGAATTGAATTCGAGGACCAGCTGAGTGAGGCGGGTCGATTTGAAGAGGCTGTCGGGGATCGTCCCCGTGATGTGCTTCATCCCGGAGATGAATGCTATCGAATTGGAGGGCTTGCACGAGTCTGATTTGAGTACCGGAGCCCAGATCGCGCTTCTCGACAAGGTCCTCCCTGAGGGCAGACTCGGCCTCCGAGAACCCGTTCTTCCTCAGGAACTCGAGCACCGCTTCCACGTCGGAGACTGCCTAAAATAGTGAAGGAAAGTAAGGGAATCACAAAATTGACTAATGTCAGGGTGTGGCAATGACCAAGTGAGATCACTTGTGATGCGATTCGCATGTGATTGATTAACTGTTTCATCTAACGGCCATGTGCCTTACTTGCATTGTATGAGATTTGACGTGTAGGGTATGGCATCATAAAACACTTATTAAATCAATAATATCATTAGAAATATCACTGGTCGAATCAATTGATCAATCTCATTAATTCACACGCCAATTGTCCATTTCATTGGTAAATCTCAGCTACACGTTAGCGACGATGACAAGGACGATGGAGATAATGAAGAAGTGGACACAAGAGACCAAGGCATAATACCCGAAGTAGTGACCAACAGGATGATGAACCGGATGGCATTCTCGGTCGGCATCCCGCTCTTCATTGGGCTCTTGTCCTCATGATGTCCATCTATCTTAGGATTATATTCTCTCTCTCTCTCTCTCTTTTTTTTTTTTTATATCCAGGGAACCTTGCACCCCGCCGACAGCCGGGAGAGTAAACCCTGGGGGCTGCACGTGCTAGCTACCACACACGTGCAACTAGGTAAGTCACCCTATGACGAAGTTGAGGTCGTACCGGCGAAGGACTGCGGAAGCCGAGCGCCATCTCCATCTCCTTCTCCTTCTTCTTCTCCTCCTTCCTCTTCCTCTTCTCTCTCGCTCTCTGCAATTGCAGGGTGAGAGCGTGCGTGCGCGCGCGGGAGAGAGAGCGTTGCGAACATGACTTGGCTTGACGAGTTCGTGTGCTCCTCGAGTTCTCATGCTCGAGGAGCTATCGATGAGTCACTAGAGTGTCATAACTTCTAAAAAAATGTTCATTTGGGTTATATAATTTTCAATCAATCATTTGAGTGTCAAAATTTTTAAAATATATCTATGCAAGTGCCTTTTTTACTCAGTTTCTGGCCAATTTGGCTGGGTCAAGCTTCAGGGCGGCCCCGATTGCCAGTTCGGCGCCGTCACGTACACTGGACATGTCGAGCCGACTCGTCCATAGCTCCTCGAGCATGAGAACTCGAGTACGACCTCGAAAGGTCGACGGACCGGCAATCGGGGCCGCCATGAAGCTTGACCCAGCCAAACTGGCCAGAAACTGAGTAAAAATGGGGTGATAGTTGTAAATTTCGACGCGGGCAATGTTCGGGCAGTTCGCCAGCTACTGTACGATTTGTCTCGGACAGTGCTAACAAGGCAGAACTAGAACGGCCCCGAAAGGACGCCGGACCGGCAATCGGGGCCGCCCTGAAGCTTGACCCAGCCAAACTGGCCAGAAACTGAGTAAAAATGGGGTGATAGTTGTAAATTTCGACGCGGGCTGTCGTTCCATAGAACAACACAAGAAACAAAAGAGGAAGACAATTGAAGAAGTGGGAAAATTCAAGGAAAAGTTGGTGGGCTGTGACGATGACTCACTACATCATGAATTTGGTGTTCAAAATAAGAGCACAACATCTTCCTGATGCAGTTGGAAGGAACGTGTAGGGTATTTTCTTCGTGCCTCGTCATCTCACCATCATCGCTGGCCCTCAGGGAGGACCTTGTCGAGAAGCGCGATCTGGGCTCCGGTACTCAAATCAGACTCGTGCAAGCCCTCCAATTCGATAGCATTCATCTCCGGGATGAAGCACATCACGGGGACGATCCCCGACAGCCTCTTCAAATCGACCCGCCTCACTCAGCTGGTCCTCGAATTCAATTCTCTCGAAGGGGTCATCCCTCCGGGCCTCGGCCGATTGTCGTCGCTCAACGCACTTTCGCCATAAGTGATGGCGTCGATGTGCTCTCTCTCTCCCTTGGTGAATATGACTTCAGGTACCACGAATCCGCCATTGCTGAAATTGCTCCCCCAGACCAAAATGAGCCATCAACAACCACACAAAAGTCGCGAGCTCCCCGAAAGGACGCCGGACCGGAAATCGGGGCCGCCCTGATGCTGGACCCAGCCAAACTGGCCAGAAACTGAGTGAACAGCAGGCTTTTTGCCGTGCGGACAGCCTCCCTCGGCCGAGATCCGGCCTCGGGCCGCCTCGTCCCGACGCCCCGGAAGTTCCCGGGCGTTCCCCTCGTCGCCGCCGTCGCGCTCGTGTCGTCAGAATCGCTAAACCGTGTTCATAGGTTTCTTTAAGCCAAAACAAGCAAGATAGAACAGCGGGCAGCCAGATAGGCCCGTACGGACATCCGGAGGCCGAGCCCCACTCGCCCAGCCCTGAGAGGCCCCGAACCGAGCAAAAAAGTTGTCTACGTTGTAAATTTCGACGCGGGTCACCGGTAGGCGGCAAGCCAGCCGCACCGTGAACGTCGCTGCCCGGACCTGGCTGATCGCGAGCGGAGCGGCCCCAACAGCACGCCGGACCGGTGGTTTCGGCTGCCCGGAAGTGGGAAACAGGCCAAAAGAGCACCCCAGAATGGTCCCAAAATGCCTAGAGAACTCGCTGGCTTGACCCGTTCGCGGCATTTGGCGGGGATTTTGCGGTTTGGGTCCAGTTCCCGGTCGGGAATCTCGAACAGCGGGCAGCCAGATAGGCCCGTACGGACATCCGGAGGCCGAGCCCCACTCGCCCAGCCCTGAGAGGCTCGGTTCGGGGCCTCTCGGACCATCTAGTACATGCTCCATTGCATCACATCCACACAACAATCTAGTGCTCAAATAGAGACTATCAGTGCTCCATTTACGGCTGCTAAGTGCAATGTGCAGCCGAAATTCTTGATAAAATAAAATAAAAAATTCACACATTCAGCCACAAAATTGGCGGACCGGTGATTTCAGCTGCCCAGAAGTCGGAAACAGGCCAAAAGACCATCCCAGAATGGCCCCAAAATGCCTAGAGAACTCGCCGGCTTGACCCGTTCGCGGCATTTGGCGGGGATTTTTCAGTTTGGGTCCAGTTTCCGGTCGAAAATCTCGAATAGCGGGAAGCCAGATAGGCCCGTACGGACATCCGGAGGTCTCGAAATTCGAGCCCTTCGAGGGATGAATGAATGTTAATTTCGCTAATGCATTCTGTACTTCCTTCCAGCCTCATTAACCTCCTCTGCTCTTGTGCTTGCAAAGCACTTAGCAATTCCTTTTTTCGTCAAATTTAAAATAGTAGCCAAATCTCATCTCCAACGGTGCTCGAATATGAATCCATCTCTGCCGAGCGGGAATGACGTGACAGCGTTTAGGAAAATGCTGGCCCAAATATCACTTTAGAATTGTTTAAAACTTTTGAAAAACATAAGGATGCATTGTTGAGAGTTCTAAATGAGGGTGGGTGAGAGCAGCCCTTGCCGTCCCTAGGGAAATAAGCAATGCTGCATGGAGGAATCTGCAGCAGAAGACAAAACAAGAAAAAAGACAAAAATTCACACATTCATATTTTTTTTTCTTTGTTTTGTTAAGTCAGTTCTTTTTTCTTCACTTTTTGTCTTTTTTCTTGTTTTGTCTTCTGCTGCAGATTCCTCCATGTAGCATCGTCTTCTTCAACATCCCGAAAGTCGATTAATCCATCTATTGCGGGGGTGGTTTAGGAAGTGTGCACAAGAAAAGGTTTTGTTAATGCCGTTTTGACTAAAACCTTTCTTTCGCTCACTCGTTTTAAAGAAAATGGTGAAAAAACTTTCCATGCTTTTCCTAAACTTCTGCAAAGTTGGCCCTTACATGCTGGAATCTGCAGGATCTAATCATTCCTAGCTCAACTAGCCACACATCTTGAGGAATCTCTTGAAGCATGAAACTCTCATGTACGGGCAAAAAAGCATGTACGGGCCGTATACACGATTCATAAACCGAGAGCTTCGCTTCGATAAAAGACAAGGCAAGCACGCCGGACCGGTGATTTGGGCTGCCCAGAAGTCTGAAACAGGCCAAGAGACCACCCTAGAATGGTCCCAAAATGCCTAGAGAACTCGCCGGCTTGACCCGTTCGCGGCATTTGGCGGGGATTTTACAGTTTGGACCAATGAAGAGTTAAAAGTCAATCAAGTCTGCCTCTGAGAAAAAATGATCAGGATTGGAGACTGAATAGCAAACTGTTTTGCTCGGTTTAGGGCGTCTCAGGGCACAGTAAGCCCATCCTCTTCATCGATAGTTGAAAATAAGCGTCAATGTTGTTTCTCGGTTCCTCTTCATCAGGATGGACCATTGACGGAATGATTGAAGATTTGTCTCGGACAGTTGTAACGAGCCAGAACCGGAACGACCCCGAAAGGACGCCGGACCGGCAATCGGGGCCGCCCGGAAGCTTGACCCAGCCAAACTGGCCGGAAACTGAGTAAAAATGGGGTGATAGTTGTAAATTTCGACGCGGGCCATTTTCGAGCAGTTCGCCAGCTACTGTACGATTTGTCTCGGATAGTGCTAACAAGTAATGTCATTCTAAGTGAAGAAGTTCCCATTCTGAGAATGTTTCTTGCCATTTGGGTTAATTACTTGACCATGGGTGTTCGTGAGCTTGGAAATCACCGGCAACTGTCTTTGAACTAGGCAAAAGTGAGAGAGAAATTGTGAGAGGTCGCGGGCCATTTTGGGGCAATTCGCCAGCTACAGTACGATTTGTCTCGGACAGTGCTAGCGAGCCAGAACCGGAACGACCCCGAGTTCTAATGTTACATATAGAAGAAGGAGATCTGCATTGTAGGCACATTTTAAAGAGATTTCCGGTGAAGAAAATGTTGAGTATTTATATTGTAAGACCCTTATTGGTTGTGCCCAGTCCTGGCGGAACGAGAGCGGAACGGTCCCAACAGCACGCCGGACCGGTGATTTCGGCTGCCCAGAAGTCGGAAACAGGCCAAAAGACCATAGGCCAAAAGACCATAGGGGAACCAAACCACCACCCATCCCAGCCACCAGCCGTTTCCCCTCGACCCCCAGGTGCCACCGGTCACTGGCCAGCCACTCGTCGGAGCTCCAACCAGCTCTTTTTGTTCCGACCAGCCACTTTCCTCTTTTTTTTCGCTCACTTGAGTGCCACATCGAAGTAAAATCGATCACTTGAGTGCCACATCGATGGAAAAGCTTACGTGGCCGCCGGAATGTTGACGTGGCAACTGGAAAACATTATTTTAATATGGATCGTCGTGGTAGAGGTCCCCGGGTGTCGGGTTCGTCGCCGCCGCCGCGTCCGTGTCGTCGGCCCACTTAACGTCGGCTGATCACTAGACAGAGCCGCTGGTCAACCCACTTGTTGGCAGGAAGCCACCGTCGGCTTGATTGCTTATTGCAGTGCCAAAAGTTACAAAATGTACACTTAAGTGCCACTCTTCAACTGTCATACAATAAGCCGGGCGTTTAGAAACCTCAATTTTCAATGGCTCGATGTCTAATCCTTCCATCACATTCAACATTGATGACAATGTGGCCATCCCTCTTCTTCCACTGTTGCTTATGCGGAGGAACGTAGGCCATGATAGTTACAGCAACCCGAAATTTAAAACTGCAGTCAAGAATAAAATCCGAGCAACCGCCTATCCAAGAGAGATCTCTGAGAGAGAGAGAAATCGGAGGCAAGCGGGGGCTAGAAACAAATCTGTAGAGGAGAGAAGAAACCGAGTCGTCTACACCGTCGCTCAAGTTCCCATCCACACCCATTCGCACCGTTACTGAAAACTTGGGCTCGCGCGACAGCCTTCTCTCGCGGTTTTGGGGGGAGAGCTCTCTCCTCAAGCCCCGCTGGTGATTTCTCGCTGTTCCAGAGCCTGCGAGACCGATTTTTTCTTTCCACCACTCTATTTTGCTCTGGAGTATAGGGAGATGAGAATGTATGCTGTATACCATTTTTATCACAAAAATTTCCCTATTTTGATATCACTTTGATCCTATTGGTCCTTTGGAAAGATTAGGGGAGACGATAAGGAGCCATAAGTTCATTCTAAGTGGTGAACTTCCCAGTCCGAGAATGTTTCATTCCATTTGGGTTAATTACTTGACCATGGGAGTCCAACTCCGTGGCGGACGCATTGAGTCGAAAGGCGAAGCTGGCCAACATCGTAAGTCGACCGGATTGCCCGTGGATTGACCGGACCGGCAATCGGGGCCGCCCTGAAGCTTGACCCAGCTAAACTGGCCAGAAACAGAGTAAAAAAGGGGTGATAGTTGTAAATTTCGACGCGGACCTTTTTTGCTCGGTTTGGGGCCACTCGGGGCTGCGCAAGTGGGGCTCGGCATCCGGATGTCCGTACGAGCTCGCCGGCTTGACCTGTTCACGGCATTTGGCGGGGATTTTGCGGTTTGGGTCCAGTTTCTGGTCGAAAATCTCGAACAGCGGGCAGGCAGATAGGCCCGTACGGACATCCGGCGGCCGAGCCCCATTTGCCCAGCCCTGAGAGGCCCCAAACCGAGCCGCCTTTCTTGTTTATGTCCAGGCCAACTTCGTCGAGATGAAGTATCAAGGGAAACCTGCGTCCCCGTTCGACACCCACCCTTTTACCACCACTCTTGCCGTCTTCTGTCTTCTGTCCTATTGCTCATTGGCCACCGCTTTAGGTTCCTCGAGGGACTCGGCCATGGTTGTGGCCATCGTGAGATCTCTCAAGCTATGCCGTTTCGAAATTTACAACTATCACCCCATTTTTACTCAGTTTCTGGCCAATTTGCGTGGGTCAAGATTCAGGGCGGCCCCGATTGCCGGTCCGGCCCCAACAGCACGCCGGACCGGTGATTTCGGCTGCCCAGATGTCGGAAACAGGCCAAAAGACCACCCCAGAATGGCCTCAAAATGCCTAGAGAACTCGCCGGCTCTACTCGTCCGAGGCATTCGATGGGGCTTCGATGGCCACAGCAGACAACAAGCGGGCATCGATCGAGTGCCACGGAGGAGCGGGGCTGTAGGGACGTTGAAGGGTTGAGGCGCGCGGCACTGGGAGTTGCAGCGTCGTCTTTTTATTTACCAAAATCTTCATTGTTTAAGCAAAATAATGAGATTTAGAGAAAAATAAGGAAAATATGGCAAAAAGATGAAAAGGAAGAATTCTTCCTCTTAAAGGGGATGTTCCACAAAGAGTTTGGATTTTTTATAATCATCTAAAAGTGTTCGATTGCCAAGCATTTAAATATGTTCAAAAAAATGAAAGGTCGAAACTTTATGACAATACAAGACCACCATGACTTGTTTTCATCATGTTGCCTTGTGAGCGACGCGGGCCATTTTCGGTCAGTTCGGCAGCTACTGTACGATTTGTCTCGGACAGTGCTAGCGATCCAGAATCGGAACGGCGCCGAAAGGACGCCGGACCGGCAATTGGGGCCGCCCTGAAGCTTGACCCAGCCAAACTGGCTATCTGCGTGCCCGCTGTTCGAGATTTACGACCGGAAAGTGGACCCAACCCGTAAAACACCCGCCAAATGCCGCGAACGGGTCAAGCCGGCGAGTTCAAAGTTTCCATTTTCCAAGTTTACAAGTGACGGTGGACTTGGAATGTTTGCCTTCCAGAACGTTTGAACTCTATTTTGAACAATCCCAAGATTAAATCTTATCTTTGTTTAGGACATACGGATTAGTTTGGTCCCCCTTTTAAGTTGATCAACTTTAACCCCACATGGCTAATTCACGGTACCGGGGCCGCTGATGAGGAGAACCTCCGATCTGCACAGGTTGTGGGCACTGTCCTCTGCTCTCCATTCTTCAACCGAGGGTTCTATAGGAGCAGCCACTTCATTTCAGGTCCTAAATTGGTCATCCCAGCACAAAATTGTGTATCGGTTGCAGAGTTGGTCCAAGTGCGATTGATTTTTACTGTTTTTGTTTTGCTATTGAAAATTGATAAGTTGTAAATTTTGACTCGGACCATTTTTAGGCGATTCCCCAGCCACTGTAGGGCTTGTCTCGGACAGTTGTAGCGAACCAGAAATGGAGTGCCAAAAGTTACAAAATGTACACTTAAGTGTCAAAATCGGAGCAAAATGGATCACTTAAGTGCCAACGACGAAAAATTCCGGCTAAATTGCCACGTGTCCATTTTCCGACGACTTCATTTGCCGCGAACGGGTCAAGCCGGCGAGTTCTCTAGGCATTTTGGGACCATTCTAGGGTGGTCTCTTGGCCTGTTTCAGACTTCTGGGCAGCCGAAATCACCGGTCCGGCGTGCTGTTGGAGGAAGAAGAAATTAGAACGAATGAGGGTGCTATTCCTGATGCTGAAGAAGACAGAAATCAATTGGGATAGCAAGGGCAAACTGAAGCATCAACTCAGGAGAGAGAAGGAGCTGCTGGAGATTAGGATAAGGCCAAGGCAAGTGGCTTCCAAGAACCAATCAAAAACAAGCAAAAACAATGCCCACTTGGGCAGCCGAAATCAACGGTCCGGCGTGCTGTTGGGTCCGTTCCATTTGCGATCAGCCTGGACTGGGCAGCGACGTTCCCGGTGCGGTCCTAAAATTTCACGATTTCGAAAATCTTGTAGGAAATTGGATTCTAATTCAAAGAGCAGATTTGAGTTGAATGATCAAGTGAGCATTCTTGCCTAGTTCAATGCAAGAATTTGTCTAAAATGGCCCGCGACCTCTCACAATCCAAACTGTCTACGTGACCTTCCTGGGCTCCAAGTTCAATGCACTGTCATGGCTGGCGATCTGTCTACTGCATGCCTAAGCGGCCCGCTTTCAAGGGTTCAGCTCCAATAAACCTCTCAGATCGCCTACATCAGGTTCTCCGTTGGGCTCTTGGATCGGTTGAGATCCTTTTGAGCAGGCATTGTCCAATATGGTATGGATATGGCTGTACGTAGTTCCATATTCAATCTAAATCCATACTTACTATATAGCACGTTTAAACTTCCCGCAAAGCACCACATTACAAGGGAGCAACTAACTTCAGGGCGGCCCCGATTGCCGTTCTGATGTCCTTTCTGGGTCATTCCGGTTCTGGTTCGCTACAACTGTCTGAGAAAAATGCTGCAGTAGCTGGCGAATCGCCCGAAAATGGTCCGCGTCGAACTAGGGGGCAATTCCAATCGAATGTCTTTGCATTCGCCTACTACCCCCACAACTAGATCTCTTTGAGCCATTCACATGATTTACAAGGCTTATCGAAACTTGGTCGCGAGCTTCGCAAGGAACTGCAGCCACAGACATAAAGCGATTCTAGTGATTCCAGTTTCTCAAGACCTTCGATCTCAACCAGTTCTCTTGACCACCAGTTGAATGAAACCTGTAACATCCTGAATTTCGGTAAGCCCGAGAATTTTCGAAAAAAGGGTTCAACGGCCGGACCGGCAATCGGGGCCGCCCTGAAGCTCGACCCAGCCAAACTGGCCAGAAACTGAGTAAAAAAGGGGTGATAGTTGTAAATTTCGACTTTCGGTGGCCGTATGGATCGTCTGGCGGCTCCGTTCGATGAACGGTTGACACCATCCATACGGATTCTCTCTACCGAGCGTAATGGTGGGTGGCACGGCTTAAGATTCCATTGGGAAGGCAATGAACAACTTAGATTTTGGGTGGAGCCTGCGGCTTAATTTGACTCAACACGGGGAAACTTACCAGGTCCAGACATAGTAAGGATTGACAGACTGAGAGCTCTTTCTTGATTCTATGGGTGGTGGTGCATGGCCGTTCTTAGCCAAACTGGCCAGAAACTGAGTAAAAATGGGGTGATAGTTGTAAATTTCGACGCGGCCCATTTTCGGGCAGTTCGCCAGCTACTGTACGATTTGTCTCGGACAGTTGTAACGAGCCAGAACCGGAACGACCCCGCTTCAGGGCGGCCCCGATTGCCGGTCCGGCGTCCTTTCGGGGTCGTTCCGGTTCTGGCTCGCTAGCACTGTCCGAGAAAAATCGTACAGTAGCTGTCGAACTGCCCGAAAATGGCCCGCGTCGACAATCAGATGTGTCGGCTTAAAAAGGCTATATATGGTCTCAAACAGTCCTCCGTGGCGTGGCTCAACGAAGCAGCCGCGCCGTCCTACCTATTTAAAGTTTGAGAATAGGTCGAGGGCGTTGCGCCCCCGATGCCTCTAATCATTGGCTTTACCCGATAGAACTCGTTCTTGAGCTCCAGCTGCTTCGGGATTGATTTTCTGCTGTTTTTGGCGAGGTTTTGAGATGGCTGTTATGGGGTTGTTGTAGTGCATCAAAAGGGCTTTCTAATGACTTTAAGTTAACTTGAAACCGAATTTTGTGGAGGAGATATCTCCAATCCTGGAAGTTCCTCACAATTAGGTTGATAGGAAGAACATATCAATTGTGTGATTTCACCAGGATTAACAGTAGTTTGATGGCCGGACCGCCAATCGGGGCCGCCCTGAAGCTTGACCCTGCCAAACTGGCCAGAAACTGAGTAAAAAAAAATGTGGAAAGAGCAAGTTGATCCGATGCGAGCCATTTTCGGGCAGTTCGCCAGCTACTGTACGATTTTTCTCGGACAGTGCTAGCGAGCCAGAACTGAAACGACCCCGAAGAAGATGCCGAGGGAGCAACCCCATTTTTTACCTTGAATTGGTCAAAATATGCGGAATTTCTTACTTTTCGTGGCGGATTAGATCCAGTAACTGGGGGTCTCGCCTTACGAACTTGGAACCATTTAGCATGCCATAGGAATACTTTGGAATCCGGTATTTTCATGAAAGCTAGCCATCTGGAAAAATGATAATCCGGCGCATGTTTCGACGCGGGCCATTTTCGGGCAGTTCGACAGCTACTGTACGATTTGTCTCGGACAGTGCTAGCGAGCCAGAACCGGAACGACCCCGAAAGGACGCCGGACCGGCAATCGGGGCCGCCCTGAAGTTATCCTTTTGTTTTGAAAATTAATGGAACAAGTATGTTCCTCTTGGAAAGACCTAATATGGAAGGATCCACTTCTCTTAACAAACGCACCGTAGATCTTCCATGGACGCGGGTCACCTACCGGCGGCACGCCAGCCGCCCCGGGAACGTCGCTGCCCAGTCCTTGGGGATCGCAAGCGGAACGGCCCCAACAGCACGCCGGACCGGCTGGCAAAATATGTCTTTGAACGACCCCTGGGTTGTGCGACGGCAAGCGGCCGCCAAAAACGACAAACTTCAGGCCCCGACACCCCTGCTGGCCATAAATGACTTCGCAAAAACGCTTCCCCCTGCGTCTACTTGATCAAAGAATGAGGCAGCGACGGCTATAGACACAACAGCCATGTTGAGATCGGCGGCTCCGTTCGGCAAACGGCCGACGCTAGTTGAATGGTTTTCGTCTTCCGAACACAACAGAGGGTGGCACGAGATGAGATTCCAACAAGAAGGCAATGAACAACTCATATTTCAGTGATCGTGGTCCCTTTTGCCAAGCCTTTGACCAAGCCTACATTACGGCCCTTTTGGGTGCACCGCCGACCGACCTTGATCTTCTGCCGGAGGGGGCGGTACAGGCTCCATCCGGCCCGGTTCCATGGCCGATCGGGCTCGGATGGCCAAGATTCCGCAGCCTGAGGCTGGGCTTAAGTACCCTGCACGACTGTCAATTCATACGTGCTTGCCAAAAATTATCATGATATTAAGAGCATGCGAATAATTAGAGCATCTCACCCGGATCGTAGAGAGAGAAACTAGAGAGAGAAGCTCTGAAGAAAGAAAGTGAACTTGGATTGCTAATTGTTGGATGATTACAAGTGAGGGAGGGCACCCCTTTTTTACTCAGTTTCTGGCCAGTTTGGCTGGGTCAAGCTTCAGGGCGGCCGGAATCACCGGTCCGGCGTGCTGTTGGGGCCGTTCCGCTTGCGGTCCGCTGAGATAATATTTGCGAATTTATTTGGGATGGGATTTAGGGCTTGAAAACATTTGAGCAATCAAGTGATTTTACACTATATTTTTTGGGTTCGGGGCGTGCCACCCACCGTTGCGCTCGGGAGAGAGAATCCGTACGGATGGCGTCGGCCGTTCGTCGATCGGAGCTACCGTACGGACGCGGACCATTTTCGGGTAATTCGCCAGCCACTGTACTGTTTGTCTCGGGCAATTGTAGCGAACCAGAACACGAAGGACCTCGAAATTACGCCGGACCGGCGACATAAAACCGATTTTCTTTTGGTCCCAGGCATTTTTGGGCCATTCTGGGGTAGTCTTTTGGCCAGTTTCCTACTTCTGGGAAGCCGAAATCACCGGTCCGGCATGCTGTTGGGGGGTCGCAACTCGCAAATGGCCTTAGCTTTAGAAGGGTCGATCTCGATGCCTTTACTACTCACAATGAACCCGAGTAATTTACCCCCGGTTAGGAACTTCGCTCGCCTTGGGACACAGACACTTTTGGTTTGACGTGGGCGGAGCCTTCCCGCGGAGCATGCGAAGCACGCGGAAATACATGTGGATTCAAGGGGAAGGAGACATGTTGTATTAATATATTTTTATATATGCATGGATTATTTCAATCAAATTAATTTGATTCAAATTCCCCCTTACGCTTAATCTGGTCCGGACCGGCAATGAGGGCCGCCCTGAAGCTTGACCCAGCCAAACTGGCCAGAAACTGAGTAAAAAAGGGGTGATAGTTGTAAATTTCGACGCGGACCATTTTCGGGCTATTCGCCAGCTGGCGAACTGCCCCAAAATGGCCCGCGTCGAAATTTACAACTATCACCCCATTTTTACTCAGTTTCTGGCCAGTTGGGCTGGATCAAGCTTCAGGGCGGCAGCGACGTTCCCGGGGCGGCTGGCGTGCCGCCGGTACGTGACCCGCGTCGAAATTTACAACATAGACGACTTTTTTGCTCGGTTTAGGGCATCATAGGGCTGGGCAAGTGGGGCTCGGCCTCCGGATGTCCGTACGGGCCTGTCTGGCGGCCCGCTGTTCGAGATTTTCGACCGGAAGCTGGACCCAAACTGCAAAATCCTCGCCAAATGGTGCGAAAGGGTCAAAACGGTGATCTATCCCCATCACGATGAAATTTCAAAGATTACCCAGGCCTGTCGGCCAAGGCTATAGACTCGTTGAATACATCAGTGTAGCGCGCTGGCGATCCATCCGAAAATGGACCGCGTCGAAATTTACAACTATCACCCCATTTTTACTCAGTTTCTGGCCAGTTTAAGAAATGTGTTTCCAACCCCTTTTTTACTCAGTTTGGGGCCAGTGTGGCTGGGTCAAGTTTCAGGGCGGCCCTGATTGCCGGTTCGGCCAGAAACTGACTAGAAATGGGGTGATAGTTGTAAATTTCGACGCGGGCCATTTTCGGGCAGTTCGCCAGCTACTGTACGATTTGTCTCGGATAGTTGTAACGACCAAGAACCAGAACGACCCCGAAAGGACGCCGGACCGGCAATCGGGCATGCTCGACAACTTAGTAAAGGGGGAGAACTCCTCGCCTTGGTTTGGTTGTTGACGGTTCAACTGGGCTTGAGCAAACAGTTCCAAATAGCTAAGGGTCATATTTTTGCTTGAGTTAACTGATGGATAGTTGCTGAGTCGGCCAAAGATGGCAATCGCGGGGAGGCTGCGACGGCCTCACCCAAGGCCTTCGCAGTCGACGGCGAGGGGGCTCTAGCCCAATTTGGGCGAGGGTCAGATAATCAGTTAATTCAAACTATCAACCCAAATCTAAGGTTAGGCCCACTCGAAATCAGCACGGCCCACAATTTAACTGAGATCGACTTTGGGACACAATCAATCTCTGCGTTGGAAATAGTCGGAGGCGGAGGAGGAGGGGGCTCTGGACCCAACAGTGTTCGGTGGGGCTCTATGGGAAGGCGATGTGCCATAAGCAAATGACCGGTGAGATCTGCAGAGAGGCGGAGAAGAAAGTGAGATCTGAGAGAGAGAGGAAACAGATTTGAGAGAGGAGAGAAACAGAGATCTAAGAGGGCTGAGAGAGAGATCTGAGACGGAGGAGGAGGAGCTGTTTTTAGAGTGTTTGTTTGGAGTTTTGGGGTCCGCAGGGACCATCGCAATGCTTTGTTTTAATTAAACAGTCGGATTCCCCTTGTCCGTACCAGTTCTGAGTTGACTGTTCGACGCCCGAGGAAGGCCCCCGAAGGAGCCGTTCCTAATCCGTCCCCCGGCCGGCACGCGGCGACCCGCTCGAGCTGCTCTCGCGGCGATCTGCGAGGCCGAGCCTCGCCGGTGGCCCTGCAAGGCTCGCCTCCCCAGATCTGGGCGAGGTCGAGCCTCGCCCAGGCGGCACCTGGCCTGGCGAGGCTCGACCTCGCCCAGATCTGCGCCGGCTTGACCCGTTCGCGGCATTTGGCGGGGATTTTGCAAGTTCGGTCCAGCTTCCGGTCGAAAATCTCGAACAGCGGGCCTGTCTGGCGGCCCCAACAGCACGCCGCTATAGGAATTAACACAATTGCGAAATCTGAGTTGTTCATTGCCTTCCCATTGGAATCTCGTCTCGTGCCACCCGCCGTTGTGTTAAGAAGAGAAATTCTATTCAAATAGCGTCAGCCGATCGCCAGAAGGAGCTGCCGGTCAACCTTGAGGGTGGCCCGATTGGGATGGTGGTGCGTCTGCGCCAGTGCAACGCCCAAAGAGGACAATATGTTGGCTTGTGAGAGGTGCGCGATTGCAAAGAATGCCGGCCCGGCCGTGGTGCCCCGATTTCCTGTTCTGCGTCCTTTCGGGATCGTTCCGGTTCTGGCTCGCTAGCACTGTCCGAGAAAATCGTACAGTAGCTGGCGAACTGCCCGAAAATGGCCCGCGTGGCCACGTCAGAATTGGCACTTAAGTGAACGTTTTTTAAAACTTGTGGCACTCAAGTGAGCGAAAAAAAAGTTTTGGCACCAAAGTGAGCGCCGTATGAAAGTTATGGCATTCCTAGTGTACTTATCCCACAAATGAGCTCAAGCGCCTCAGTTCGTCGTTGTGGGCGGAATGTGGATGCAGCCGCCGGATTTCGCGGCAATGGCCACCTCGAAACCGCCCCTTGAAGCGGCCTCCAACCGGATTTATGCGCCGGTCGCGATGCGGGCATGTGGCTGCCCGCTATTCGAGATTTTCGATCGGAAACTGGACCCGAACAGCAAAATCCCCGAGATAGGCCTCATCAATGCCATAAATGCTTGCTTCAAATCCCAACCAAATGACATCATCCGGGCAACGGCGGACGTACAGCCTCCGGCAGCAACAGCAGCTCCCACTCGCTCTCCTTTCCTTGTCTAAAAACCAAGATCGGCTTAGCTAGAAAAGCCATTGCCCAAAGTATAGCCATGGAAGTTAGAAAGCTAGCCACACACCCCTGGTCGCCCAAGACCACCCATTTTGGCTTGCGGGCCGCTGATCGACTCGATCGCCATCAGGGCCCTCTATCCTCCAAGAGCGAGCAGTTGTAAAGCTGACAGTTAATCATTGACAGGGACGAGAATCATTGGCTGGTGAATCGCCTAAAAATGGTCCGCGTCGAAATTTACAACTATCACCCCTTTTTTACTCAGCCACCCCGACGCCGCTGCCGCTCAACCACCGACGACGCGGTCTGCTGGCGCACCTCTCACAGCCAAACTGGGTCAAGCTTCAGGGCGGCCCCGATTGCCGGTCCGGCGTCCTTTCGGGGTCGTACCAGTTCTGGCTTGTTAGCACTGTCCGAGACAAATCGTACAGTAGCTGGCGAACTGCCCGAAAATGGACTTGGCTTCGGATAATGCTCGGCGGACGTCGTGAAGGAATGCTACCTGGTTGATCCTGCCTCGCTTTGATCCTATTGGTCCTTTGGAAAGATTAGGGGAGACGATAAGGAGCCATAAGTTCATTCTAAGTGGTGAACTTCCCAGTCCGAGAATGTTTCATTCCATTTGGGTTAATTACTTGACCATGGGAGTCCAACTCCGTGGCGGACGCATTGAGTCGAAAGGCGAAGCTGGCCAACATCGTAAGTCGACCGGATTGCCCGTGGATTGACCGTATCAAAGAAGGGATCAAGCATAATCAAGGGGCTCGGCCTCCGGATGTCCGTACGGGCCTGTCTGGCGGCCCGCTGTTCGAGATTTTCGACCGGAAGCTGGAATGAAACTGCAAACAAGTCGGGATGTACGGGCCGTATACACGATTCATGGTAATTGTAAAGGTCCATTGGCGATGTCCGTCTCATTTAATCAATGGCTTCATTGGCATCGAGTTCTCGGGACCGTTCTCTCCCTAAATTTACGAGAACTCGCTCAAAAACATCATGCATTCGGCGACCATTTAGGAAACCGACGTGGATGAGGTGATGGAGACGAGTAGTCTCAAACGCACTCAAAAGGGAATCGCCTGGAGCTTCTTCTCGACGTTGGCCTTGAGGGCGCGGAAGGCGTTGCCTTGGAAGTCCGAGAGTTGTATTTCCGCGTTGAAATTTTCAAAACAATGTCCATTTCTTTTTAACGGGTCTCCAGACTTTAGGACATTTGTTTTCAAAGTATTCCTTTTCTCCACAGTTAGAACATTTGAGATTGTTTCTACGCATGTTGCACATCACATTCAAAATTTCCCAGCTTGTGGCGACAGGATAATCACCAATTTACCATTTTTAAGAGATTGTCTAACGACAAAGTTGAGAGGAAAATAAGTTTCTGAGTCTAATCAAGGGTGATGTGGTTGGGACATTTTCGGGCAGTTCGCCAGCTACTGCACGATTTGTCTCGGACAGTGCTAGCGAGCCAGAACTGGAACGACCCCGAAAGGACGCCGGACAGGCAATCGGGGCCGCCCTGAATGTCAAGGCCCATTGGGCCTTCGGTAATCCCTTCCAATGAAGGCACTAATTGGTGGGAAGCCACCAATGCATGTATCAACGACTAGTCGTTGTTATATATATTTCCGGTCCTGGTTCCCTACAATTGTCTGAGACAAACCCTACAGTGGCTGGCGAATCGCCCGAAAATGGAGCAAGGGCGTCGAGCTCGCAATGGCTCAGAACAGCAAGGGTGTTACAGCTCGCAATGACGGATGGTGTGGCAGCAGGGACGTGATTAGGGACTCGGAGCATAAACAAAAGGCCAAAAGGGAGAAGCCCATGGGCTGAGGAGAGAGAGGAGAATGGGCCAGCTTGGGCCCCCTTTGTTATTGTTAAGCAAATATGCAACGACCAACTACTTACCAAAAAGAACTTGATCAAGACTATTGTTAGGAAGATATTCGTAGACGAGGAGGCGATTTCTGGCTTGATTTTGGAATGGGTAATTTAGGGTTCTTAGAGTACGTGGAAAGAGCTTTCTATTGACTATAAGAACGTTTAAAACGGAGCTCGGTGGAGAAAGTTATGGCATGATTAAGTTAGGGTTTAGGGTTTAGGGTTTAGGGTTTAGGGTTCGACGCGGGCCTTTTCGGGCAGTTCGCCAGCAACTGTACGATTTGTCTCGGACAGTGCTAGCGAGCCAGAATCGGAACGACCCCGAAAGGACGCCGGACCGGCAATCGGGGGATTCGCCAGCTACTGCACCGTTTTTCTCGGACAGTTGTAGCGAACCAGAACCGAAATGACCTCGAAATTACGTCGGACCGGCAATCGGGGCCGCGCTTCAACGAGTAGAGCAGAGGCCGCCGGAACTGATTTTGGGTCGCCGTGCATCAACCGACCGGCAGAATCCCGGAAAATCCAAGCGATCGACCCCGTTGAGTCTCCAGGGGACGACAAATTCCGATAGTGACCCAATTGAGATAAAATATGAATCCAAGCCAAATGGATGTTCAATTTGCATTTGCTTGCATCAGCAATATCACCCCTTTTTTACTCAGTTTCTGGCCAGTTTGGCTGGGTCAAGCTTCAGGGCGGCCCCGATTGCCGGTCTGATGTCCTTTCTGGGTCATTCCGGTTCTGGTTCGCTACAACTGTCGACGCGGGCCATTTTCGGGCATTTCGCCAGCTACTGTACGATTTTTCTCGGACAGTACTAGTGCGCCGAACAGGAACGACCCCGAAAGGACGCCGGACCGGTAGCGGGCAATTTTCGGGCGGTTCGCCGGCTACTGCAGGGTTCGTCTCGGACAGTTTTAGCGAACCAGTACCGGAAAGACCTCGAAAAGTGTGCCGGACAGGCAATCGGGGCCGCCCTGAAGGTGCATTCCTTTCATTCCCACCTTCATAGGAAAGATCGTAATAGAAGAACTTTCTAGTCCGCTGGGAACCGGGGGCACACCAGCCGCCCCGTTCCAGTTCTGACTTGTTAGCACTATCCGAGACAAATCGTACAGTAGCTGGCGAATTTCTCGAAGTGCCTCACATTAGCGACACCTTAGGTTGTCTTAAGCCTTTCTCGGGTGATATTGGCAATGTCCATTGATTGTTGGACCAATTCTAGACCGGGAATCGGGGCCGCCCTGAAGCTTGACCCAGCCAAACTGGCCAGAAACTGAGTAAAAATGGGGTGATAGTTGTAAATTTCGACACGGGCAAATTTTCTCCAAGGGGCTTTGGGGCCCAAAGGGGCTTTTTGCCGGACCGGTGATTTCGGCTGCCCGGAGATCGGAAACAGGCCAAAAGACAACCCTAGAATGGCCACAAAATGCCCAGGAAACTCGCCGGCTTGAGCCATTCGCACCATTTGGGGTCATTCCGGTTCTGGTGGCCTACAACTGCCCGAGAGCAACCCTGCAGCAGCTGGCGAACCGCCAGAAAATGGCCCGCGTCGAACCCATATTGGTCCAAAAATGCCCAGAAAACAAGCCGGCTTGACCAGTTCGCGCCATTTTAAGGGGATTTTCCTTTTTGGGTCCCGTTTCTGGCCAGTTTGGCTAGGTCAAGCTTCATGGCGGCCCCGATTGCCGGTCCGACGTCCTTTCGGAGTCGTTCCGGTTCTGGCTCGCTAGCACTGTCCGAGACAAATCGTAGAGCATTTCAACCTGACAGTCTTGGTTCTTGGATCTCCAACAGCCAGTTCCAGAAGTACAATCGAAACGGCAACGAGAAAGAGATGCTGATTGGTCACGCATCGCATCGTCCTCGCCATTTCTCTGAGAAGCCAAACTGGCCAGAAACTGAGTAAAAATGGGGTGATAGTTGTAAATTTCGACACGGGACATTTTGGGGCAGTTCGCCAGCTACAGTACGATTTGTATCGGACAGTGCTAGCTGGGTCAAGCTTCAAGGCGGCCCCGATTGCCGGTCCGGCGTAATTTCGGGGTCATTCCGGTTCTGGTTCGCTACAACTGTCCGAGACAAACCCTACAATCAGTACGGACGGAGAAGGGGAAACTCACCGCGAGAAGAGGCGTTCGGCGGAGACTCGACCTCGCGCGCGACGCCGGACGACCTCGGGGCGGCCCCGATTGCCGGTCCGGCGTCCTTTCGGGGCCGTTCCGATTCTGGCTCGCCAGCACTGCCCGAGACAAATCGTACAGTAGCTGCCGAACTGCCCGAAAATGGCCCGCGATTGCCGGTTCGACGTAATTTCGGGATCATTCCGGTTCTGGTTCGCTACAACTGTCCGAGAAAAACGCTGCAGTACCTGGCGAATCGGCCGAAAATGGTCCGCGTCGAAATTTATAACTATCACCCCTTTTTTACTCTGATGATTCAGATTATGACTATAATGCTAAGGATGGGGCGTGGCCAAAATAGCCGCTACGAAATCACTGTAGCAACAGTCACTATTTACTATTCGACGCGGACCATTTTCGGGCGATTCCCCAGCTACTGCAGCCTTTTTCTCGAACAGTTGTAGCGAACCATAACCGGAATGATCCAGAAAGGACATCGGACCGACGCGGGCCATTTTCGGGCAGTTCGACAGCTACTGTACGATTTGTCTCGGACAGTGCAAGCGAGCTAGAACCGGAACGACCCCGAAAGGACGCCGGACCGGCAATCGGGGCCGCCCTCCGTGTGCTGATCGAGTTCTCATGCTTGAGGAGCTATGGATGAGTTGCCTTGGCATTTGTAGTGTACGCGACAGCGTGGGTAGCCCCGATGCGAACAAGATCGGTATGTAGCCTCGATACGAACAAGACGGGTGTTCTCGCGTCTAGCGTTGCGAACGTGACGCCAGACCGGTGATTTCGGCTGCCCAGAAGTCGGAAACAGGCCAAGAAACCACCCTAGAATGGTCCCAAAATGCCTAGAGAACTCGCCGGCTTGACCCGTTCGCAGTGGGCGACGGCGCGCATCAGCTGGGCGAGGATCCGGGCGGCCTCGGGCTCCGGGAGGGGGCCGGCGGAGGCGACGGTGCGGTGGAGGTCGGGGGAGTCGCAGATCCAGTGAGGTGCAAAAGTGGTTTGGGATGATATATGTTCACCGAAGAGAGGGTGGGCTTGGAATTCGTAAGGTACGAGGCAGCAACAGAGCTGCTTTAAATCCATTCTCATACAAATTTTTGGAAGATGCCGAGGAGCACAGTAGTAATAGGGTAATGCAAGTAGAGAGCCAGCGAGATAGATTCTTGACACCTAGACTACCCTCTCTATTTGGAAGACACCCGGAGTCTCTTTATCAATCCGGCATACGGGAGCATGCCGGATTGATAAAGAGACTCCGGGCACGCCGTGTCGATTAAGAGGGACATCAGGCTCGGGGCCGCCCTGATGCTGGACCCAGCCAAACTGGCCAGAAACTGAGTAAAAATGGGGTGATAGTTGTAAATTTCGACGCGGGCCATTTTCGGGCAATTCGCCAGCAACTGTACGATTTGTCTCGGACAGTGCTAGCGAGCCAGAACCGGAACGACCCCGAAAGGACGCCGGACCGGCAATCGGGGCCGACGTGAAGCTTGACCCAGCCAAACTGGCTCGCTAGCACTGTCCGAGACAAATCGTACAGTAGCTGTCGGGAATAACTTCTTCTAAGTTAACCCGAAAATCTCGAACAGCGGGCAACGCTTGGTCCACTCCCACGGCTTGTCTTTCTTCAGCATGTCCGTGAGTGGCACCGTGATGCTTGAGTAGCTTCGAATGAAACGCCGGTAGTAGTTGGTGAGGCCAAGGAATGACCTCAACTCCGTCACCTTGGTCGGCGGCTTCCATTCGACTATCGCTCGGATCTTCGCTCCAGATTTTCAGTCTGGTTCATTCAGACTTAAAATCTCAGTCTGGTTTATTCAGACTTAAATCTTAGTCTGGTACGGTTAGAGAATAATCTCTAATTTAAAAGGCTACTTGAAATTCGGGATACTATAGTATGGAGTCTAGAAAAATATATCCGCAATATTTCAAGTATTGACCCACGCATATGCCGTGGCTCCCAAGCCACGTTAATTGGACCGAATTGACACCTGAGATAGTCCATGTATCTCAGGTGAGATAGTCCATGTCCTTGGCCGGTGGTGATAGGCCAAGGAATTGGGAACTGGACTATCTCAGTTTGATTGCAGATTCCTCCATGCAGCATCGTCTTCTTCAACATCCCGAAAGTCGATTAATCCATCTATTGCGGGGGTGGTTTAGGAAGTGGGCACAAGAAAAGGTTTTGTTAATGCCGTTTTGACTAAAACCTTTCTTTCGCTCACTCGTTTTAAAGAAAATGGTGAAAAAACTTTCCATGCTTTTCCTAAACTTCTGCAAAGTTGGTTCTTACATGCTGGAATCTGCAGGATCTAATCATTCCTAGCTCAACTAGCCACACATCTTGAGGAATCTCTTGAAGCATGAAACTCTCATGCAGAGGGAGGCGGTGCAGCAGCTAGTTCGGGGGTGGCAACCGGCTAGGGTGGCTCCGGTGCTGGCGGACAGGGCGGCCCCGATTGCCGGTCCGATGTAATTTTGGGACGCCGGACCGGCAATCGGGGCCGCCCTGAAGCTTGACCCAGCCAAACTGGCCAGAAACTGAGTAAAAATGGGGTGATAGTTGTAAATTTCGACGCGGACCATTTTCGGGCGGCTTATTAGCTTCAAGGTAATGCCATTAATTGGTGGGAAGCCACTCAAGGAAGAGTGTTCCATGAAGGCACAGCTCAAACTTGGGGTGCTTTTAGTGAAGCTTTCAATGGGAAGTGCTTCTTGGACAGTATGAGAGAGTCAAAGATGGCAGAGTTCCAACAGTTTTGTCAGAATTGGATGTCAGTGGATTAGTATGAGGCGAAGTTCACGGGTCGATCCATGAACGATCCCGATCGATCCATGAACGATCCTGGTCGATCCTGGTCGATCCGTGTCGAATTATGTTTGCAAATTGAAGAAAAGTTTGTATGGCTTAAAACAAAAAGGACAGAGGGAGAGACTTCGAGGGGGAGACGGACGGAGAGCAGACCGAGAGGGAGAGGAGAAAAATCCAGAACCGGACCGACCCCGAAAGGACGCCGGATCGGCAATCGGGGCCGCCCTGAAGCCTGACCCAGCCAAACTGGCCAGAAACTGAGTAAAAATGGGGTGATAGTTGTAAATTTCGACGCGGACCATTTTCGGGTAATTCGCCAGCCACTGTACTGTTTGTCTCGGGCAATTGTAGCGAACCAGAACAGGAAGGACCTCGAAATTACGCCGGTACGACGTCCTTTTTGGGTCATTCCGGTCCTGGTTCGCTATAACTGTCCGAGACAAACCCTAAAGTGGCTGGCGAATCGCCCGAAAATGGTCTGCGTCGAAATTTACAACAATCACCCCTTTTTTACTCAGTTTCTGGCCAGTTTGGCTGGGTCAAGCTTCAGGGCGGCCCCGATTGCCGGTACGACGTCCTTTTTGGGTCATTTCGGTCCTGGTTCGCTATAACTGTCCGAGACAAACCCTAAAGTGGCTGGCGAATCGCCCGAAAATGGTCTGCGTCGAAATTTACAACAATCACCCCTTTTTTACTCAGTTTCTGGCCAGTTTGGCTGGGTCAAGCTTCAGGGCGGCCCCGATTGCCGGTACGACGTCCTTTTTGGGTCATTCCTGCCTAACAACCCTGAAGTCCTTCGGATGAGCTCGAACCACGGTTGCCATCGCAGCAGAAGGGGGTACTTCCTACGAGTTCCTGAGTAAAATGAAGGAGGATTCCTTTTTTCTTCCTCATCTTCTTCTAGTTTGAGCACTCTAATTTCTTCAAAGTAACAGCACCGGAGGCACGACCCGGCCAATTAAGGCCAGGAGCGTATCGCCGGTAGAAGGGACGAGCCAATCGGTGCACACCGCGAGGCGGACCGGTCGACCCAACCCAAGGTCCAACTACGAGCTTTTTAACTGCAACAACTTAAATATACGCTATTGGAGCTGGAATTACCGCGGCTGCTGGCACCAGACTTGCCCTCCAATGGATCCTCGTTAATGAGACGAAATAGGTATTTAATAAAGGTAGAAATTTTTTATTTTTGAAATAGCGAAAGACCGTCGTAAAGTTAAATCACAACAACGGGAAAGGCGGGTCTACTAATGTTCGAGCAGCTTTACTGTTCGACCCTTGAGCGTCGGAAGCACCGCACCGCAAATCTTTTGCTCGGTCAAACAAACGCGAGAAACACAACTTGGGAAAGAACGCGCGATGGTTGCGTTGGATTTGACCTAGAATGCACGATTTGAGGTAGATTTGGTCTTTTGGCCTGTTTCCCACTTCTGGGCAGCCGAAATCACCGGTCCGGCGTACGGTTGGGGCCGTTTCGTTCGCGATCCGCCAGGACAGGGCAGCGACGTTCCCGGGGCTAGAAAGGCCATAAAATGAATCAGGGCGGCCCCGATTGCCGGTCCGGCGTCCTTTCGCCTTCCCGGTGGAATCTCGGGTCGTGCCACCTATCAAAATGTTCAGCACAGAAATTCCGTACTGTTCAAGGTGGCCGATCGCCTAACGGAGCTGCTGTCCGACCCGTACGGCGACCAGAAGTTACCGGTCCTCCGTCCGTCACTGTAGCGTCGCCCTCTGCACAGCTCCACCTTTTCTTCTGTTTCAAAATGCTGAAATCACTATTTTTTCCTTCCAAAACTACCCTCGCTGATTTTTCATATTTCCGATTTTACCCCTAAATATTTTTTTTAATTAAAAAATGAGGCAGCCCTTCGCCGGATCGGCGAAGGGCTACGGCCGTCGGCGAGCCAGATCTGGCGCCGGCGGTCGTCGGGCGACCTCTGACGAGGGTCGTGCAACCCAGCCGAGGGTTGCGCGACCCAGCCGAGGGCCGCCGGAGGTCAGGGGCCACGCGACCCAGGCGATTGCCGCCTGGGTCTCACGGCCGCAGGCGGCCCTCGCCTCGGTCTCGCGAGGGTCGCGCGATAGCGGCCGGTGGTGAGTGTCACAACCGGGTCACGGGGGCCGCCCTGAACCATATGAATGTCACAACCGGGCAGCGACGTTCCCGGGGCGGCTGGCGTGCTGCCGGTAGGTGACCCGCGTCGAAATTTACAACATAGACGACTTTTTTGCTCGGTTTAGGGCCGGCCCAAGACCAGCGGCCCAATGGGCCTTGTGCCCATTTAGCCTAGCCCAAGAGGGGCCCAAGCTGGCCCAATTTCCCCTCCATTTCCGGCCCATGGGCTTCTCTCTTTTGGCCTTTTGCTTTTGTGCCCAAGTGGGCTTTGTTTGACCCTCGCCCAGATCTGGGAGAGGGTTGCCGCCCTCTCCTGGCCCTCGTCGCCGGTAGTCGAGGGTCACCAATCTGCACCCAGACGTCAGCGACCCTTGCCATCGCCCCACCGGCAATGGGGGTGGTTTAGCCCCCATCAGCTGATTGGTGATAGTCCAGTTCCCAATTGGAGGAATCTGCAATCAAACTGGACAATGGCCCATCAGCTGAGATAGTCCAGTTCCCAATTCCTTGGCCTAATTCTCGATTCCAATGGAGAATTGGACCGAATTGACTACATATACTTTCTATTTTTGTTTCTTCAAAAAACAGTAATTTTGAAGAGTGGGCCGCCAGATAGGCCCGTACGGACATCCGGAGGCTGGCCGCTGTCCGGGACACAGCCAGCCGCTGTCCAGCATCGCCAGCCGCTGTTCGGCTGCTGTTCAGCACAAAACAGCTTCATCGGAAGCTGTTTTGTCGGAAAACGGCCGCCGGTTGTCGGTCGCCGGTGAGCCGCCGTTTGCCGGCCTTGGGCCGAACCAGCACCGCCCAGCTTCTGTCTTCCTGTCTTCCTCCTCTGTCCGCCGCTACAACGTCGGCCAGCTGACCGCTGTTCCAATATATCCGCCGTTACTAGGGGAATCCTTGTTAGTTTCTTTTCCTCCGCTTATTGATATGCTTAAACTCAGCGGGTAGCCCCGCTTGACCTGGGGTCGCGTTGGTAAGGAGTAGATTCGGAGCGTCTGCACGGGCGGCGCGCGCGGCACTGATCATTGGGGTCCAACCACCGAATGCCGTGGTGCTAATCGCTTCGACGCTCGATTTTGGGCCAACCGGTCAGACATTGAGGTTGATCGTCATTTTATTAAGCAGAATTTGGATGCAAAGATAGTTCAATTTCCATTTGTGAGGTCTGAAGATCAACTAGCAGATATATTGACGAAAGTAGTCTCGAGCAGAGCCTTCTACAGCTCACTTGACAAGTTGGGCATTTGCAGCTCTTTGCCGCGTGGACAGCCGCCCTCGGCCGAGACCCGGTCCCGGGCCGCCTCGTCCCGACGCGCCGGAAGTTCCTGGGCGTTCCCCTCGCCGCCACCGTCGCATGGGTGAAACCTCGCGAACGACAGCGACAGCACAGGTCATGCAACGTGATATTAATAAGGCTCCAGAGGATCCTATGTCAAGAAAATTGCATCATCCCACTAGAAGCATGGCCATCCACACAGGTTTCTATCTCCTGGGACCACCTTAAAGCTTGAGATCCGGGTCGATCCATGTATCGCGTGTATCCATCCATGACCGATCTCAACAAATACATGAGATTTCTCCAACCAGAGTGGCCCTCGTCACGATCACCAAGTTTCGGGGAATCGAAAAAAGCCATCGTGGGCTTGCCTGCGAATGCAGATGATGATGATGATCGAATTGCACGTTTTTCGCCCCGATTGCCGGTCCGGCGTCCTTTCGGGGCACGAATTTATTCCATCCTTAATCGTGCATGTACGATATAGCCCCGTACGGACATCCGGCCGAAATTTACAACTATCACTCCATTTTTACTCAGTTTCTGGCCAGTTTGGCTGGGTGAAGCTTAAGGGCATCCCCGATTGCTGGTCCGGCCGACGCGGGCCATTTTCGGGCAGTTCGCCAGCTACTGTACGATTTGTACAGCACACCGGACCTAGAACCCACAAAGGGTGTTGGTCGATTAAGACAGCAGGACGGTGGTCATGGAAGTCGAAATCCGCTAAGGAGTGTGTAACAACTCACCTGCCGAATCAGCTCAGGTTTAGACAACGGGCTCGAAAAGGTAAATGCTTGGTTTAGTCCAGCGAGCTCGGTTTACGATTTTGCATGGCGGCTGGCGATGCTGGACAGCGGCTGGCTGTGTCCCGGACAGCGGCCAGCCTCCGGATGTCCGTACGGGCCTATCTGGCGGCCCACTGTTCAAGATTTTCGACCAGAAACTGGACCGAAACCGCAAAATCCTCGCCAAATGCCGAGAACGGGTCTAGCCGGCGAGTTCTCTAGGCATTTTGGGACCATTCTGGGATGGTCTTTGGGCCTGTTTCCCACTTCTGGGCAACCGAAATCACCGGTTCGATCGGTACGGCCCAAACAGCACGCCGGAACGGTGATTTCGGCTGCCCAGAAGTCGGAAACAGGCCAAGAGACCACCCTAGAATGGTCCCAAAATGCTTTCCGTAATCCCTTCGGATGTGCGTACGGGCCTGTCTGGCGGCCCGCTGTTCAAGATTTTCGACCGGAAGCTGGACCCAAACTACAAAATCCCCGCCAAATGCCGCGAACGGGTCAAGCCCCGAAACTACGCCGGACCGGCAATCGGGGCCGCCCTGAAGCTTGACCCAGCCAAACTGGCCAGAAGCTTAACCCAGCCAAACTGGCCACAAACTGAGTAAAAAAGAGGTCATAGTTGTAAATTTTGACTCGGACCATTTTTAGGCGATTCGCCAGCCACTGTAGGGTTTGTCTCGGACAGTGCTAACAAGCCAGAACTGGAACGACCCTGAAACGACGCCGGCCCGGCATCGGGGCCGCCCTGAAGCTTGACCCTACCAAACTGGCCAGAAACTGAGTAAAAATGGGGTGATAGTCGGAACGGCCCCGAAACGCGATACATGGATCGACCCGGATCGATCGGGATCGTTCATGGATCGACCCGGATCGGTCATGGATCGATACACGCGATACATGGATCGACCCGGATCGATGGGGATCGTTCATTTAGGTATGTCTTTTCATTTTAACAGAATTTAAATGTTGATAAAGCCAGCCTTGATTAATTGAGTAATTAAGGTTTTGTTTATTATTACTCTTATCTTAGTAAGAGACCTAGAAAAGGTGTTTAGTCCCGAAAGGACGCCGGACCGGCAATCGGGGCCGCCCTGAAGCTGGACCCAGCCAAACTGGCCAGAAACTGAGTAAAAATGGGGTGATAGTTGTAAATTTCGATGCGGTGACCCCCGTCGAAATTTACAACATAGACGATCCCGAAAGGATGACGGACCGGCAATCGGGGCCGCCCTGAAGCTTGATCCAGCCCAACTGGCCAGAAACTGAGTAAAAATGGGGTGATAGTTGCCTGTCCAGTTTGGCTGGGTCAAGCTTCAGGGCGGCCCTCATTGCCGGTCCGGCCAGTTTGGCTGGGTCCAGCTTCAGGGCGGCCCCGATTGCCGGTCCGGCGTCCTTTCGGGGCCGTTCCGGTTCTGGTTCGCTAGCACTGTCCGAGACAAATCGTACAGTAGCTGCCGAACTGACCGAAAATGGCCCGCGTCGAAAACATAGTCATCCCATCTATAAAAAGGGGGCCACACACACACAAAAGAAAACAGGGAATACACGGCGGCAAAAGTGAGAGAGAAATTGTGAAAGGTCGCCGACCATTTTCGGGCAGTTCGCCAGCTACTGTACGATTTGTCTCGGACAGTGCTAGTGCGCCAGAACAGGAACGGCCCCGAAAGGACGCCGGACCGGCAATCGGGGCCGCCCTGAAGCTTGACCCAGCCAAACTGGCCAGAAACTGAGTAAAAATGGGGTGATAGTTGTAAATTTCGACGCGGGCCATTTTCGGGCTGTAGCGAACAAGAACCGGAATGACCCCTAAAAGACGCCGGACCCGAAAATGGCCCGCGTCGAAATTTACAACTATCACCCCCAAACTAGGAGTTTTCAACATGTTTGACCATCCTTGGTGCGTACTTCGGGCAGTTCAGGCGTTGGTCGCCTGTCGCCTGGGTCGGGCGACCCAGGCGACGGCGGCGGTCGCGCGACCTCCTCCTTCCGCCCCCACCACTGCTACTCCGCCTCCTCATTTGTACCAAAATCATTTACGAAATTTTTTGGGAAAAATGTCAAAAAGTGAGAGAGAAATTGTGAGAGGTCGCGGGCCGGCGCATATGGGCCCTTGATTTCGATGGTTCCCCTCTATTCAAGGATTGAGATGCACTAGGCTCAACTATTTCCAATGCATCCAAGGAAGAGAGTGTGAACGTGAGAATAAAGTAAAGCAAACTAACTCAAGCAAATGTCATTTTTACAAAAATTTGATAAATCAAAAAAATCATTTTTGCAAAAGAATTATGAAATGTTGATTCACCAAAACAAATGTGATTAAAGAGGGCAAGGGCACTAAAACCATCAGAACTTTCGTATAGTACCCATTTTAATACCAAAACTTTTCAAAAGATCATTTCAACCCACTTTTGTAATAAAAAAAAATTCTCTTAAGTACTATTGTTGATGTGAAATGTCGAAGATTTGACATGGCAATATTTCTACATTTTTTTCTGACCAACATGGCTTGCCAGAGATTCAACCTGGCGATATTTCAGTATAAATTTCATAAACAACGTCACTATATATGCTTGCCCCGTATTAATGGAGACAAATCAAGCCAATTTTCCCTACCATGGGCGACGAGCAAGCGACTATGAGTGGATGGCGAGCGAGGGCGAGCATGCAACGACAAGCAAGTGACGATGAGTGAGCGACAGGTAGAGATGCTATGAGGCAAGCTTTTTTACTCAAGTTTAGATGGCGTCGCTTTTTCCCTAGATGGCGTGCAACGTCGTTTTGTTCATTACCCAATCACGTTGGACAAAACAACATTGTTTTGCACGTCTACATGGACTAGGTTTTTAAAAATATAAGATAAGTAACTTAAAATTTTTATTTACAAATGTCACGTAATCAATTTGGTTGGAATTTCATGCCGTTAGCACTTAAATGATAGTTTTTTCTCCGATTTAGTATTTAAGTGAACTGGTAAAAACTTTTAGTACGAAAGTGAGCACTGTACACAAATTTTAATATTTCCAGTATCCTTCTCCTCGCTGATCCATATACTGGACTTATCAGTAATTATAGTCCTTTCGGGGTCCGTTTCTTTGCTTTTGGAGAACAATGAGAAAGCAAATGAGAGTGATAGAGAGAGTTCAAATTTTGAAGTGAGTGGCGTTGTTTTGTCACGAAGGGCCACCGAATTGTCTAGTCAGACTTTCTTTTCTCTTTTTTTTTTTTGAATTTATAAAAAAGTCAAATAGAAATTAGCATTTTATTAAAAAAAAGCTATGTAAAACTTTTTGCTAAACTTTATTATGAAAGTACTTATATGATTGTTTTTCCTCCAATGCCACGTAAAAGTAATCGCTCAAAAAGTTCTGATACTAAAATAAGCATTTATGGCACTTTCCGTATCCTTACAATGATTGTTGGACTCATAATGAATTTTGGGTGAATTGATGTAGCAAGATTTTCTCGAATAAATCAATTTTTGAATTTTTTTGTAAGTCCAAAAAGTCACGCATAAGGCCCAACGCCTTATGCATTTGATTAAAAGGCCCAACGCAGGACATTTTGAGGCGATTAAGTTGTTATGTGGACACATTATTCTAAGTCCAAAAGCAGAACCAACCTGGAATCCCGCGTGGGGTTATGCGGGTTTCCCATGCGGGATTCCATGGTTGGCGCTTCGGCACAGCAGAACTAGTACTGCTGTTGGTTTTGCAGAAACATTTTTTTGACTTATAATAATTAGTCCATGTGATTGGTAGTCCCTCTGCACCCATGGTGCCAAACTTGAATTGCATTCTTGTTTTCACGTGCCGGTATCTTCACGTTTTGCACTTCTTATATTCAAGTTGTATATTTTTCTTCCCTAACAAGGTGGGAATACTCTCGTGATTTATGTTCTAGAGTTTAAACAAAGCAGTTTAAGGACTAACTCAGATCCAAAGAGACAGATTCATTATGAATTTATTGGGCTCCTTCTTAACATATGCTTTACTGCTGCACCTCATTCTCTTTCTCTTTCTCAGCATTCCCTTTGCTACTACTCCCCATCCTCTTCCTCTTTCTCCAAATATATACAAATCCAAAAATGCCTTTTATTGATCATGATCAATGGAGAAACATGTGGGTCATACATACCTTCATCATTCTAGCTCTGCTCAACTTCATCACAATGAAGTATCAAGGGAGTTCCAATCCTCCATTTGAAACCCATCCCTTAACCATGTTCTTCTCCATCTTCACTCTCCTTCTCTATTTCTTTTCATCCCTCCCCCATGTTGCTCGTTTACCACCCTTAACTATTGCTTGCTATGCCCGCATCTTTTGCTTCCTCATGATCCTTTTGTTTTCCCTCTCCATTGTTTTGCCTACGTCGTTGTTGTTCCCTGGCCTCTCTTTTTTCTCCTCTATCTGCCACTGCTGATATTACTTTCTGAAGCTCACTTGTGCGGTCTCATTCAAAAATTCATTCATCTAGTAATGTAAAAGATTCTAGTATCCGTTTTTGTCCACTTGCTCCGTTGTCAACCGCTTGGAAGAAGAGTGTCCTCGATTCTGCCATGTACAGTTGTTGATATGCATTTCGTGTTTGAATTATAGCACCTGCGAGAGTTCAATTAGTCATTGTTAGTAGCTCAAGAAGAAACAAAGTAAACGGCAAGCTACATGTATATCATATGTAAACGGAAAACATATGAGGAATGCTACATGTATGAGATGTTTACTTAGATTTGTATGCTAAGAAAGTTCTTATATTTAGTTTAATAAAGGTATGGTTATCTATAAATAAATTAATATCAATATTAGACATCCTTATGAAAACACTTATTCTTAAAAGAGAGAATAACATTAAAAATTCCAAACTAGTACCTCCACAACACATTTCCTAAAATTACCTTTCACCTTGCAAAAAAATCTCAAATAGGTAGTCATCACTCAAATCTACCCTTCATGTCATAACAAGAATATCGACCCGATATTACTTTGAATGATGTGCTCCTTTTACTTTTGCGCGGAGATCATTAACTAAAATATATTTAGATGGAATTATTGTAATATTTATAAAGACCAAAAATGTGAAAAGGTAATAAAAAGATATTGATTTAGGATGGGTCGAAATGAAATTATATTTAAAAAATCTGGGCAATGGAGTAATTATGAAAATTTATGAATAGTACCGAAAAGCTAATTTAGCTTTGTTATGGAAAGTTAATGAACTGGATTGAGAAAATTAAAAGTTTAAGGGTTATATTGAGTTTTTAGGAATAGTTCAAAGTCAATATTAAGCAAATTAAAAATTTAAGGATAACATTGCATATTAAATTAACCATAAGAACTATTTTATCATTTTCTTTTCTTTTACATGGAGAAATCTTCATATGGTCTGCTCACTATATAGGGAAGTTTTAGATGAAATAAAGTTATATATATGCACACGGTCTTTTTGTACCGTCCATTTCTTCTAGGTTCCACGTTTGTCACTACAGTGGGAAATTATTTCATCCGAATTTGGGGTTTACCTGCTTAACTGGGTACTCTATTACATGTTGCCATGCCGAGGAACGAAACCAAACTCAATATTGAGCATCTTCATATTGATTGCTTGTCTTTTGGGGTGTTCTTGTTCTTTCCACTTTCCATAGGAAGATTTAACGGGGGAGATTCTCAGCAATTGTGAGCCCTTAAAAGATTCCTGCTGATGAAAAATTCTTAAATGATCATGTGAGCTCTTGACTTTGATGGATTCCCTGATTCAAGGACTAAGATGCACTTGACTCATATGTCCTCGATACATCAATGTCCCTCAGAAGAGTGTGAATGTGAGATAAGAATAGAGTGAATTCACTCAAACATATATCATTTTTACAAAAAATTAATAACTTTGAAAAATCATTTCTGTGAAAGAATTGTGGAATGTCGATTCACCAAAACAAATGTCATTATGGGACGGGGACTTTTGGAATTAAGAACGAATTTTAGGTGAATAGACATAGCACGATTCCCTTGAAGAAGTCTATTTTCGAATTTATAAGTCTAGAAACTTGAGCATTTTACTAGATGCATAAGGTGATGGTGCTGCCCCATAGCAATCACTTTGAAGTGATTAGTGATGATAAGTGATCCGAAAGATCCCTAATTACTAACGAATAAATGAGATCACTGATCACTAGTGATGAGATCACTCCTCACTAAGTAATAAGTGAGATCACTTATCACTTATCATGCCGCCCCACAACAATCACTTTGAAGTGATCAATAGGTGACACGACAATCACTTTGAAGTGATAAGTAACTAATTGGTGATGATAGGTGTCCAAAAGATCAAAAGATCACTAACCACTAAGTGATAAGTAATCTCACTTATTGTGCTCCCCACAACAATCGCTTTGAAGTGATCAATAAGTGATTAGTGATGATAAGCGATCCAAAAGATCACTAATCACTAAGTGATAAGTGACATCACTAATCACTTAATGGTGAGTGATCCATAAGTGAGATCTATAAGTGATAAGTGACGTAATAACCACTAAGTGATTGTTGGAGGAAAGGAAGTGATCTACTTCAAAGTAATTCATAGTGGGGCAGCACGATCACCTTATGCTTTTGGAAATGTGCATTGATAGACTCCTTATAAATTGAATTTGATCCCTTTCTCAACAATCACTCTGCTATGCACCTCGTTTTCTTCCTCTTTCTCAACTTTCACTGTGCTGCTGCTCATTGTTCTCTTCCTCTTTCTCCAAATATAAACAAATTAAAAAATGCCTATTATTGTTCGTGATCAATGGAGAAACATGCATACCACACTAACCTTCATCACTCCAACTCTGCTCGACTTCATTACACTTAAGTACCAAGGAGGGCCCAAGTCTCCATTTGAAACCCACCCCACTATCGTCTTCTTCTCCATCTTTGCTCTCCTTCTTTATTGCTCCTTGTCTCTTCCACTTGTTGCTCATCTACCAGCCTTTAATACTGCTTGCGGTGCCCGCATCTTGCGCTTCCTCATGATCTTGTCTTTTTTCTTCTCCATTGCTTTGCCTACGTCACTATTGTTCCAAGGCCTTCCCTTCTTTCTCCTCTATCTATTATTGTTGCCGTTGATGACATTGATCTTCGCAACTCACTTATGTGGTCTCGTTCAGAAATTGATTCGTTTGGTAAAGCCAAAGATTCTAGTATTCGCATTTGTCCATTTGCTTCACTGTCGACTACATGGAAGAAGAGTGCCATCGCTTCTACCATGCATGAGTGTTGATATGCACTTCGTGTCAGAAATGTAATACCTGCCAGAGTTCATCTAGTTATTTTTAGTAGCACAAAAAGGAACAAAGAAAGTAGTAGGCAAGTAAAAACTATGAGTAATGCTTTATGTATGAGATGTTTGCTTAGATTTGTATGCTAACAAAAGTCCCTGTAACAATAAACAAGAGACTTTCTTTCTTTTTTGTGTCGAAGTATCGCACAATTGATTTAAGGTATCAAAATCAAATCTCTCCTAAATAAAGGATGTGATTGCTGGTGGCATTAAATGCATTAGAATTTGTGCTACTGATGATTAATTGGCAAAAAAAAATAAAATTGGCCGACTGAAGAAATTCCAAGCAAATAGAAATTGACGTATCAAGGAGTATACCTCTTTACGTGAAGCTACTCAAGTCGATTTTTTGTATGAGATAGAAGAATCATTACCCATGGTGAAAGTAGATGAATTGGTAAGCCTATTAGGTGACTTTCGGGTTTTTGCACAGTGAAAACTTAGGCCCCAATTTTTTATTTTTCAACCCCAAATCCCTGATGTCTGAGGCAACCCAATTTGATTTTGAAATACTTTTTTCTTTTTGAAAAAAAAGATGTCATTTCGAGTGTTTGTTCATTGTGTACCTCGACTTTGTATGCAAACACTTGTTGTCATGTAGACGACTTAACCATGCTTAATAGATTGAAAGCCAAATTGATGTTTACTAAGTCCAACCAGCGAAATAATGTGCTATGTGGACATTAGAGTTCCATTTGGTAACGTTCCAATTTTTTTATATTTTTGTTCACTATAATAGAAAAAAAATAGAAATCTGTTTAGTAACATTAGTTAATTTCTATTCTCGAGAATAGAAAATTATTCTAGGGAATAGATTTGGAACAAAAACAAAAAATAGAAGAAAATTGCTTCTTATTTCTAGGGACAATTTCTGGAATAAGTTATTTTTTTTCTTTTCTTCTTCTTCCTCTTCTAATTGGTTGCCCCCACTTGCCCCCACTCACTAATTGCCTGCTGTCCGCCACCGGCTACCAGAATCCGCCACCGACCGTCGGTCACCATTGGAAGAAGAGAAGAAAAAAGGAAAAGAAAAAAGAAAAATCTCAAAAAATTATTAAAAATTAAAAGAAATTGTATGTCACAAAAAATCTATGAATCATATCAAATGCATTCTTATTCTTTTTTTTATTTTGAAAATAAAAATTTTGTACAGCTACTAAACACATTTTTTTAGTTAGAATTTATTTTAGAAAATAAAAATAGAAAAGAACTATTTCCGAAAAAAAATGTTCTTAGGAATTCAAATATTACCAAATGCACTCTAATTTTCTACGAGCGTAAGGTTGGACTTGTTTTTTGGGGAAGTACTTGGCCAATATATGGTCGCCTCCATGTAGCATTCTAACCACGGCACAAAAAAACCAAGGCACTTTTTAAGAGATGAAACGCATAGATCAGGCAAGTTGGGAAGCGTCCGTGCTTTTCTTGGAGGCCCGGCAATTGTTGGGCTTGCTGAACAATGCTTCTGTGGGCCTGTGCCCAAGAACTGCTAACCGGGCGCAAAATGGGTTACCGAAATCCAAAGTCAGAATGCTCCTCCTGCTAATTAGGTAGCCATCTCCTAATCTCTTTGGGATTTACTTTGTCTTGATTCGCCTCCTATGGGTGCTTACGTCTAAAGAATGTTTACCTTGAATAAAAATCGTGATTTTAGACAACCCAAAAAAAAAACAAGGCTCTTTTAGGGTCGAAAATGATTGACTCGTGAAGGATTGTGTAGTCACTTATATGGAGAAATATGTAATTAGCACTGAAGACGGTCAAGCATTTATGCAATGTTTTCAACACATGAAAACACTGCCATTTACAGTTGTAAAATAATCAAGGACGTCAATTTCTCAAGGGGCAGCGTATTAATTTATGTTTCTAATCTTTTGTCCATTTGTTTCATTGTTGCTGGCAAATGTCGAGGCTCCAATCCTTGATATGAACCCCAGATCAGGATAATCACGGGCTAATTTATTTCTGAAACCCTCATTTGATTCTGCTTTGGAAAACCCTGAAAGCAGAGGTTTTGGGTGACTCATTCTTATGCGATTTTGCGCTTGTCTCTCTTTGAAGGTATTGTCGAGTTCTGTTACCTGGCATTTGGAGCCAGTTTGCCAAGCGTGAGTCTTTCCTCTTATGAGCATACAGATTCACGAGATGGACCGATTTGTGAGGATGCGTAACAAGATTGCAACAGCTCTGATTCAATTGAAGGGAGAAAAAGACTCACCGAAAAATAGTACTCTGATTGCAGCAGCTCTGATTCACACGTCCTCGATGCATGCAGAAGTATCTCCCAACAGAGTGTGAATGTCAGAGCAGAGTAAAGCAAATTCGACCAAACTAATGTGATCCGAGAGAACCACTCCTGCGAGTGAATGGCAAATCAACGATTAACCAAAACAATTGTCATGAAGCGAGAGTGAGTTTTGGACTAGTAGTAAATATCCTTGAATCTACAAAGCACGATCGTTTTGAGAGATGGTTTTCCAGATCTTCATAAGTCCAACATACTTGCACGTAAGACGGAAGACCTTCCAAGGATTTACATATGTAATATCATATTTGTTTTTATTAGGGAGACATCCTTTATACGTGTCAGATAGTTACAGGATGACATTTTCTACACGTTAATTATATATTGACTTTGCTCCCTTCCTTAATAGTCGCTCTACTTTTGCACCTCGTTCTCTTCCTCTTTCTCCATATTCACTTTGCTTCTCCTCATCTTCTTTCTCCAAATATATACAAATCCCAAAATGCCTATTCTTGATAACGACCGATGGAGCAACATGCACACCATCTTTATCTTCATCATTTCAGCTCTGCTCAACTTCGTTACAGTGAAGTACCAAGGGAGACCCAATTCTTCATTTGAAACCCACCCCATCACTGTCTTCTTCTCTATCTCTGCTCTCCTTCTCTATCGCTTGTTGTGCCATCCACATGTTGCTCATCTACTAGCCTTTCATACCGCTTTCAGCGCTTGCATCTTTCGCGTCCTCTTGAGCTTTTCCTTTTCCTTCTCTATAACTTTGAATATGTTGCTGTTGTTTCGAGGTCCCGCCTTCTTTCTCCTCTATGTGCCATTGCTGATACTGCCTCTATAGCTCACTTGTGTGGTCTTGTTCAAAATTCATTCATATGGGAAAGTAAAAGATTCTAGTATTCGTGTTTGTCCATTTGTTCCGCCATCGACTATGCAAAGCAAGAGTGCCATTGCTTTAACCATGTACGGTTGCTGATACGCATTTCATGTTAGAATTGTAGTACTTGCCAGAGTTCAAAAAGTCAGTAACCGCATAAGAAGCAGCAAATGATGTATGTGTAATGATGATTGAATGGGCATGTCACCGTGGTAATAAGCAAGATTTTTTTTTTTTATTGTGTCGAAGTATTGGGTTGATTTGACTTTAAGGTTTCAAAATCAAATCTCTCCAGAACAAAAATTGCCATCCCTGATGGTGCTGAATGCTTAAGAAGTTATGCTATCGGTGATTGATAGGAGAAAAACAGAGAAGACGAGAAAAATCAAAAGTTAGCTGATCAAAGAATTACTAAGCAAATGAAAAAAAAATGATGAAAATCAAGCAGTAAACCTTATTACACGAAACTACTCGTAGTTGTTGTTTATACGAGATGGAAGATTCATTATCCCACGTAGATATTAGATGGATTGATAAGCTTATTAGGTGACTTCAAGTTTTGTACACGTGAAAACTCAATCCCAATTTTCAATCCTTCAACCTCAAATCCCTTGATAATTGAGGTAAACTTGAAACAAAACCCAAATTTGATTGTGAAATACCTTTAAAAAAACCACGTTATTTTCAGTGTTCGAACCTCGTGTATCTCAACTTTGGATGCACATTTGTTGTCAAATAGACAACCTTTTTTTTTGGCCGAATAGTAGACAACTTAACAGTTCTTTGTTTTTGGGTAAGCATTTGACCATTTTATGCTCGCTTTCATATGGCTGAGGTCACAAATAGTCGATTTTTTGTACGCTTCTTAGAATTTCACTTCAAATTCTTCTATGTTGCACGTTAGTCATTATAGTAGGGGATTATTTTACGTGAATTTGAGGTTTGTTTGCATACCTAGGTGCTCTATTTTATGTTGCGATGCAGATGAACGAAATCAAACTCATCATTGAGCATTTTCATAATGCTTGTCTTATGGGGTGTTCTACTTTTTTCTACTTTCCATTTAGGCAGATTTAACAGGGGAGAACCCATAGCAATTGAGGGCGTATCGTCTCACATACCTACGAGTACACATGGTTAACCAGCCTTGGAGTCTAGTAGGGAAATTTCTGAAATGATTTGGGTACCCGTGAGTCCAACTCATGTGAACCCTTAATTTAGATGGGTTCCTTGATTCATGGACTGAGATGTAATGGGCCCAAATGTTTTCCGTGCACCCAAGATTATCTCCAAGGAGAGCATGAATGAGAGAAAAACGCCAAGCAAATTCACTCAAGCATATGTCATTTTTACAAAAATTTGACAATCAGAAAAAATAATTTCTGCAAAAGAATCATGAAATGTTGATCCACCAAAACAAATGCAACTATGGGGTTAAGGGCCATAGAACTACCATAACTTTCGACGCTTACTTTAATATCCAACATAAATGGCCTAAACAATGTAACTACACATGCTCACCCCAAATTATTGGAGACAAATCGAGCCAAATTTCCCCTCTTCTTCAAAGCCTAGTTAACATTGGGGCATTTTGGGGCATTTTGGGGCAAAAATTAAGAGCTGTGGCAATGGAGAGCAAGAGCAGGACAAGTGGCTCAAGTTTGTGTCAATAAAGTCAAGACAAAATTGAATATGACTACTATTTTTAGCTAAGGCTTTCTATGCAGCTCGAGTCGAAGCCTTTGACACTTGGTGTATCGATGGAAGGGGGCGAGTAGCTTGTTGATTTACCATATGGCTTTCAGTGGGAACGAGAACAAGTATCCATTCCTATTTTCACTAGACTTGCCCGAGTAACACGATTTGATTTTCTTGAAGAAATCAATTTTAAATTTTTTGTCAGTCCAAAGAGTCACGCATAAGGCAATTGTGTTAGACCCAGCGCCTTATGCATTTGATTAAAAGTCCAAATGCGAGACGCTTTTAGGGCGATTAATCTCACATGGACCGATTATAATAAGTCCAAAAGAGCTTTTGCGAAACCTTATACCATAAGGTTTCGCAAAAGCTCTTTTGGACTTATAATAATCAGTCTATTTGAGAAGACCTCATTATAAATTTGACTTTGCTCCCTTCAACAATTGCTGTGCTATTGCACCTCATTCTCTTCCTCTTTCTCAAAATAAGGTTTCTCAAAATCTTTTTTGGACTTATAATAATCGGTCCATGTGAGACAAACTCATTATAAATTGACTTTGCTCCCTCTCAACAATTGCTCTACTATTGCACCTCGTTCTCTTCCTTTTTCTCACATTCCCTCTCCTGCTACTCCTCGCCCTCTTCCACTTTCTCTAAATATGCCTTCTATTGATCATGATCAGTGGAAAAACATGCAGGCCATATTTACCTTTATCGTTCCAGCTCTGCTCAACTTCATTACAGTGAAGTATCAAGGAAGTTCACATTCTCCATTTGAAACCCACCCCATCACCATCTACTTCTCCATCTTCGCTCTCCTTCTCTATTGCTCTTTATCCCTTCCACTTGTAGCTCATCTACCAGCCTTTACTACTACTTGCGGTGACCGCATCTTTCGCTTCCTCATGACCCTTTCCTTTTGCCTCTCCATTGCTTTGCCTATGTCATTGTTGTTTCCTAGCCTCTCCTTCTTTCTCCTCTATCTGCCATTGTTGATACTGCTCTTTGCAGCTCACTTATGTGGTCTCATTCAGAAACTCATTCGTCTGGTAAAGGAAAAGATTCTAGTGTCTGTTTTCATCCTCTTGTTTCGCCATCGATTGCTTGGAGGAAGAGCGCCCCCAATTCTGCCACATACAGTTGTTGATACGCATTTCACATTAGAATTGCAGTAGTTGCCAGAGTTCAACCAGTCATTGTTAGAAGCCTAAGAAGAAACAAAGGAAACAGCAAGCAGGAAAAAACATATGGGTAATGTTACAAGTATGAGATGTTTACTTAGATTTGTATGCTAAGAAAGTCCTTGTGACAATGAATAAGAAATTTTATTTGTGTCAAAATATTGTACTTCAATTTGAGTTTAAGATTATCTCTCCACAACAAAGAATGCGATTGTTGATGGTGTTGAGTGCATTAGAATTTGTACCATCAATGATTGATTGGGAAAAGAATAAGATAAAAGCCAAAAGTTGGTTGAATGAAAAAATTTCAAGCATATAAGAATTCAAAGATCAAGGAATAAACCTTCTCACACAAAGCTGCTTATAGTTGATGTTTGCGCGAGATAGAAGAATCATTATCCATGGAGATATTAGATAAATTGAAAAAATTATTAGGTGACTTTCGGGTTTTTACATGTGAAACTTAAACCCTGATTTTCAATCTTTCAACCCCAGATCCCTTGATATCTGAGGTAAACTTTAAATGAAACTACAGTTTGATTTTGAAATATCTTGAAAGACGATGTCGTTTTGAGTGTTCGTGTGTTATGGATCTCCACTTTGGATGCAGACTCTTGTTGTCAAGTAGACAACTTTAACAATGCTTGGTGGATTAAAAACCAAATCAATGTCTATTATGTCCAATGGACCAAAGATTGCACTATAAGGCCGTAATTTGTCATGAGCGAAAGGCCATTTTATGCTTGCTTTAATATAGCATAAGTCGCAAATGATTGATTCATGAATGATTGTTCAATCACTTCTATGGAGAAATATGCATAAGCGAGGGTAGTTGTAAAATGTATAGTGTCACCTTTTGAATGAGTAGAGGATTAATTTATGTTTCTAAGTTTTCGTCTGTTTATTTCATTATTACCCCAACTGTCAAATGGTCGAGGCTCCGGTCCTGGATATGAACCCCAGTCAAACATAATCACGACCTGTTCATTTTTTAACCCTAATTTAATCTCTTCGGAGTCCTGCAATTCGTGTTGATTTTTAGTATGCATGGCATCGCTTCTTGGTTCAATTTATCAGGCTTTCACTTTTAGCTGTGGCCATTGCCGAGCTCTCTCTGCTCTGCAGGTGATTTTCTTCTTTCGTGTCGACGTCCCTTTACTCTTTTTCAAGCATAGATCTGAGTTTTCCAACCATCCGCAGCTACCGAGAAAGACGGACCATGAAAGCGACGTTGATGAATCTCATTGGACGTCCGAATTCATCTGTCTTCTTTGGATTCCTCAGCAGCATCCAAACAACCGCACTGAGTTCTTTTTTAGCATTGAAGATCATATATATGTATGTGCATTGTCAATGTGAGTCATCAATGTGAGTCGCATTGACGGAGTTCTTATCCAATTTATGCTTGTCTCTTTTTGAAGACACCATTGAATTCTCTTATCTGGCAGCCGATTCACCAATCATGAGTCATGCCGCTTTTGAGCAGGTGGAGTTACAAGATGGACCAATTTGTGAGAATGCATATCAAGATTGTAACAGCTCTGATTCTCTTGAAGGCAGAGGAAAAGACTTCACGAAACAGGGTAAGAAGCAACTGTTGAAACAGAATTAATAAATACAATCCCCAAAGTGCCACACAAAAAGAAAAGACAGGAGGAAGCGCCTGAAGATATCAGTAGATAACTCGATCTTCTTGTGATACGATTCCTCTGTCCGCTGGGCAAGGGCTATCCTTCATAAACTTGAGAACAAGCTTTCGAGCAACAGTCCTTAGGTCTGGCTCCTTCAACCTGCGAGTAGCTCTTGGATAGGAAAAATTTAACAACACCAACAGCACCAGAAAAACCGATTCGAAATGTGCAAAACCGTGGTCAGTTTTATCAAATGCTAGCAAAGAATAAATAAGAAGGTAGTCTACAAGCAACAATTCCCAGGATGAAGAAAATTCAAGGAGCATATTCCACAGCCAAAGATCTACTAAAAACCTTCCCTTTTCTCTCTGTCCTTTTTTTTTTTTTTTTGGAGCTTCAGCAAAGATGTCTCCTTCAAGAAAAATGCTTCATCGTCGTCCTTCCACGATAGCCAGAATGCACATTCGCATTATTTGCAATGCATGCTTATCTGCATTTGCAGGGGGTGCTGATTGGCTATTAGATGGCCTTAAATTATCAAAATGATATTTTAATCCACTTCGAATGTTAACATAAATAGATTTCTAGTGATTGTGGGCATTTATTTGAAAAACGTCACCAAAATATTAAAAGAAGAAATCAAAAGCGCACAGCAATCCCATTAATCTGATCAAGTAAAACAGATATGTCTCATTGAGGCTTAGTTCAACATCTGTTTTTTATTTCCTTTAATTTTTAATTTAGAGGACTCATCCATCAATGCCAAAATCTTCTGTCACATGCTGTGCAAGAAGGTTTACGCATCAGTAGTGACTTCTAGCACATTACCCAATCCTAAAGTAACAAGCCAGGGTGGGAATGCACAAAATCAATTAGGGAGCCATTTTATTGTCTAATGTCAGAGAAGAAAAGGAAGACTCATTGTGGGGAACTTGAATTTCCAGATCCCAGAGAATCGATAATATGAGACACAATTTGGATGGTGTTGGCTGAATCCTCATGGGGGAATATAAAGAGAAGCAAGCCACTCCCTGTCAACTTAACTAATGAAAGAGCTGGAGATTGATTCACATGCGCATGTCGTCCTTTGCTTGGGAAGATACATCTTCTGAAAGCTTACCTGCTTTCAGTTGAGTAGAAAAGCTGGAGGCAGTTAGATTACGTTTTGCAGAGATCTAAGTATGTAGTAATCAGTTATTGACCAGAAGAGTACCATTCTCATTCCACTACTCATTGGCTGAGTGGCCACTCTTGGCCCCATCAGCACCGTCCTGATCCAATTCCTCAGGACATACTTTCCTTCTCTTAGCAGTTAACTTTGCATTAGCCACCCCCAAGTTAGTACTCTCCCTAGCAGCAACTGTCCCACAATACTGCAAAAGCATCCATAACAATGCTAAGGACGATGAAATTTCACTATCCTAAGTAGGAAAAGGAAGACCCATTTCATGGAGCTAATATCAAATTACTTCCACGTGAACCAGCCTATGATCAGGATATCGCTAATCAAAGCGATAACACTTGCTCAAAGGAGACTAATTCTTCACTTTTAAGCTCCAAGCATAAATGAACCACACACTTACTCAAAGGCATTATGTAGCATGTCAGTCATTCAGTAAAGCTTAAAAGGTTCGACCTTAAGAAGGCAATCAAACCTTATCAAGGAGGCGCATGGCTTCTTTGGTGGCGCTCTTCTCCCTCTCTGAAGAAAGAAAAAGGAGCAAAAAGACAAAAAGCCATTAACCCAAGATTCAATCACCGGATTGACAACTAAGAAAGCGAAGGAGAGAAGGTTCACTGATGGTGTAGGTGATGAGGATGCCAGAGTGCCAGCGTCGAAGGAGAGAAGAGGGAGCGTTGCAGTTGAAGCAAGCAATGCTGATGACAGCTGAGTGCTGCTCCCATGGCGTCATCATCGTCTTCTTCGTCTTCGCTTCTTCATCGTTGTCTTCTTCTTCCAATTCTCTTTTCTCTCCGTTCTGCGTCTGTTACATGGTCCAGTTCTAGCTCTGTCTCTGCTGATAACTACGGCGGTTTCCATCTCGAAATGAAGTTCGACCCGACCCCCCGATTCGTTTTCCAAAAACGACACGACCGTCTCATCCGAACATTTTTCCATCCTTCTTTCTTAAGAAAAGATTGGATTATTCGTTTTTTTCTTTTTATGAAAGCACCGGATTTCTAATTCAATAATTTAGTATTCAGTCAACTCTTTCGTAGAAGAAACCAGGAAGGAGCTGGAACTTGACCACAGAGATGACTTTAGCAAGCAAAAAAATTTTAACTGAATTTCTTGACATGTATTAATCGCAAGCAATATCCAGCAACTCAGCTATTGTGAAAGATACAAATAAAAATAAAAAGGGAAAATACCACCAAAAATCTCAAATTGTGTCACTTGGGATAATTTTACCCTAAACTTTTTTTCGTGCTATAAAAAACCCTAAAATATGCCATTTGCAACAATTTTATCATAAACTTTTTTTTTATGCCACAAAGAACTCTCAAATTATGCCATTTGGAATAAATTTACACTGAAATTTTTCTTGTATCACAAAAAACCCTAAACTATGTCACTTGTGACATATTTATCATAAACTCTTTAACTGAAGGGCATTTTCGTCTTTTTTCTTTTTTTTTTTTTCCTCCGCTCTTCCTTTTGCTCGCCATGGCAAAGGGAAGCCGATGAGGGCCACCCTCGCTAGTGGCGAAGTCTGGCAAGGGTGGCCCTCGCTGGATCCCACAAGGCCTCTCTCTCCTGAGTCAAGTTGGCGAGGGCCACCCTCTCCCGACGTTGGGGAGGGTTGCCCTCGCCAGATTCGGCAAGGGCATCCCTTGCCTAGCCTGACTCAGGCAAGGGACGCCCTCGCTGACTTGGGAGAGGGTCGCCTTAGCCTACCTAGGGTGAGGGCCGTCCTCATCAGATCTAGCAGGGGCAACCCTCGCCTACCCAATGCAAGGGTCGTTGCTCAAGTCGGGCGAGGTTTGCCTCGCCTACCCAAGGTGAGGGCCACCCTCGCTTGATGCTAGGGAGGGCCATCCTTGCTTGACTCTGCCATTGGCGAAGGCCACCCTTGTCGGCTTTTCTTTACCAGCCATGGCAAAGGCAAGAGGGAGAAAGGAAAAAAGAAAAAAAAAAAAAATGAAAATGCCCTTCAATTAAAGAGTTTAGGATAAATATGTCTTAAGTGGCATAATTTGAGATTTTTTGTGGCATAAAAAAAAGTTTAGAGTAAATTTATCCCAAGTGACATAGTTTGGGGTTTTTATGGTACAAAAAAAGTTTAGGGTAAAATTGTCCCAAGTGGTATAGTTTTGGATTTTTAATGGAACATAAAAATTTTAAGGTAAAATTGTCCTAAGTGACATAGTTTAAAATTTTTAATGGTATTTTCCCAAATAAAAACTTTCACGAAAGATGTCTATATTTCATTTTTCTATCTTTCAACATGTACAATATGGTTATATTGACATTCCTATTGTGAGGGTGTTCAATTATTCTTTTCGTTTAATTTTTGAGAGAAAAAGATAGAAATAATTTTCAAAATTCAGCTAGATGCATAGGGTGCATTTGATAGCATTTCTATTTTCAAGAATAATTTCTTTTTAGAAATAGTTATTTTCTATTTCTATTCTTTGAAACAATTTCTGAGTAAAACAATGCATTTGGTAGTTGCACAAATTTTATATTCCTAGAATAGAAAAAGAATATGAATGTATTTGGTATGACTCATAAGTTTTCTATTATCTTCTTCATTGGGGGGCGATGGCAATTGGCAACCTGCTACCGATGATCGGCAAGCGGCAGCGGCGGCAATCAGGAGTGACAATGACTAGCGATGGAAGAGGAGAAAGAAGAAAAGAAAGAGACACTTATTGTAGAAATTACTTTCAAGAGCAAGAAGCCTTTTTGTTTTTTACTTCTTGTTTTTACTCCAAATCTATTCCCTAAAATAATTTTCTATTCCTGGGAATAGAAACACTTGTAAGCATTACCAGTCAAATTTTTATTCTTTTTCTGTTTCAAAAAATAAAAGAACAGAAGAATTGAGAAACAAAAATGTTAACAGATGATACCATAATGTTGTCCTTGAATTTTTAATTTATTAAACTTAGTCCTTTAACTATTTTTAAATATTCAATCTAATCCCTAAACTTTCAATATCTTCAATATAATCCATCAATTTTCTATAACAAAGTTAAATCATTCATTCGAGACTATTCATAATTTTTCATTAGTATACTGTTGCACAAATTTCTAAATATCTTTTCATTTCAACTCATTTCCAGTAAAAAAAAAAAAAGGCATTTCTACTGCCATTTTATCTTTTTGATCTTTATAAATATCATGATAGTTCCACATTAATTACAATAGAACCTTATTTACAGTAGTACCAAGTTGATATTTTAGCTATATTAATTTTCTACTATATAGATTAATTAAGAAAATGCAAAGACAAATGAGATTCATATTAATGTAGGTACAATTGTCCATAGATAATAAATATCGATTTTAGATATCCTTATGAAGACACTTATTCTTAAATGGGATAACAACATGAAAAATTCCCAACTAGTACTTGCATGACATATTTATCCCAAACTAGTTTTCACCTCATAAAAAATCCCAAACTAGGACTTGTGACCCAAATCTACCCTCAATGTTATAGCAGAAATATCAGCCCAACATAGCACTACATGTATTACGGAGACCATAAAGTAATATATGCTCCAATGGAACTATTATAATATTTATAAAAACCAAAATGGTAAAAAACAGTAATAAAAAGATATCATATTTTTTATTGATTTAGAAATGGATTAACATGAAAATATACTAGAAAATTTGTGATATGGCGAAGAGTTGTATCGAAGGACTCATTTAACATTTTTATGGAAAGTTAAGATATTATATTGAACAAATTGAAAATTTAGAAATTATATTAAATATTTATGAATAGTTCAAAAACTATATTGAACAAATTAAAAGTCCAAAGAATGATATTGTACATTAGTTAATATTTAATGATTATTATGCCATTTTCCCTTTTTTTTTTATATAGGGTGATCTTCATATAGTTTGCTCACTATGTAGAGAAGTTGTAGATGAGATAGAGCTACAATTATGCATACGGTCTTTTTTCCCCCTCCAATTCTTCTATATTGTACGTTTGTTATTATAGCAGAAGATTGTGTTGTGTGAATTTGGGGTTTATTTGCTTGACTAGATGCTCTATATTATGTTGCAATGCAGACGAACGATATCAAACTCATCATTGAGCATTTTCACAATGTTTGCTTGTCTTATGGGGTGTTATATTTCTTTCTACTTTCCATTAAAGCAGATTTAACAGGGGAGAATCCGTAGCAATTGTGGGTATCATTTCACATATCAAAGAGTACACAAGGCTGACCAGCCTTGGAGTCCTGATGGGAAATTTCTTAAATGATTTGGGTACAATGAAGTCCAACTCATGTGAGCCCTTAATTTTGGTGGGTGTTTTGATTCAAGGACTCAGATTCACTAGGCCACACGTTTTCAGTGCACCCAAGAATATATCCAAGGAGAGTGTGAACGAGAGAACAAAGTAAACAAATTGACTCAAGCAAATGTCATTTTGACAAAAATTTGACAACTCAGAGAAAATAATTTCTGCAAAAGAATCATGAAATGTTGATTCACCAAAACAGATGCAATTATGGGGTAAGGGCATTAGAGTTGCCATAATTTTCAATGCTCACTTTAATGTTAAAACTTTTCGACAAATCATTTCAATCCCACTTTAGTAAAAAAGAAAAAAAAAAGATCATTTAAGTACTAATGCCTATTTGAGATGCCGAAAATTCGACGGGAAAATATTTGAACATTTTTTTTTTCTGACAAACGTGGCTTGTCGGAATTCCAATGTGGCAATCTTTAAGCATAAATGCCATAAGCAACGTAATTACACATGTTTACCCCCAAATTATTGAGGACAAATTGAGCCGAATTTCCCCTCTTCTTCAAAGCCTTATTCACACCTGGCAAAAATTAAGAGCTGCCACAAAGGAGAGCAAGAAGAGGACAAGTGGCTCAAGTTCGTGTAGATAAAATCAAGACGAAGTTGAATATTACTATTATTGTGGGCTCAGACTATCGATGCAGCTTGAGTTGATGCCCGAACTTCTGATGCTTGATGTGTTGATGGAAGGGGGCCCAATAGCTTGTTGATTTACCATGTGGCTTTCGGTGGGAACGGGAACAAGAGTCAATTCCTATTTTCCCAGACTTGCCTGAGTAAAGCTATTAACTGGAAAATCAACATTCCAAGGCTTAGTTTCAATTTGGTTTGGGCAGCTGTGTTTCTGTCAGAGGCACTATCGAACTAATGGACGTAATGGGCCGTAATTGATCGATTCGGACATGACTTTGCAGGGCATGCATAGGCACAGGCACATGACCAAAGCAATGTTTTGCACGATCCTTAACATTTTCTTGGTGAAATTGTATTCCTGGAACTTCTCCTTAAGAATATGATCATGGGGTAATATTATCAAATGCCGTGGATTTAGTTTCCTGCTCTAGCGGGGTGAGTGAGTCAAGGATTCATGTATTGGATTTATGTCGATTTCTTTGCTTCTAGAGAACAATGTGAAAGCAAACGAAAGGAAGAATGACAGAAAGGGTTTAAATTTTGGAGTGAATGGCGTCGTTTTGTCAAGAAGGGCCACCTCATTATCTACGTTAGACTTTCTTTTCTTTCTTTCTTTTTATATAGAATAAAGTCACATAGAAAATAGTATTTTATTAAAAAAGCCGCATAAAACTTTTTATCAGAATTTATCGCCGAAAGTACTTATACGATTGATTTTTTTCTCTAATGCAACGTAAAAGTAATCATTTGAAAAGTTTTGATATTAAAGTGAGCATAATTGACACTTCTACTATCCTTATAAGGATTGTTGGACTTGGAATGAATTTTGGGTAAATTGATGTAGCACGATTTTCTTGAAGAAATCAATTTTCAAATTTTTTGGTAAGTCCAAAAAATCATGCAAAAGGTGATTGCGTTAGGCCCAGCACCTTACACATTTGATTAAAAGTCCAAATGCAGGACGCTCTTGGGGCGATTAAGTTCTTATGTGGAATGATTATTAAAAGTCCAAAAAAGTTTTGCGGAGCCAATCAATACCATGATTATTATAAGTTTTGCAGGATGATGATTACTATAATTTTTTCAGGATGCATTCGCATGAAACCTGTCCATGATTATTATAAATTATGCAGGATGATGGATTTGTCAAGTTTCGCACGACAACAAAAGTTATAATATCCCTGGACTCGTCAAGTTTCGTTCGAATGCATCCTGCAAAATTTATAGTAATCATCATCCCGCAAAACTTACATTGATCATGGACTCGTCAAGTTTCGCAAGATCATAGACTTGTCAAGTTCTTTAAAAAGTGTCACGCGAACGCATCCTGCAAAACTTATAATAATAATCATGGACTTGTCAAGTTTCACATGAATGCATCCCGCAAAACTTATAATAATCATGGTCATGGTTGGCTCCGCAGAAACTTTTTTGGACTTATAATAGACAGACTTGTTATAAATTGACTTTGTTCCCTCTCTGGACAATTGCTCTACTATTGCACCCTGTTCTCTTCCATTTTCTCAACATTCCCTCTGTTACTGCTCCTCGTCCTCTTATATACAAATCCAAAAATGCCTTCTATCAATCACGATCAATGGAAAAACTTGCCGGCAGTACTTACCTTTATCGTTCCATTTCCGCTCAACTTCATTATAGTGAAGTGTCAAGGAAGGTCCCGTTCTCCATTTGAAACCCACCCCATCACCATCTTCTTCTCCATCTTCGCTCTTCTTCTCTATTGCTCCTTATCCCTTCCACTTGTTGCTCATCTATTAGTTTTTTCTACTGCTACTGGGGCCTAAGTCTTTCACCTCTTCATGACCCTTTCCTTTTCCCTCTCCATTGCTTTGCCTACATCATTGCTGTTCCCAAGCCTATCCTTCTTTCTTCTCCATCTGCCATTGCTAATACTGCTCTTTGTAGCTTACCTATGCAGGCTCTTTCAGAAAGTCATTTGTCTGGAAAAGCAAAAGATTCTAGTATTCATTTTCGTCCACCTACCCCACAGTCGACTACTTTGAGGAAGAGCCCTCCCAATTCTACCGCGTACGATTGCCAATAAGCATTTTGTGTTAGAATGGCCAGAATTCAACTAGTCATTGTTATTAGTCCAAGAAAAAACAAAAGAAACGGCAAGCAGGAGAAAATATAAGGATAATGTTATATGTATGAGATGTTTATTTAGATTTGTATGCTAAGAAAGTCACTACGACAATTAATAAGAAATTTTATTTGTGTTGAAATATTGTAATTGATTTGAGTTTAAAATTTTCTCTCCTAAACAAAGAATGTCATCGTTGATGGTGTTGACCGCATTAGAATTTGTGCTGTCGGTGATTGATTGGGGAAAAAGAAAGGAGAAGACTAAAGCCAAATGTTGGCCGATTGAAAGAAATTTTAAGCGAAAAAATTATTGATATATCAAGGAGTAAACCATTTCACGCAAAGCTGCTCAGTTGATTTTTGCATGAGATGGAAAAATCATTATCCATAGAGATATCAGATAAATCCATAAGCTTATTAGGTGACTTTTGGGTCTTTACACGTGGAAACTTAAGCCCCAATTTTTCAATCCTTCAACCTCAAATCTTTTAATATCCGAGGCAAACTTAAAATGAAACCGCAATTTAATTTTGAAATACCACAATCAACGCATCATTTTGAGTATTCCATGCATTATGTACCTCAACTCTGGATGCAACACTCGTTGTCTAGTACACAACTTAACGTAGCGTATTTTGTAGATTGAAAACCAAATTAAAGCATAGTATGTCCAACGGGCCAAAAATTGTGCTGGGAGACCATTACTCGTCTACAAGCGAAAGGATATACTTATTTTTGGGTAAGTATTTAGCCAATTTATGCTTGCTTTGATGTAACATTATAACCAAAGCACTTTTAAGTTCGGAATTGTTTTGATTCATGAATGATTGTTTAGTCACCTATATTGACAAATACGTATTTAGTACCACAGACAATGAAACAATTACACAATGTTTTCAACACATGAAAACACGGCGCATACAATTGTAAAATGAATAGTGATGTCACTTTCTAAGTGAGTAGGGATTTGATTTATGTTTCTAATCTTTTGTCTGTTTATTTCATTATTGCCCTCATTAGCAAATGGCCGAGGCTCCGATCCTAGATATGAGCTCCCAGACAGAGACAATAATAACGGCCAATTTGGCTTAGGAGAACCTTGTAAAAAAACGAATGTTGTTTTGGGTGACTCGCTACAAGAGAGACCTCATTCTTCGTGATCCTCTTCTTCTCTCTCTCTCTTCAGACTTTCACGGTCCTGCAATTCGCGTTGATATTTTTTTTTTTTTACGCATTGATCGCTTCTTGGCTCCATGTCATGGGCCTTCACTTTTAGCTGTGGCCATTGCCGGGCTCTCTTTCTGTGCAGGTGATCATCTTCTTTCGAATTGATGTCTCTTTACTCTTTTTCAAGGCAATAATCTGAGTTTTCAATCCATCCGCGGCTGCTGAGAAACGATTGACCACGAAAGCTACGTGGGTGAATCTCATTGGACATCCGAATTCGTCTGTCTACTTTTGATTCCTTAGCAGCAACCAAACAACCGCATTGAATTTTTTTTCCATGGAAGATCGTATATATGCACGTGCGTCGACAATATGAGTCGCATCAATGGAGTTCCTATACAATTTACACTAGTCTCTCTTTGAAGGCACTGTCGAATTCTCTTATCTGGCATTTGGAGCTGGGTTGCCAATCGTGAGACAGTTCGCTTTTGAGCAAACCGTTTCACAAGATCGACCAATTTGTAAGGATGCATAACAAGATAGTTAACAGCTCTGATTCAATTCAGGGGAGAGGAATAGACTTCGTGCAACAGGGTAAATAGCAACTCTTGAAACAGAATTAGGAAATACAATCCCCAAAGTGCCACACAAAAAGAAAAGACAGGAGAGAGAAGCACCCGAAGATATCAGTAGAAAACTTGATCCTCTTATGATATAGTACTTTTACTGGTTGTGCAAGTCTGCTTGGGTTTTCCTTTATAAACTTGAGAACAAGCTTTTGAACAACAGTCCTTAGGTCTGGCTCCTTCAACCTGCATGTAGCTCTCAGATAGGAGAAATTCAAAAAAGCTAACTGCACCAGAAAAACCGAATTACAATTTGCTAAACAGTGGTCAGTTTAAATCTAATGCTAGCAAAGAATAAATAGAAATTGGTCTACAAGCTACAATTCCCAGATTGGAGAAAATTCTAGGTGCTTATTCCACAGCCGAAGATCTACACAAAATCCTTCCCTTTGCTTTATTTGTTTTTGGGAGAAAAAGGTCAGCCAACATGTCTCCTTTAAGAAAAATGTTTTCATCGTCGTCCTTCCATGCTAGCCAGAATGCACATTGCATTGTTTGCAATACATGCTTAACTGTGATTGTAGGGTGTGCTGATGTGCTATTACATGGCCTTTGATCTATAAAAATGATATTTTAGCGACTTTAAATGTTAACATATATATAGATCTTTCAAGTGATTATGGGCATTTATTTGAAAAAAGTCACCATAATATTGGAAAAAAATTCAAAAGCATACTATGCAGCAATACTATTATACTGTAGAAGGCAGAGTAGAATTTTAAGCTGATCGAGTAAAACAAATACGCCTCCTTGTAGCTTAGTTGCACATTTGATTTTTATTTACTTTAAATTAAAATTTAGAGTACTCAGCCAATAATGCCAAAATTTTCTGTCACATGCAATGCAAGAAGGTTTATGCATCAGTAGTGACTCCTAGAACATTAGCCAACCCTAATGTAACAAGTCAGGGTAGGAAACGTGAGAAATTAATTAAAGAGCCGTTTTAATATCTAATGTCAGGAACCGTGGGGAACTTGAACTTCCAGATCCCAGGGAATCGATAATATGAGACCCAATTTGAATGGTGTCGGCTAAATCATAGTGGGGGAATGCAAAGAGAAGGAAACCACTCCCTGTTCACTTAACTAACGAAAGAGCTGGAAATTGATTTGCACGCGCGTCTTCCTTTGCTTGGGAAGATACATCTCCTGAAAGCTTACCTGCTTTCAGTTGAATGGTAAAGTTGAAGGCAGTTAGACTACCGTTTTGCAGATATCTAAGTAGTGTAGTAATTGGGCTTTGACCAGAAGAAATTCCAATACTCATTGGTTGAATGCCCACACTCGGCGCCACCGGCACCGTCCTGATCCAATTCCTCTGGACATACTTTCCTTCTCTCAGCAATTTACTTTTCATCAGCCACCTCCAATCTATTACTCTCCCTAGCAGCAAATGTCCCACATACTGCAAAAAACATTATTACACTGCTAAGGACGATGAAATTTCACAATCCTGTACACGAATGGAAGACCCGTATCACTTAGCCATTTCAAACTACTTCCACATGAACCAGTCTATGATCAGGATATCACTAATCAATGCAATTACAATTACTCAAAGGAGACCCAATTCCTCACTCTAAGGTTCAAGCAGAAACGAACTATATACTCACTCAAACACATTATGCGATTAATCACTGGCGTCTCATCCAGCAACGCTTAAAAGGTTCGACTTTAAGAAGGCAAACAAACCTTTTCAAGGAGGCACATGGCTTCTTTGGTGGCGCTGTTCTCCCTCTCTGATGAAAGGAAGGAGCAAAACGAAAACCCATCAACCTAAGTTTCAATCACTGAATTGACGACTAAGAAAGCGGAGGAGAGATGGTTCGCTGATGGCGAAGGTGATGAGGAAGCCGGGGTGCGAGCGTTGAAGGAGGGAAGAGGGGAGTGTTGTAGTCGAAGCGAGGGATGCTGATGACACCGAGTGCTGTTCCCATGGCGTCAGCGTCGTCTTCATCGTCTTCACTTCTTCATCGTTGTCTTCTTCTTCTTCCATTTCTCTTTTCTCTCTGCTCGACTCTGTTCCATAGTCCAACTCAAAACTCTGTCTGAACGCTAAAACATGGTGAAACTCCGGCGTCAGTTGAGGTTCGACCCGACCACCCGGTTCATTTTCCCGACCTGACCGTCCTACCCAAACGTTTTTCCATCCTTCCTTCTAAAAAAAATTGGATTATACTTTTTTTTCTATTAAAGCGCAAGATTTCTAATTCTTCTGTTTATAGTCTTTAGTTAACACTTTCGTGGAAACTTCAAACGACCAGAAAATGACTGATTTTGCTAACCTCTTATCGATAATAAACTTTACACCAAATTTCTTGATACGCATTAATAGCCAGCAACATACAGCAACTCAACTCCAATGAAAGATAATCCCTAGTGGCCATCCTTCTCACGTCAAAAGAGGGAGGTTGTAGGGTTCAAATCTCCACTTTTTGGAGGAGTTAGGGTGGGGATGATTTAATTTCGGCTATGGGTTTCGACTCCTACATTTTATAAGGAAGTAAGGCAAAAGTCTAGAAGTGAGAATTAAACTTAATATAGAGTATGACTGATAAAAAAAAAGAAAAGGAAAATTCCTATGGAAGACACATAATTTCCATATTTCTATTTTACACATAATGCATACGATTATATCGACATTCCCATTGTAGGAGTGTTAAATTATTCTCTTTTTTCTTTTTTAGGGAAAATGACCCTAATATATCTTAAATTTGGTTGTAATAAATAATGTCATCCTTGAACTTTAATTTATACAATATGATCTTTAAACTATTTATAAATATTCAATCTAGTATCTAAACTTTTAATTTGATCAATTTAGCCGTTAACTTTCGATAACAAAGTCAAATTAGTCCTTTAATACTATTCATAATTTTTCTTTATTACACTATTGCCCAAATTTTTAAATATCTTTTCATTTCAATCCTTTTCTAACATCAACAAAAAGATATGTTGTCTTTTAATTAGTTTTTTTGTCTTTATAAACATTAGCATAGTTTCACGTAAGTTTATTTTAGCTTATGCTATCTACAATAGTAAAAGTAAGAACCTCGTTTATAATAATATCTTGTTGATATTCCAATTATTTTAATTTTCTAATTTTACACATTTGACTAATTAATTAAACATGAAACAAAAAAGTCTGAAAATTTTATTTATCTAAAAAAATTAGGAATGAGATTCAGTTTAATATAAGTATGATATGTATAGATAAATTAATATCAATATTAGATATCCTTATGAAAACACTTTTTTATGGGATAATAATCTTAAAAATTCCAAACTAGTACCTGCATGATACATTTATCAAAAACTAATTTCACCTAAAAAAAAAAATCTCAAATTGATACTCGTCACTCAAATCTACCCTCCATGTCATAAAAGGTATATCAACTTGATATAACTCTAAATAAGGTGTTTCTTTTATTGTTATGGAGATAATGAAGTAAAATATATTTAGATGGAATTACCATAATATTTATAAAGACCAAAAAGGTAAACAAAATATATTGATTTAGGGAAAATATTAAAATGAAAATATATTAAAAAATCTAGGCAATAAAGTGATTATAAATATGTAAGAATAGTACTGAAAAACAATTTGACTTTGTAATGGAAAGTTTTGCGACTAGATTAAACAAATTAAAAAATTTAGGGGCTAGATAAGCATTTAGAAATAGTTCAAAGACAATATTAAACAAATTAAAAATTTAAAGGTGACGTTGCATATTATTTTTGAAATCCTCATTTAATTTGGCTTGGAAAACCTTGAAAAAAATATATTTTGGGTGATTCTCTCTCTCTGTGCAGGTGATTATCTTCTTTCCAATTGATGTCTCTCTGCTCTTTTTCAAGGCATTCATATGAGTTTTCAATCCATCCATGGCTGTTGAGAAAAAATGGCCCACGAAAGCAACACCAACGAATCCCATTGGACGTCCGAATTCATCTTTGTCTTATTTTGATCCTCAGCAGAATCCAAACAACCACACTGAATTCTTTTTTTTTCAACAGAAGATTGTGATTGTGTGTGTCTATTATATATATATATGTGTGTGCATTTATACATGTGTGTCGTCAATGTGAGTCACATTAACGGAGTTCTTATGTGATCTTATGCTTGTCACTCTTCAGAGTCCTGCAGTTAGCATTGATTTTACGTTGCCATGCTGACCAACAAAATCAAATTCATTACCGAGCATTTTCATAATGCTTGCTTGTCCTATGAGTTGTTCTAGTACTTTCTACTTACCCTTTAGGCAAATTTAAGGGAGAATCTGCAGCAAGTATAGGCATATTACTCACAATCCTAGGAGGACCCAAGTTTGATCGGCCTTTGAGTCCAATAAAAAAAATTTTGATTAATGATTCCGGTACATGTGAGTTCAATGTGAGTCTAGAATTTTGATGGGTTCCATAATTTCATAATTGAGATGTACTGGGCTAATATGTCCCTGATCCATACAAGAATAAATCTTAAAGATTGTGGACATGAGAGTAGAGTTAAGCAAATTCACCCCAAACAAATGTCATTTTTACAATAATCGGAAGGATCTAGAAAATGATTTCTGCAAAAGAATCATGGCAGATGATTCACAAAAACTAATGTATGCACAGTCGGACAAGGACTCTTGGTCTTGCGCTTACAATGTTAACGCACTTGACGCGGGAGTGTTGTACCTTTATCTGTTGACGCTGCTAAAGATGATGAAGTCGTGATGTTGACGTGAATTGGAGAACCCTGCGATACCCTGCGATATCCTCGAATCGCAGGGTTCTCCAATTCACGTCAACATCAGACACTCCACGACGAACAACATCCCTCCTCGAATTGCAGGGTTCTCCAATTCACGTCAGTCTCTCCACGACGAACAACATCTCTCCTCGAATTGCAAGGTTCTCCAATTCACGTCAACATCAGACTCATCACGACGAACAACATCCCCCCTCGAATTGCAAGGTTCTCCAATTCACGTCAACATCACTGATGTTGGCGTGCTATTCATTTGACTTCATCATCTTTTCATTAGAGCACTAGAGGCCATGTAAGACAGACATTATAAATGAGTTTTCTCCCTTCCTCAACAATTGCTCTGCCATTGCACCTCATTCTCTACCTCTTTCTGAACATTCCCTTGCTTCTTGTCCTCTTCCTCTTTCTCCAAATATATACAAATCCAAAATGCCTATTATTGATCATGATCAATGGAGAAACATGCATGCCATACTTACCTTTATCATTCCAGCTCTACTCAACTTCATTACTGTGAAGAACCAAGGAAGGCTCGATTCTCCGTTTGATACCCACCCCATCACCATGTTCTTCTCCATCTCTGCTCTCCTACTCTATTGCTCCTTGTCTCTTCCACTTGTCGCTCATCTACCAGCCTTTAATACCGCTTGCGGTGCCCACATCTTTCGCTTCCTCATGATCCTTTCATTTTCCCTCTCCATTGTTTTGCCTACATCATTGTTGTTCATAGGCCTCAACTTCTTCCTCCTCTATTTGCCATTACTGATATTACTCTCTATAACTTACTTGTGGGGTCTTGTTCAGAAACTCATACATCTGGTGAGGCAAAAGATTTTAGTATTCCTCATTTTGTTCTCCCGTCGACTTCTTGGAGGAAGAGCACCACTGTTTCTGCCACATAGGGTTGCCGATATGCATTTTGTGTTATAATTGTAGCACTTGCTAGAGTTCAATGAGTCATCCTTAGAAGCACAAAAGGAAATAAGGGAAACTATTGTAGGCAGGGGGAAAGGTATGTGTAATGCTAAGAAACAATTCACTGCTTATGCATGAGATGTTTACTTGTGTCTTGTTATGCTAAGACAGTCTTTGTGACGATATAAAAGAGAGTTTCATTTGTGTTGAATTATCACCTATAGATTTGAGTTTAAAATTTTAAACTCGAATCTCTTCCAAATAAAGAATGCAATCACTAATGGTGTTTAATGTATTAGAATTTGTGCTATCGGGGATTGATTAGGGGAAAAAAGATAAAGCCAAATGTTGGTTGATTGAAGAAATTCCAAGCACATGGAAACTGATGATATAAGGAGTAAATCCTTTTTACACAGAGCTACTCATAGTTGATGTTTGTATGAGATGGAAGAATCAGTCCTTATACATGGAAATATTAGATGCGATAACCTTAAAAAGTCACTTACGGGTTTTTACATGTGAAAACTTAAAACCCCAATTTTATTTTGAAGCAACTTAAAAAAATGACATGGTTGTGAATGTTCATGTATTGTGTTCCTCAACTTTGGATGTAACAATCATTGTCAAGTAGACCACTTAACAAGTGCTTTGTGGATTGAAACTCAAATTGATGTCTATTATGTCCAACGGGCATAAGATTGTGCTATGAGACCATATTTTTTCTATGACAGGTTATACTTGTTTTGGGGTAAGTATATGGCCATTTAATTTGGCTTAGAAAAACCTTGAAAAGGAAAATGTTGTTTTGGGCATTCGCAACGTTGTGTAAAGGACGAGATGTGTTGACTTTGGGAGCCATGTTCGGTGACAAGTGAGCCACGTCAACGATGTAGTTAGTGGGAAGCCTAAGAAATGCCAATTTCTTCCAAGGTCACGAGTCAAATATTGCGTCTTTTCTCATGATGATCGCCAAGTGGGGCTAAAAGCTTTTTCGACAGCAAAAAGTTGTGCATTTTTAGATATTCAACCTATGATCAATTCGCACGGAATTATATGAACATAAAGCGTAAGTGTGAGTGCGAGCTAGTCATTGCAAAACCACGGCCCTTGCACCTCATCGCTTGCTGGTTGAGGCTAGATTGACGAGGCCCGCCACTCTAGCGCCTAGCTCAAGTTTTGTAGCCCTTGCCACCATGGCCTTCCATTTGCATGTGCAAGTGTGCCATTCCATTTTCCTATCGAGAAAAAGAAAAGAAAAAGAAAACAATTCACTCTTTAAAATGGCAAGAAAAAGGAAGAAAGGAAAAAAAAAAGTATGGACACCAAAAAGAATTAAGCTCTCTCTATCTTGTTAGTTCACACCCATTTCAGGGCCTAATCGACAACCTTGCAAACTAAGCTTACTCACCGGTGTGTCGGTAGGTGTAGATAATTAGAATGAACATCACCCATTTGCTTTCACAATGCAAACAACGCCAAGACTGTACAGAATCCTAGCCCAATGAAGATCGCCAAGGCAACACCGAGGTCGAGAACATTCACCCAGTTCGTGATTCCACCCCTCACCACTGCAGCGGCCGACTTTGCATCCATGGACGGCACGACCATCACCGTCTTTGGTGGCAGCTCGGTGGCTGCATTGGCCACTGAGGTCACACTGACGGATCCAAAGAGGAGGCGGCAGCTCCGGGCAGAGGAGGTGGCCGATGGGGACAAGGAGGCGGTTAAGGAGTACTTCAACAACTCAGGGTTCCAGAGATGGAAGAAGACCTCATTCTTCACGAAAATGTCGTAAAAAAGAGTTGTTTTGGGTGACTCGCTATAAGAAAGACCTCATTCTTCTTGATCCTCTTCTTCTCCTCTCTCTCTTTCTCTCTTCAGAGTCCTGCAGTTCGCGCTGATTTTTTTGTACTCATTGCATCGGTTCTTGGCTCCATTTCTCAGGCCTTCAATTTTAGCCGTGGCCATTGCCGAGCTCTCTCTTTCTCTGCAGGCGATTATCTTCTTTCAAATTGATGTCTCTTTACTCTCTTTTCAAGGCATTTATCTGAGTTTTCGATCCATCCCTGGCCACTGAGAAGTGACGGGACCACGAAAGTGACACTGATGAATCTCACTGGCCGTCAAACTTTGTCTGTCTTCTTTCAATGCCTCAGCAGCATCCAAACAACCGCATTGAACCCTTCTTTTCCACTGAAGATCGTGTATATATGCATGTGCGTCATCAATATGAGCCGCATTAATGGAGTTCTTATGTGATTTTACGCTTGTCTCTCTTTGAAGGCGCTGTCGAATTCTCTCATCCGATGTTTTAAGCCGGTTCCCCAATCATGAGTCGTGCTGCTTTTGAGCATACAGAGCCACAAGATAGACCAATTTGTGAGGATGCAAAACAAGATTTTAACAGCTCTGATTCAATTGAAGGGAGAGGAAAAGACTTCGAGCAACAGGGTAAGAAGCAATTGTTGAAACAGAACTAGGAAATACAATCCCATACTATACAGCAATCAGTAGATAACTTGATCTTCCTATGATACAGTACTTCAAATGTTAAACATATATAGATTTCTAGTGATTATGGGCATTTTTATTGAAAAATGTCACCAAAATATTGAAATTGAAAATCAAAAGCATACGTTGCAGCAATCCCACCTTACTGCAGCGGGCAGAGCAGAATTCTAAGCTGATAAAAGTAAAATAGATATGCCTCATCGAGGCTTAGTTGCACATCTGTTTTTTCTTTCCTTTAACTTTTAATTTAGAGTACTCATCCATCAATGCCAAAATTTTCTGTCAAATGCAGTGCAAGTTTATGCATCAGTCGTGACTACTAGCACATTACCCAATCCTAAAGTAACAAGCCAGGGTAGGAAATGCATGAAATCAATTAGGAAGCCATTTTAGTGTCTAATGTCAGGGAACAAAAAGAGAAACTCACTGGGGAACTAAAATTTCCAGATCCCCGGGAACGATAATATGAGACACAATTTGAATGGTGTTGGCTGAATCCTCGTGGGGAAGTGTAAAGAGAAGAAAACCACTCCCTGTCAACTGAACTAATGAAAGAGCTAGAAATTGATTCGCATGCACATGTCTTCCTTTGCTTGGAAAGATACATATTCGGAAAGGTTACCTGCTTTCGGTTGAATAGTAAAGTTTGCAGATATCTAAGTATGTTGTAATCGGGTTTTGACCAGAATAAGATTGCCATTCTCATTTCAATATTCATTGGTTGAATGCCCACACTCGGCACCATCGGGACCATCCTGATCCAATTCCTCAGGACATACTTTCCTTCACTTAGCAGTTAACTTTGTACCAGCCACCTCCCATTATTACTCTCCCTACCAGCAAATGTGCCACAATACCGCAAAAACAGTCATTACAAAGCTAAGGATGATGAAATCTCACAATCCTCTGTATGAATGGAAGACCCGTGTCATTTAGGTATTTCAAACTACTTCCACATGAACCAGTCTATGATCAGAATATCACCAATCAATGCAATTACAATTACTCAAAGGAGACCCAATTCTTCACTCTAAGCTTCAAGCATAAACGAACCATACACTCACTTAAATGCATTATGTGATTAATCACTAGCGTCTCATCCAGCAACGCTTGAAAGGTTCAACTTTAACAAGGCAATTTGTCTTTCAAGGAGGCACATGGCTTCTTTGGTGGCGCTCTTCTCCCCATCTGATGAAAGTAAAAAGGAACAAGGGGAAAACGCATTAATAACCCAAGTTTCAATCATCGAATTGACAACTAAGAAAGCGAAGGAGAGATGGTACACTGATGGTGCAGGTGATGAGGAAGCCAGAGTGAAAGTGTCGAAGGAGGGAAGAGGGGGCGTTGTAGTCGAAGCGAGGGATGCTGATGATAGCTGAGGGCTGCTCCCATGGCGTCATCGTCGTCTTCTTCGTCTCTGCTTCTTCATCCTTGTCTTCTTCTTCTTTCCCTTTCTCTTTTCTCTCCGCTCTGCGTCTGTTCCACAGTCCAGTTCAAGCTCTGTCTCTGCCCTTAACAACGGTCCGGCGGTTTTTAATTTCGAGTTCAAGTTCGACCCGACCAACCGATTCGTTTTCCAAAAGTGACCCGACCGTTTCGTCCGAACATTTTTCCATCTTCTTTTTAAGAAAAGATTGGTTTTATACGTTTTCTTTTTTTGAAAAATAAAAGCACCATCTTTCTAATTCAATCATTTAGTCTTCCGTCAACTCTTTCGTGGAAGATGCCAGGAAGGAGCTGAAACTTGACCGACAAGATGACTTTAGCAAGCAACAAACTTTTCACTGTATTAATAGTAAGCAGTATCCAGCAACTCAACTTTCACAAAAGATACTAATAAATAAATAAAAGTATACAAAAAGGTGTCTACTTTTCCTGTTTCTATCTTTCAACATGTAGAATGTGGTTATATCGACATTCCTATTGCAGGGGTTTTCAATTATTTTCTTTTCGTTCTATTTTTTAAGGAGAAATGACAATAATTGTTTTCAAACTTTGGCTTGATGCATGTCATTCTTGAAATTTTCATTTATTAAATGTAGTCCTTAAACTATTCCTAAATGTTTAATCTAATCCATAAACTATCAATTTGCTCCATTTAGTCCATTAACTTTCCGTAACAAAGTTAAATCATGCATTCAATACTATTCACAATTTTTAATTATTATATTATGGCCCAGCTTTCTGAGTATCTTTTCATCTTGATCCATTTCCAAAATTTAAAAAAAAAAAGACTATTTATTTACGACCTTTTTATCTTTTTGGTCTTTATAAATATCACAATAGTTCCACATTAGTTACAGTAAAACCTTATCTATAGTAGTACCAGGTTGATATTATGGCTATATTAATTTTCCACTGTACAGATTTAATTAAGAAATGCAAAAAAAAAATTGAAAATTTTATCTATTTAAAATTTAGGAATGAGATTCAGATTAACATAAGTACGATTATCCATAAATAAATAATATCGATTTTAGATATCCTTAAGAAGACACTTGTTCTTAAATGGGATAATAATATGAAAAATTGCAAACTAGTACTTGTATGACACATTTACCTCAGACTAGTTTTTGCCTCATGAAAAATCCAAAATTGGTGTTTGTGACCCAAATCTACCCTCAATGTCTAGCAAAAATATCAACCCAATATAACTCTACTTGTTGTTTTACTTTTACTATTATGAAGAGCAAAACTAAAATATGCTCAAATGGAACTATTATAATATTTAGAAAAACCAAATGGAAAAAAAAGTAATAAAAATATATCATATTTTTATTGATTTAGAAAATGGATTAAAATAAAAATATAAAAAAAAAAGTTTGTGTGATGGTGTAGAATATTATTGGATGATTGATTTGACATTTTTATAGAAAGTTGCGAGATTACTTTAAATAAATTGAAAGTTTAGGAACTAGATTGAATATTTTTAAATAGTTCAAAGACTATATTAAATAAATTAAAAGTTCAAAAAATGAGATTGCACATTAGTCAATGTTTAATGATTATTAAGTCATTTTCCCTTCTTCTTTTTTTTTATATAGAGTGATCTTCATATAGTTTGCTTAGTATATAGGGAAGTGGTACATGAGATCGATCTACAGTTGTGCATATGGCCGTTTCCCCCTCCAATTCTTCTATGTCGCACGTTTGTTATTATAGTAGGAGATTATGTTGTGTGAATTTGGGGTTTATTTGCTTAATTAGGTGCTCTATTTTATGTGGCAATGCAGATGAACGAAATCAAACTGTCACTGAGAATTTTCATAATGCTTGTCTTATGGGGTGTTGTTCTTTTCTCTACTTTGCATTTAAGCAGATTTTAACGGGGCAAAATCCGTAGCAATTGTGGGTGTATCATCTCACATATCTAGGAGTACACAAGGTTGACGAGCCTATGAGTCCAGAGGGGAAATTTCTTAAATGATTTGGGTACGCGTGAGCCCAGGTCATGTGAGCCCTTAATTTTGATGGGTTCCTTGATTGAAGGACTCAGATGAATTGGGCCAACATATTTCTGATGCACCCAAGATTCTCTTCAAGGAGGGCGTGAATGAGGGAACAAAGTAAAGTAAATTCACTCAAGCAAATGTCATATTTACAAAAATTTGACAAATCATAAAAAATAATTTCTGTAAAAGAATCATGAAATTATCCATCAAAACAAATGCAATTATGGGGGTAAGGGTATTAAAGGTTCTATAACTTTCGGTATTCGCTTTAGTGTCAAAATTTTTCCATGATCAATCCCACTTTGGTAACAAAAGGTCACTTAATTACTGTTGCTTATTTGAGATGCCGAAAATTCGATGGGACAATGTTTTAACATTTTTTTTTCCTATTAATATGATTTGATGGAGATCCGATGTAGCAATATCTCAGCATAAATGCCCTAAACAACGTAACTACGCATGTTTGCCCCAAATTATTGAGGACAAATCGAGCCAAATTTCCCCGCTTCTTCAAAGCCTAATTGACATCGGGGCATTTTGGGGCAAAAAGTAAGAGCTGCCACAATAGAGAGCAAGAAGAGGACAAGTGGCTCAAGTCGTGTAGATAAAATCAAGACGAAGTTGAATATTACTTCTATTGTGGGCTCAAACTTTCGACACAGCTCAAGTCGAAGCCCTGACTTTTGATGCTTGATGTATTGATGGAAGGGGGCCGAATAGCTTGTTAATTTAACATGTGGTGGTGGGAATAGGAAAATAGTCAATTCCTATTTTCACCGGACTTGCCTGAATAAAGTTGTTAGTTGGATAATCAACATTCAAAGGCTTAGGCTCCGTTCGTTTTACGGAAAATAATTTCCAGGAAAACGTTTTCCAGATTTTCTGACGTTCGTTTCACAGAAAATAAATTCATTGAGGAAAACATTTTCCACGAAGGAAAAAAAGTCTTCTAAAGTAAGGGAAAATGTTTTCCACTTTTCAAAAATGGAAAACATTTTCCACATTCACTCTCTCTTATCTTACACTCTCCATTAGTCTTCACTTATTTCTTTTATTTTTAGATTTTTCTTTTCATAAATTCGAATTTTTTTGTTATTTTTTTAATAAAATCAATTTTTTTGTTATTTTTTAATAAAATCGATTTTTTATTATTTATTTTTTTTCTTTATTTTTCTGTCTTTCTTTTTGCTATTTTTCTTTTTCGGCCGGTCATCGGCCACGGCAACGGCCGGTGACCGATGACAGGCGAGCCGAGCTCGCCAGATTGGTGACGCCCGAGCATCATAAGACGGAAACTTATTTCCAAATTTACCCTTTTTAAAATAAAAAACTATAATCCTCTCTTCCCTCGTTTCACGAACCTAGTGCTCCCGTGCTTGCCTCTCTTTGCTCCCTTCAAAATAATCAAATCCCTCCTTTTTAAAATAGAACAAAGTCAATTGCTTGCACTAATTGGTCGATCTCCCTCACTCAGCTTTTGCACAGCGTTGTGCTTCTTCTTCCTCCTGGTAGTTCAACTACTTTCCGAATTGAAGCTGCATAACTCGCGATGTCGATCTGCGAGCCTCAAGCCTCATTGCCTTGAGCTCACCCTACCGGTGAGTTGACCATGCAAGCTCGCCAGAGGTAGGCGAGCCTTGAGCCTTACTAGCAAGGTGAGCTTGAGGCATGGCCAGTGACTGGCCAAGGAAGGAAAGAACATAAAATAAAGAAAAAAAATAATTTAATAATCTATTTTAAAAAATAATAAATAACGATTTTAAAAAATAAAATGATAAAAAATTATTGAAAAAGAGTTTATAAAGGAAAATATTTTCCCAAGCGAACAGCGGAAAATATTTTCCACTTCAAAATCAAGTTTTACCCAAACACCGGAAAATAATTACGTTTTCCTGGAAAATAACTTCTTGGAAAATATTTTCCAAAAAAGTAACATTTTCCGTGAAACGAACGGAGCCTTAGTTTCAATTGTTTTTCCTTTTCTTTTTGGTCATAAGTTTCAATTGGTTTGGGCAGTTGTATTTCTGTTAGGGGCCCTCTCGAAGGCATAATGGGTTGTAGTTGATCGGTTTGGACATGATTCTGCAAGGCGCACATAGGCACAAGCGCATGGCGAAAGCAATCTTCTATACGATTCTTAGCATTTTCTTGGTAAAATTGGATTCTTGGAACTTCTACCCAAGAATGCGATCAATACTGTGTATTTAATCTCCAAAAAAAAAAAAGCTATGAAGTTAGGCTCCATTTGGCAACACTTCTGTTTCTCTATTTTTCTATTCTTTTGTTTCCTAGAATAGAAAAAGAATGAAAATCTACTTGATAATGCCAACTGATTTTCTATTTTCTAGAATAAAAAGTTGTTTTTGGGAATAGATTTAGAGTGGAAATAAGAAGTACAAAAATGTAGCCTTTTGTTTCTGGGAATAATTTCTATAAACTATTTCTTGAGTCATTACTCATGACCAACTATCGCCTATCGACCTCCGACCATCAATTGCTAATTGCTGGCCATCGGTCGTTGTCGCCAACTGCCGACCACTAGAGACTGGCGACCGACGACCGACCGTTGCCAACTGCCGACCACTGGAGACCAGTGACTGATGGCTAACCACTGCCCTTGCCTAGTGACCGGCGACTTGTGGCCCATCGTTTAGGGTATGGCGAGTAGCAACCGGTGGTTGGCGTTCGACGTTTGGCAACTTGCAGCCGATGACTGGCAACCGGCGATCCGATGACTAATGGACAATGACCCAGCGATTGGCTACCAGCGTTCGGCAGCATTGATCGGCTACCAACAACTGATGTTTGGCGACCCAGCAACCAACAACGGCGACCTACGGGGACAGCAATTGGCAGTGACCAGCGGGGGTGGCAATCGACAGCAACTAGTGAGGGTGGCAGGCAATGACCGACGATCAGTTAATGGTGACTGGAAATCGGCGATGATCGGCGACCGGCAACCAACGGCCACCAATCAACATGCAGCAGCCTTAGTCGCCGAGTGCCTATCACCGCCCACCATCGGCCGCCGCCATCTAGGAAAAAAGAAATAAATTTTTTTTTAGTACCAAATGCATTTTTATTCTTTTCATATTCCGAAAATAAAAATTTTTTGTAGTTACCAAATGTATTGTTGTTCTTAGAAATTGTTTAAGGGAATAGTAATAGAAAAGAACTATTTCTCAAAAGAAATTATTTCTAAGAGTAGAAATATTACTAAATGCACCCTTAGTTTCCTGCTCTAGGGGAGGGAGTGGGTCACTGATCTATGTATCGGATTCATCGGTGATTATAGTCCCTTTGGGGTTAGTTTCTATGCTTATGGAGAACAACACGAAAGCAAACAAGAGAGAGTGACAGAGAAAGTTTAAATTTTGAAATGAGTGGCATTCTTTTGTCGCGAAGGGCCACCTCATTGTCTATGTTGGACTTTCTTTTCTTCTTTTTTTAAATAAAAAATTCACATAGAAATTAGCATTTTATTAAAAAAGATACATAAAACTACTGACTACATAACCATGCTTGGTGGATTGAAAATCAATTCAATGTCTTTTATGTCCAATGGGCCAAAGATTGCGCTATAAGGCCGTAATTTGTCTATGAGCGGAAGGTTATACTTGTTTTTGAATAGTATTTGGCCATCTTATGCTAAAATTGTTATAGCATAGGTTGCAAATGATTGATTCATGAATGATTGTTCAATCACTTCTAGGGAGAAATATGGAAAGAAGTATACCACAAGTGCCAAAACTTGACAAGGGTAGACACATAATCGTCAAGATTTTCAAAAGGTATACTTAGGGCCTGTTTATTAACACTCCTGAGCACAAATTGTTCTATTCTTTTACTCCCTGTAACAGATTTGGAGCAAAAATCCATTTGATAATTTTTTTGTTCCTAGAAGCAAATTTGTTTCCGAGAATAAATTTGGAACATAATCAAGAAAAAAAAAAAAGTTGCTTCTTCTTTTTAGGAGCAATTTCAATAATCAATTCTCATTTTTCCTTCATTTTCCTTTTCTTCTTCTTCTTCAATGTTTAGCCAGTCATTAACTTCGAGATAGCTAGCAATTGGCCAGACAAGGATCGGCAACCTCATTGGAGGGTTGTCAGTCCCCGGTGAGGCCAAGCCATATCAACCGAGCCTTACTAGCAGCTGGCTCGCCCAAATCTAGCGAGGTCGAGCTCACCCAACCGTTAGCGAGGCTCGACCTCATCGGGCCACTATGAGATCGACTAGCCAAAGCCAAGCTCGTAGTGGCTCAACGAAGTTGAGCTGCTTTGTCGGGCCATTGCGAGCTCAATGTCACTTGGCCAAGGCGAGGCCGACCCCCACAATGGTCGGGTGCCCATTGCAAGGTCGGTTGGGCCAGCTTGAGCTCGCCCAGCCAAAGCGAGGTTGAGCCTTCTCCAACTGCCGACAATGTTCAACCGACAAGGCTCGGCCTTGCCGGGGGCCAATGACCCTCCTATGAGGTTGTCGGCCTTGATTTGGCTGGTCGTCGGCCAACGGCTGAAGCTTGGAGGAGAAAATGAAAAAAGAAAGGAAAAAAGAAAAATATGGAAAAATATAATAAAAGTATTAAAATTTTTTAAAAATTATAAGTCACAAGAGAATCTAAAATTCCTACCACACGCATTTCTATCCTGAGTATAAAAATTTTAGACAGTTATCAAATATCTTCAAATGTTCAGAAATTGTTGTTGGGAACATAATGGTTACCAAACGCACATTTAAGTGTCATTTTTTTTGAAAATTTAACACTTAATTGCCAACTCTAGCAAGACTTGTCAGAGATCTAACGTGACATTATTAATATTGGTTTACGTAGTTGTCAGAAATCCGACGTGGGTTGCTTGAAATATGACGTGACTCGCTATTGGTACTTAAGTATTCCTTTCTTCTCTGATTTTGGTACTTAAATGTACATATTAGAATTTTTGGCATTTATGTGTCCACCCATGCCAAGTTCTGGCACTTGAGGTGTCCACAACTCAAAACATATGCATAAGGGAGGATAATTGTAAGATGTATAGTAATGTGACCTTTTGAATGAGTAGGAAATTAATTTGTGTTTCTAATTTTTCGTCTGTGTCGAGGCTCCGATCTTGGATAAGAACTCCAGTCAAAGATAATCACGACCTGTTTATTTCTGGAACCCTAATTTAATCTCACCAGAGTCCTGCAATTTGTGTTGATTTTTTGGACGCATTGCATCGCTTCTTGGCTCCATTTCCGAGCTCTTTCCTCTGCAGCTAATGTCTCTTCACTCTTTTCAAGCATTAATATGAGTTTCCATCCATTGCTGCTGTGAAAGACGGACCACGAAAGTGACGTTGATGAATCTTATTGGACGTCCGAATTCGTCAGCCTTCTTTCGATTCCTCAGCAGCATCCAAACAGCCGCATTGAGTTTGTTTTTCCATTAAAGATCATATATGTATGTGCTTTGTCAATGAGAGTCACATTAATGGAGTTCTTGCTCGATTTATGCTTGTCTCTCTTTGAAGGCGCCGTCAAATTCTCTTATCTGGCGTTTAAAGCCAGTTCACCAATCGTGAGTTGTGCCACTTTTGGGTAGATGGAGTCACAAGAAAGACCAGTTTGTGAGGATGCCATAGCAAGATTGTAACAGCTCTGATTCTATTGAAGGGAGAGGAAAAGACTTAATGCAACAAGAAGAAGCAACTGTTGAAACAGAATTAGGAAATACAATCCCCAAAGTGCCATACAAAAAGAAAAGACAGAAGGGGGAAACGCCTGAAAATATCAGTAGGTAACTTGATCTTCTTATGATACAGTACCTTCTTCGGTTGTGCAATCCTGCGTGGGTATCCTGCATAAGCTTGACAACAAGCTTTTGTACAATAGTCCTTTGGTCTGGCATCTTCAACCTGCAAGTAGCTCTCAGATAGGAAAAATTTGATAAAGCCAACTGCACCATAAAAACAGACTCGCAATGTGCAAAACAGTGGTCAGTTTAATCAAATGCTAGCAAACACATGAGAAGTTAGTCTACAAGCTACAATTCCCAGAATGGAGAAAATTCGAGGTGCATATTCCACAGCCAAAGATCTACATAAAGCCTTCCCTCCAAGAAAAATGCTTTCATCATCGTCCTTCCACATGCTTAACTGCAATTGCAGGGGATGCGGATGGGCTATTTGATGGTCTTTACTTTATAAAAAAATATATTAATCGACTTTAAATGTTAACATATATAGATTTCTTGTGATTATGGGCATTTATTTGAAGAAAGTCGGCAAAACATTGAAAGTGAAAATCAAAAGTATAATATAAAGCAATCCCATTATACCGTAGAGGACAGAGTAGAATTTTAAGCGGGAGCACTGCGGTCGAAGCGAGGGATGCTGACGACAGCTGGGTGCTGCTCCCAACGCGTCATCGTCTTCATCTTCGCTTCTTCATCGTAAAATTCCGGCGGTTTTCATGGTCAGTTGAGGTTCCACCCGGCCACCTGGTTCATTTTCCAAAAAACGACCCGATTCGACCGGTTTTACCAAACGTTTTTCCATCCTTTTAAGAAAAGATTGGATTATACTTTTTTCTGTTAAAGCAGAGGATCTCTAATTCGACTGTTTATAGTCTTTAGTTAGCACTTTCATAGAAACTTCCTAGGAGGAGCCGACTCTTGAAACGGCCAGAAATGACTGATTTTTTGCTAACCTCTTATTTATAAACTTTACGCAAATTTCTTAATATGTATTAATAGCGAGCAATATGCAGCAACTCAACTTTTACAAAAGACGCCTAATTTCCATGCTTCTATTTTTTACATATTGCATATGATTATATTGACATTCCCATTGCAGGAGTGTAAATTATTCTCATTTTCCTTTTTTAGGGAAAATGACACAATAGTCTTTAAATTTGGATGTAACGTGTAATGTCATCATTGAACTTTTTATTTATTCAATATAATACTTAAACTAATCATAAATATTCAATCTAGTCTCTAAATTTTTTATTTTGATCCATCCAATCCATTACTAACATAAATAAATAAATAAATATACATGCTGTCTTATTATTACCTTTTTGGCCTATATAAACATTATGACAGTTCCACATAACTTTAGTTTAGCTTATGATCTTTATAATAGTAGAAGTACAACCTCGTTTACAATAGTATCTGGTTGATAGTCCATCTATTTTAATTTTCTAGTTTACAAACATAACTGATTTAATTAAAAAAAAGGAAACAAAAAAGTTTGAGATTTTATTTATCAAAAAAAGTAGGAACAAGATTCAGTTTAATAGAGGTACGATTATCTATAAATAAATTAATATTGATATCAGATATCCTAATGAAAACACTTATATTTAGTTTAATATAGGTACGATTATCTATAAATAAATCAAAATCGACATTAGATATCCTTATGAAAACACTTATTCTCAAAAGGGAGAATAACATTAAAAATTCCAAACTAGTACCTCCACAACTCATTTCCCAAAATTATTTTTCACCTCGCAAAAAATTCTCAAATACTCATCACTCAAATTTACCTTTCATGTCATAGCAAGAATATCAACCCAATATTATTGTGAATGATGTGCTACTTTTACTTTTGTGCAGAAATCATTAACTAAAATATATTTCGATGGAATTATTGTAATATTTATAAAGACCAAAAAGGTAAAAAGGTAATTATATTTAAAAAAATCTGGACAATTGAGTAATTATGAAAACTTGTGAATAGTACCAAAAAACTAATTTGGCTTTGTTATGAAAAGTTAATGGACTAGATTGAGCAAATTAAAAGTCTAAGGGTTAGATTGAGTTTTTAGGAATAGTTCAAAGTCAATATTAAGCAAATTAAAAATTTAGGGATAACATTGCATATTAAATTAACCTTAAGAACTATTTTGTCATTTTCTTTTCTTTTACATATAGAAATCTTCATATGGTTTGCTCACCATGTTGGGAAGTTGTAGACAAATAAAGTTATAGTTATGCACACGGTCTTTTTACACCCTCCATTTCTTCCATGTTCCACGTTTGTCATTACAGTGGGAAATTATGTCATCCGAATTTGGGGTTTATTTACTTAACTGGGTACTCTATTACACGTTGCCATGCTGAGGAACGAAATCAAACTCACTACCGAGCATTTTCATAATGATTGCTTGTCTTATGGGGAGTTCTTGTTCTTTCCACTTTCCATAGGTAGATTTAACAGGGGAGATTCTCAGCAATTGTGAGCCCTTAAATGATTCCTGCTGATGAAAAATTCTTAAATGATCATGTGAGCTCTTGACTTTGATGGATTCCCTTATTCAAGGACTGAGATGCACTTGGCTCATATGTCCTTGATACATCAATATCTCCCGGAAGAGGGTGAATGTGAGATAAGAATAGAGTGAATTCACTCAAACATATATTATAGTTTTACAAAAATATAATAACTTTGAAAAATCATTTCTGTGAAAGAATCGTGAAATGTCAATTCACCAAAACAAATGTCATTATGGGATGGAGACTTTTGGGATTAAGAATGAATTTTGGGTGAATAGACATAGCATGATTCCTTTGAAGAAGTCTTTTTTCGAATTTATAAGTCCAGAAACTTGAGCACTTTACCAAACGCATAAGGTGATGAAGCTTCCCCCACAACAATCACTTTGAAGTGATTAGTGATCATAAGTGATCCAAAAGATAACTAATCACTAAGGGATAAGTGAGATCACTGATCACTAGTGATGAGTGCTCACTCATCACTTATTGTGCTGCCCCACAACAATCACTTTGAAGTGATTAGTAGGTGACATGACAATCACTTTGAAGTGATAAGTAAGTGATTAGTGATGATAAGTGTCCAAAAGATCACTAATCACTAAGTGATAAGTAATCTCACTTATTGTGTTGCCCCACAACAATCACTTTGAAGTGATTAGTAAGTGATTAGTGATGTAATAACCACTAAGTGGTTGTTGGAGGAAAGAAAGTAATCTACTTCAAAGTAATTCACAGTGGGGCAGCACGATCACCTTATGCTTTTTGAAAAGTGCGTTGATAGACTCATTATAAATTGAATTTGATCCCTTTCTCAACAATCGCTTTGCTATGCACCTTGTTCTCTTGCTCTTTCTCAACTTTCACTCTGCTGCTGCTCATTGTTCTCTTCCTGTTTCGCCAAATATAAACAAATCCAAAAATTATCTCTCCTAAACAAAGAATGTCATCGTTGATGGTGTTGACTGCATTAGAATTTGTGCTATTGGTGATTGATTGGGGAAAAAAACACAGGAGAAGATAAAAGCCAAATGTTGGCCGATTGAAAGAAATTTTAAGCGAAAATATATTGATAGATCAAGGAGTAAACCATTTCACGCAAAGCTGCTCAGTTGATTTTTGCATGAGATGGAAAAATCATTGTCCATAGAGATATCAGATAAACCCATAAGCTTATTAGGTGACTTTTGGGTCTTGACACGTGGAAACTTAAGCCCCAATTTTTCAATCCTTCAACCCCAAATCTTTTGATATCCGAGGCAAACTTAAAATCAAACTGCAATTTAATTTTGAAATACCTCAAGAAATGCATCGTTTTGAGTATTTCAGGCATTATGTACCTCAACTCTGGATGCGACACTCGTTGTCTAGTACACAACTTAACATAGCGTACTTTGTAGATTGAAAACCAAATTTATGCATAGTATGTCCAACGGGCCAAAAATTGTGCTGGGAGGCCATTACTTGTCTACGAACGAAAGGATATACTTATTTTTAGGCAAGTGTTTGGCCATTTTATGCTCGCTTTGATGTAACATTATAACCCAAAGCACTTTTAAGTTCGAAATTGTTTTGATTCATGAATGATTGTTGAGTCACCTATATTGAAAAATACGTATTTAGTACCATGGACAATGAAACAATTACACAATGTTTTCAACACATGAAAACACGGCGCATGCAATTGTAAAATGAATAGTGATGTCACTTTCTAAGTGAGTAGGGATTTGATATATGTTTCTAAGCTTTTGTCTGTTTATTTCATTAATTTCCCTCACTAGCAAAAGGCCGAGGCTCCTATCCTAGATATGAACTCCCAGACAAAGACAATCACGGCCAATTTGGCTTAGGAGAACCTTGTAAAAAAACGAATGTTTGTTTTGGGTGACTCGCTACAAGAGAGACTTCATTCTTCACGATCCTCTTCTTCTTGCTCTCTCTCTCCAGACTTTCACAGTCCTGCAATTCGCGTTGATTTTATTTTTTTACGCATTGATCGCTTCTTGGCTCCATGTCAAGAATGATTATGTTTAATATAAGTATGATTATGTGCAGATAAATTAATATCAATATTAGATATCCTTACGAAAACACTTTTTTAAGGGATAATAATCTTAAAAATTCCAAACTAATACCTGCATGACACATTTATCGAAAATTAATTTCACCTAAAAAAAATCTCAAATTGGTACTTGTCACTCAAATCTACCCTCCGTGTCATAAAAGGTATATCAACTTGATATAACTCTAAATAAGGTGTTACTTTTATTGTTACGGAGATAATAAAATAAAATATATTTAGATGGAATTACCATAATATTTATAAAGACCAAAAAGGTAAACAAAATATATTGAATTAGGGAAAATATTAAAATGAAAATATATTCAAAAATCTAGGCAAAGTAATTATGATAAAGTAAGAATAGTACCGAAAAACAATTTGACTTTTTAATGGAAAGTTATGCTACTAAATTGAACAAATTAAAAACTTTTGGGGCTAGATTAAGCATTTTGAAATAGTTCAAAGATAATATTAAACAAATTAAAAATTTAAAGGTGACATTGCATATTCTTTTTGAAATCCTAATTTAATTTGGCTTTGGAAAACCCTGGAAAAAAGATGTTTTGGGTGATTCTCTCTCTCTCTGCAGGTGATTATCTTCTTTCCAATTGATGTCTCTACTCTTTTTCAAGGCGTCCATATGAGTTTTCAATCCATCCACGGCTGTTGAGAAACAATGGCCCACAAAAACAACACCAATGAATCCCATCGGACGTCCGAATTCATCTGTCTTATTTTGATCCTCAGCAGAATCAAAACAACCACACTGAATTCTTTACTCGTTTTGCATATTCTGAGCTTTGAGATGTAATCATGGTGACTTGGAAAAACTTTGTAAAGGCAGCCTCCAGGTACTGTTGGCGCTAAGGGACAAGGAACACAAAAGTGGATCGCGTGCCTTGCCTATAAATATGTGGATATATATGAAAAAGTGTGGACACTGCACGCCCGTCAACATCTTGACGCGTTGTTCATTTGACTTCATCATCTTTTCATCAGAGCAACTAGAGTCCATGTCGACAGACATTATAAATGACTTTTCTCCCTTCCTCAACAATTGCTCTGTTACCGCACCTCCTTCTTTACCTCTTTCTGAACATTCCCTCTGCTGTTGCTTCTCATCCTCTTCCTCTTTCTCCAAATATATACATATCCAAAATGCCTATTATTGATTGTGATCAATGGAGAAACATGCATGCCATACTTACCTTCATTATTCCAACTCTACTCAACTTCATTACTGTGAAGTACCAACGAAGCTTCGATTCTCCATTTGAAACCCACCCCATAACCATGTTTTTTTCCTTATCTGCTCTCCTACTCTATTGCTCCTTGTCCCTTCCACTTGTTGCTCATCTACCAGCCTTTAATACTGCTTGCGGTGCCCACATCTTTCACTTCCTCATGATCCTTTCCTTTTCCCTCTCCATTGTTTTGCCTACGTTGTTGTTGTTCCCAGGCCTCTCCTTCTTCCTCCTCTATTTGCCATTGCTAATATTGCTCTCTATAACTTACTTGTGGGGCCTTGTTCAAAAACTCATACATCTGGTGAGGCAAAAGATTTTAGTATTCCTCATTTTGTTCACCTATCGACTTCATGGAGGAAGAGCACCACCGTTTCTACCACATAGGGTTGCTGATATGCATTTTGTGTGATAATTGTAGTATGTGCTAGAGTTCAACGAGTCATCCTTAGAAGCACAAAAAGAAATAAAGGAAACTGTTGTAAGCAAGGGGGAAGGTATGAGTAATGCCAAGAAACAATTCACTGCTAATGTATGAGATGTTTACTTATGTCTTGTATGCTAAGAAAGTTTTTGTGACAATATAAGAAAGAGTTTCATTTGTGTTAAATTATCACCAGTAGATTTGAGTTTAAAATTTTAAACTCGAATCTCTTCCAAATAAAGAATTCAATCACTAATGGTGTTTAATGTATTAGAATTTGTGCTATTGAGGATTGATTAGGGGAAAGAAGATAAAGCCAAATGTAGGTTGATTGAAGAAATTTCAAGCACATGGAAACTGATGATATAAGGAGTAAATCCTTTTTACACAGAGCTACTCATAGTTGATGTTTGTATGAGATGGAAGAATCAGTCCTTATACATGGAGATATTAGATGCGATAAGCTTTAAAAGTCACTTATGGGTTTTTACATGTGAAAACTTAAAATCCCAATTTTATTTTGAAGCAACTTAAAAAAATGACGTGGTTGTGAATGTTCATGTATTGCGTTCCTCAACTTTGGATGTAACAATCATTGTCAAGTAGACCACTTAACAAGTCTTTGTGGATTGAAACTCAAATTGATGTCTATTATGTCCAACAGGCATAAGATTGTGCTATGAGATCATATTTTTTCTATGAGCGGAAGGATATACTTGCTTTGGGGTAAGTATACGGTTATTTAATTTGCCTTAGAAAAAACCTTGAAAAAGAAAATGTTGTTTTGGGTATTTGCAACGTTGTGTAAAAGACGATATGTGTTGGCTTTGGGAGATGTTCGGTGACAAGTAAGCCACGTCAACGATGTAGTTAGTGAGAAGCCTAAGAAATGCCAATTTGTTCCTGGGTCACGAGTCAGATATTGCGTCTTTCCTTATGATGATCGCCAAGTGGGGCTAAAAACTTCTACGACAGCAAAAAGTTGTGAATTTATAGATAGTCAACCTATGATCAATTCGTGACTGAATTACTTGAACACAAACAGTGCGTGCAAGCGCGAGCGCAAGTGAGTCATTGTGAGGCCGTGGCCCTTGCCTCTTATCGCTTGCCGGTTGAGGCTAGATTGACGAGGCCCGCCACTATAGCGCCTAGCTCAAGTTTTGTAGCCCTTGCCGCCATGGCCTTCCGTTTGCGAGTGCAAGTGTGCCATTCCATTTTCCTGTCGAGAAAAAAAAACAAAAAGAAAACAATTCCCTCCCTAAAATGGTAAGAAAAAGAAAAAAAAAGAAAAAGAAAATATGGACTCCGAAGAGAATTAAGCTCTCTCTATCTTGTTAGTTCACCCCCATTTCAGGGCCTAATCGACAACCTTGCAGACTAAGCTTACTCACCGGTGTGTCGGTAGGTGTAGATAATTAGAATGAACATCACCCATTTGCTTTCACAATGCAAACAACGCTAAGACTGCACAGAATCCTAGCCCAATCAAGATTGCCAAGGCAACACCGAGGTCGAGAACATTCACCCAGTTTGCGATTACGCCCCTCACCACTGCAGTAGCCGACTTGGCATCCGTGGACAGCACGACCATCGCCATCTTTGGTGGCAGCACGGTGGCTGCATTGTTCGCTGAGGTCACACTGACGGATCCAAAGAGGAGGCGGCAGCTCCAGGCAGAGGAGGTGGCCGGTGGGGACAAGGAGGTGGTTAAGGAGTACTTCAACAACTCAGGGTTCCAGAGATGGAAGAAGACCTCATTCTTCACGAAAATGTTGTAAAAAAGAGTTGTTTAGGGTGACTCGCTATAAGAAAGACCCCATTCTTCTTGATCCTCTTCTTCTCCTCTCTCTCTTTCTCTCTTCAGAGTCCTGCAGTTCGCACTGATTTTTTTGTACTCATTGCATCGGTTCTTGGCTCCATTTCTCAGGCCTTCAATTTTAGCTGTGGCCATTGCCGAGCTCTCTCTTTCTCTGCAGGTGATTATCTTCTTTCAAATTGATGTCTCTTTACTCTCTTTTCAAGGCATTTATCTGAGTTTTCAATCCATCCACGGCTGCTGAGAAATGACAGACCACGAAAGTGACACTGATGAATCTCGTTGGATGTCAAAATTTGTCTGCTTTCAATGCCTCAGCAGAATCCAAACAACCGCATTGAATCCTTCTTTTCCACTGAGATCGTGTATATATGCATGTGTGTCCTCAAAAGCGAAATGACAGACCACGAAATGACATTGAAAGCACACGAAAGCGACGTCAATGAATCTCATTGGACGTCCAAATTTGTCTGTCTTCTTCCCATTCCTCAGCAGCATCCAAGCAACCGCATTGAATTCTTCTTTTCCACTGAAGATCGTGTACATATGCATGCGTGTCGTCAATGTGAGCCACATTAACGGAGTTCTTATGCAATTGTATGCTTCTCTCTTTGAAGGCACTGTCGAATTCTCTTATCCAATGTTTTAAGCCAGTTCCCCGATCGTGAGTTGTGCTGCTTTTGAGCTACTGAGCCACAAGATAGACCAATTGGTGAGGATGCATAACAAGATTGTAACAGCTCCAATTCAATTGAAGGGAGAGGAAAAGACTTCAAGCAACAGGTTATGAAGCAACTGTTGAAACAGAGATACGAAATCCCATACTATATAGCAATCAGTAGATAACTTGATCTTCTTATGATACAGTACCTGTATCGGTTGTGCAAGTGTGCTTAGGTTATCCTTTATAGACTAGAGAATGAGCCTCTGAGAAACAGTCCTTAGGTCTGGCTCCTTCAACCTGCCAGTAGCCCGGACTGGAAACATTCAATGACACTAACTACACCGGAAAAAGGGACTCGCAATTTGTGAAACAGTGGCCAGTTTAATCAAATGCTAGCAAAGAATAAATAAGAAGTTAGCCTACAAGCTACAATTCCCAGAATGGAGAAAATTCAAGGTTCTTATTCCCCAGCCAAAAATCTACTAAAAAACCTTCTCTTTGAACTCTCTCTGGGGAGAAGGTCAAGCAAAGATGTCTCCTTCAAGAAAAATGCCTTCGTCATCATCCTTCCACACTAGCCAGAATACAGATTTGCAGTATCTGCAATGCATGCGTAACTGCAATTGCAGAGGTTGTTGATGGGCTATTAGATGGCCTTGAATTATAAAAATTATATTTTATCGACTTTAAATGTTAACATATATAGATTTTTAGTGATTATGGGCATTTATTTGAAAAATTACCAAAATAGTGAAAGTGAAAATCAAAAGCATACTTTGCCGCAATCCCATCAGACTGTAGAGGGCAGAGTAGAATTCTAAGCTGATAAAGTAAAATAGATATGCCTCATTGGGGCTTAGTTGCACATCTGTTTTTTCTGCCCTTTAAATTTTAATTAGAGTACTGATCCATCAATGCCAAAATTTCTGTCACATGCAGTGCAAGAAGGTTAATGCATCAGTAGTGACTCTTTGAATGGTGTCGGCTGAATCCTTGTGGGGGAATGTAAAGAGAAGCAAACCACTCCCTGTCAACTTAACTAATGAAAGAGCTGGAAATTGATTCACACGCGCATGACTTCCTTTGCTTGGGAAGATGCATCTTTTGAAAGCTTCTTCTGAAAGCTTACCTGCTTTCAGTTGAATAGCAAAGTTGGAGGCAGTTAGACTACGTTTTGCAGATGTCTAAGTACCTGGCAATTGGGTTTCGACCAGAAGAGTGTCATGCTCATTCCGATACTCATTGGTTGAATGCCCACACTCGGCATTATCGGCACCATCCTGAACCAATTCCTCAGGACATACTTTCCTTCTCTTAGCAGCTAACTTTGCATCAGCCACAGCCACCCCCAAGTTAGTACTCTCCCTAGCAGCAAATGTCCCACAATACTGCAAAAGCATTCACTACAACGCTAAGGACGATGAAATTTCACTATCCTGAGTAGGAAAAGGCAGGACCCATTTCATTGAGCTATTTTAAATCGCTTCTACATGATTCAGTCAGGATATCACTAATCAATGTAATCACAGTGACTCAAAGGAGACCCAATTCTTCACTCTACGCTTCAAGTTTAAATGAACCATACACTCCCTCAAACACGTTATGTGATTAATCAGTAGCATCTCATTCAGTGACGCTTAAAAGGTTCAACTTTAAGAAGGCAATCAAACCTTTTCGAGGAGGCGCATGGCTTATTTGGTGGCGCTCTTCTCCCTCTCTGAAGAAAGGAACCCAAGAGTCAATCATCGAATTGACGCCTAAGAAAGAGAAGGAGAGATGGTACACTGATGGTGCAGGTGATGAGGAAGCCAGAGTGAGTGTCGAAGGAGGGAAGAGGGATGCTGATGACAGCTGAGGGCTGCTCCCATGGCATCATCCTCGTCTTCTTCGTCTTCGCTTCTTCATCCATATCTTGTTCTTCTTCTTCAATTTCTCTTTTCTCTCCGCTGTGTGTGGGTTTCATCGTCCAGTTCGAGCTCTGTCCCTGCCCTTAACAGCGGCGAAACTCCGGCGGTTTTTCATTTCAATTCAAGTTGGAGTTCGACCTGACCACCCGATTCGTTTTCCAAAAACGACACGACCGTCTCATCCGAACATTTTTCCATCCTTCTTTTTAAGAAAAGATTGGATCATACGTTTTTTTTTTTTAAATAATAAAGCACTAGATTTCCAATTCAATTATTTTAGTTTCCAATTCAATTATTTTAGTCTTCAGTCAACTCCTTCATGGAACTGGAAGATACTAGGAAGGAGCTGAGACTTTAGCAAGCAATAAACTTTTCACTTTTCTTTATATGTATTAATAGTAAATAGAATCCGGCAACTCAAACCCCATGAAAGATACAATCCGAAAAAAGAAAAAATGCCTTCCACCAAGGATGCCTAACTTTCACATTCTATCTTTCTACATGTAGAATAAAGTTTGATTATTCTTTTTTTAAGAGAAAATGATAGTAATTTAATAGTTCTCAAACTTTGGTCCCATATGAATATCATATTTAAACTTTTTATTCGTTACTTCTAAATGTTTGGTCTAATTCATAAGCTTTCAAGTGGTTTAATTTAGTCCATCAACTTTCTATAACAAAGTTAATTGGTTATACTATACTATTCATAATTTTTCATTATTATACTATTGCCCAAATTTTTTAATATCTTTTCTAATGCAACCCATTTTGAAAATCAACAATAAAATATTTTTTTACTACCTTTTATCTTTTTGTCTTTATAAATATTACGATAGTTCCACATCAATTTATTTTATCTTATGATCTCTATAATATTAAGTAGATACTTATTTACAGTAGTCCCAAGTTGATATTGCAGCTACATTAATTTTCTACTTTGTAGTTTTAATTAAAAAAAAATAAGAAACACAAAATTTTGAAAATTTTATCTATCTAAACTTAGCAATGAGATTTAGATTAATATGAGTATAATTATCTTAAGAAAAATCAATATTGGTTTTAGATATTTTTATGAAAACACTTATTGTTAGAAGGGATAATAATATTAAAAATTCCAAACTAGTACCAACTTGATACATTTATTTCAAACTAATTTTCATCTTATAAAAAATTCCCAAACTAATACCCCATGACACATTTGCCCCTGAACTAATATTTTATCTTACAAAAAATGCTTGACTATTACTCGTGACCCAAATCGACTCTCAACGTCATAGCATAAATATAACTTGATATAACTCTATATGAGGTTTTACTTTTATTATTGCAGAAAACATAAAATAAAATATTCTCAAATGAAACTATTATAGTATTTATAAAGACCAAAAAGGTAAAAAGAAAAAAGAAATAAAAAGGCAGCACATTTCTTTTGTTGATTTAGAAAATGGATTAAAATGAAAGTATATTCAAAAATTTGTGCGATGGTGTAGAATAGAATCAAGGACCGATTGACATTTTTTGGAAAGTTAAAGGACTAAATTGAACAAATTAAAAATTAACAAAATAGATTGAATATTTAGGAATAGTTTAAGAATTATATTGAACAAATTAAGAAAATCGATTTGACATTTTTATAGAAAGTTGTGAAATTAAATTGAACAAATTAAAATTTTAGAAACTAGATTGAATATTTAAGAATAGTTTAAAGACTATATTGAACAAGTCAAGACTATATCAGTGACATTGCATATTGAACCAAATTTTAAAGATTATTGTGTCGTCTATGCTTTTCTTTTATATAGAATTATCTTCATATAGTTTGCTCACTCTGTAGTGAGGTTGTAGATGAAATAAAGCTACATTTATACATATACCTTTTTTTATTTCCTTAAAAATTTTCGTAAAATGTAAACTAAATACTATATTGATCCGGTTCTAAATAGTAGGAATAAAAAAGTAATAGGAATAAAAAGAAAAAGTGATCCATTCCATTGGATTGGTCTAGTCCCCAATTCGTGGTTCTATCTTGGAATTGGACTAAATTGGATCGGGAACTGGTCATCCCATTTTATCATTGAGCATTTTCAAAATGCTTGCTTGTCTTATGAGTTGCCCTAATTCTTTCTACTTACCATTTCAGCAGATTTGAGGAAGAATCTGCGGCAATTGTTGACACATCACCTCACAATCCTAGGAGGACGCAAGGTTGATTGGCCTTTGAGTTCAATAAAGGAAAAATTCTTTAATGATTCCAATACAATGGAGTCAAATGAGTGTGAACCTATAATTTTGATGGGTTGCATGATTCAAGAATAGAGATACACAGAGCTCACATGTTTTCGAAAGAATAACTAAAAAGTGTGAATGTGACTCATGGTTTACAATGTTGATGTCCCTGCGTATATTGATGCACTGACTCTTGGGACGCCTTGTCACTTTTGGGGGCTCTTTTTGTTTTGTAGTCCCGTCGAGTTCTATGATGACGTCTTTTTGGGGCTCCTTTGTTTTGTAGAGTGAACCGAGTGCGCATATAATCAGTCCATGTAAGACACACTCCTTATAAATTGACTGCATCTCGATCTCTTGCTCGATCTCAACATTTGCTCTGCTGTTGCTCCTCATCCTCTTCCTCTTTCTTCACGTTTGTAAAAATCCAAAAATGCCTATCCTTGGTCAAGATCAATGGAGGAATATGGATGCCATACTTATCTTCATCATTCCAGCTCTACTCAACTTCATTACTCTGAAGTACCAGGGAAAGCGCCATACTCCATTTGAAACTCATCCCATCACCATGTTCTTCTTGATCTTTACTCTCCTGCTCTATTGCTTCTTGTCCCTTCCGCTCGTTGCTCATCTACGAGCCTTTAACACTCCTTGCAGTGCCTACATATTTCGCTTCCTTAGGATCCTCTCCTTTTCCCTCTCCATTGCTTTACCTACGTCGCTATTGTTCCTAGGCCTCTCCTTCTTACTCCTCTATTTGCCATTGCTAATACTTCTCTCTACAGCTTACTTGTGCAATCTCATTCAAAAACTCATACATATGGTAAAGCAAAATATTCTGGAATTCCTCATTTTGTTCACCCGTCAACTGTACAGGGGAAGAGCGCCACCGCTTCTACCATATTGAGTTGCCGATATGCACTTCGTGTTATAATTTTAGTACCTGCTAGAGTTCAACGACTCATCCCAGCACTTCGTTTTTGTTCTTTGTTTCTTTCACTAAGCCCGCTTGCTCTCTCTGTAGCTCGTGAGTTTATGTTACGGAGAAATAACTTTGAGCATCTTTATCTTGCTCTTCATCTGTGAGGTTAAGTTTGCATTGATTTGTACCTTTGGTTGGTTACAGTAATATGTAATACATTATAACGCATATGGTATGGGATCTTCTTCTTTTTTTCCCTTTTTTCTTTCTTGTCCTTATGAATTATGGTCTTCCCGCAAAAAAAGAATCTTATACAATTTTACGCTTGTCTCTTTGCACTGTCAAATTCTCTTATCCAATGTTTTAAGCCGGTTCCTCAATCGTGAGTCGTGCTGCTTTTGAGCATACTGAGCCACAAGATAGACCAATTTGTGAGGATGCATAACAAGATTGTAACAGCTCCGATTCAATTGAAGGGAGAGGAAAAGACTTCGAGCAACAGGGTAAGAAGCAATTGTTGAAATAGAACTAGGAAATACAATCCCATACTATACAGCAATCAGTAGATAACTTGATCTTCCTATGATACAGTACTTCAAATGTTAAACATATATAGATTTCTAGTGATTATGGGTATTTATTCGAAAAATGTCGCCAAGATATCGAAATTGAAAATCGAAAGTATACTTTGCAGCAATCCCATCATACTGCAGAGGGCAGAGTAGAATTCTAAGCTGATAAAGTAAAACAGATATGCCTCATCGAGGCTTAGTTGCACATCCGTTTTTACTTTCCTTTAACTTTTAATTTAGAGTACTCATCCATCAATGCCAAAATTTTCTGTCACATGCAGTGCAAGTTTATGCATCAGTAGTGACTACTAGCACATTACCCAGTCCTGAAGTAACAAGCCAGGGTAGGAAATGCATTAAATCAATTAGGAAGCCATTTTAGTGTCTAACGTCAGGGAAGAAAAACAGAAACTCACTGGGGAACTTGAATTTCCAGATCCCCGGGAATCGATAATGCGAGACACAATTTGAATGGCATCGCCTGAATCCTTGTGGGTGAATGTAAAGAGAAGAAAACCACTCCTGTCAACTTAACTAATGAAAGAGCTGGAAATTGATTCGCATTCACATATCTTCCTTTGCTTAGGAAGATAAATCTTCCGAAAGTTTACCTGCTTTTGGTTGAATAGTAAAGTTTGCAGATATCTAAGTATGTAGTAATCGGGTTTCGACCAGAACAAGAGTACCATTGTCATTTCAATATTCATTGGTTGAATGCCCACACTCGGCACCATCGGGACCATCCTGATCCAATTCGTCAGGACATACTTTCCTTCACTTAGCAGCTGACTTTGTATCAGCCACCTCCCTCCCATTATTACTCTCCCTACCAGCAAATGTGCCACAATACGGCAAAAACAGTCATTACAAAGCTAAGGACGATGAAATTTCACAATCCTCTGTTTGAATGGAAGACCCGTATCATTTAGCTATTTCAAACTACTTCCACATGAACCCGTCTATGATCAGGATATCACCAACCAATGCAATTACAATTACTAAAACGAGACCCAATTCTTCACTCTAAGCTTCAAGCATGAACGAGCCATACACTTACTCAAACGCATTATGTGATTAATCACTAGCGTCTCATCCAGCAACGCTTAAAAGGTTCTACTTTAACAAGGCAATTTGCCTTCCAAGGAGGCACATGGCTTCTTTGGTGGCGCTCTTCTCCCCTTCTAATGAAAGTAAAAAGGAACAAAGAGAAAACCCATTAATAACCCAAGTTTCAATCATCGAATTGACAACTAAGAATGCGAAGGAGAGATGGTACACTGATGGTGCAGGTGATGAGGAAGCCAGAGTGAGAGTGTCGAAGGAGGGAAGAGTGGGCGTTGTAGTCGAAGCAAGGGATGCTGATGATAGCTGAGGGCTGCTCCCATGGCGTCATGTCGTCTTCTTCGTCGCTGCTTCTTCATCCTTGTCTTCTTCTTCTTTTCCTTTCTCTTTTCTCTCCGCTCTGCGTCTGTTCCATAGTCCAGTTCAAGCTCTGTCTCTGCCCTTAACAACGGTCCGGCGGTTTTTAATTTCGAGTTGAAGTTCGACCCGACCAACCGATTGGTTTTCCAAAAGTGACCCGACCGTCTCGTCCGAACATTTTTCCATCTTCTTTTTAAGAAAAGATTGGTTTTATACGTTTTCTTTTTTTGAAAAATAAAAGCACCATCTTTCTAATTCAATCATTTAGTCTTCCGTCAACTCTTTCGTGGAAGATGCCAGGAAGGAGCTGAAACTTGACCGACAAGATGACTTTAGCAAGCAACAAACTTTTCACTGTATTAATAGTAAGCAGTATCCAGCAACTCAACTTTCACAAGAGGTACTAATAAAAAAAAATTATCACGAAAGATGTCTACTTTTCATTTTTCTATCTTTTGACCTGCAGAATGTGGTTATATCAACATTCCTATTGCAGGGGTGTTGAATGATTTTCTTTTTGTTTTATTTTTTAAGGGAAAATGACAATAATAATTTTCAAACTTTGGCTTGATGTCATTCTTGAAATTTTAATTTATTAAATGTAGTCCTTAAACTATTCCTAAATGTTTTATCTAATCCATAAACTATCAATTTGTTCAATTTAGTCCATTAAATTTTCATAAAAAAGTTAAATCATTCATTCGATACTATTCACAATTTTCAATAATTATATTATTCCCTAGATTTCTGAATATCTTTTCATCTTGATCCATTTCCAAAATTAAAAAGAAAAAGACTATTTATTTACGACCTTTTTATCTTTTTGGTCTTTATAAATATTATAGTAGTTCCACATTAGTTATAGTAAAACCTTATATATATAGTAGTACTAGGTTGATATTCTGGCTATATTAATTTTCCACTGTACAGATTTAATTAAGAAAAAATGCAAAAAAAATTGAAGTGCCATTGTTTTGTGGGAGTGCATACAAAAAGGCCTTGTTTAGTTCTTTGGGATGGAGAATATATGCTTAGGATTGTTTTGTGGGAGTGCATATATTTGGGATGGAGAACATATGCACCGGGGTTCCCTATCAAGATGCACTCCCAGAACATATGCAACGGGGTTCCCGGTCAAGTTCTTTGATGGGTATATAGACAGTCCATGTAAGACAGACTCCTTATAAATCGACTGCACCTGGATCTCTTTGCTCTATCTCAACATTTGCTCTGCTGTTGCTCCTCATCCTCTCCCTCTTCCTCTTTCTTCATATTTGTAAAAATCTAAAAATGCCTCTCCTTGGTCAAGATCAATGGAGGAACTCGAATGCCATACTTATCTGCATTATTCCAGCTCTACTCAACTTCATTACTGCAAAGTATCAGAGAAAGTGCCATTCTCCATTTGAAACCCATCTCATCACCACGTTTCTCCATCTTTACTCTCCTGCTTTATGGCTTCTTGTCCCTTCCACTTGTCGGTCATCTATGAGCGTTTAACACTCCTTGTGGTGCCTACATATTTCACTTCCTCACAATCCTCTCCTTTTCCCTCTCCATTGCTTTGCCTATGTTGCTATTGTTCCCAGGCCTCTCCTTCATGCTCCTCTATTTGCCGTTACTGATACTGCTCTCTCCAGCTTGCCGTTACTGATACTGCTCTCTCCAGCTTATTTGTGCAATCTCGTTCAAAAACTCATAAATCTAATAAAGCAAAAAATTCTAGAATTCCTCATTTTGTTTACCCATCAATTGTGCAGAGGAAGAGCACCACCACTTCTGCCGCTTTGAGTTGCCAATATGCACTTCATGTTATAATTTTAGTACCTGCTAGAGTTGAATGAGTCATCCTAGGACTTTGTTTTCGTTCTTTATTTATTTCATTAAGCCCACTCGCTCTCTCTGTAACTTATGAGTTTATATTTTGGAGAAATAACTATGAACATTTTTATCTTGCTCTTCATTTGTGAGGTTAAGTTAGCATTTACGTGTGCCTTTGGTTGGTTGCTGTAATATGTAATACATTATTACACATATGGTATGGGGTCTTCTTTTTTCTTTTTTTCTTTCTTGTCCTTATGAATTTTGATCTTCCCAGAAAAAATAAGAATTTTATTTTTCCCTATCTAGAAAAAAGAAAAGAAAAGAAAACAATTCCCTCTCAAAAAAGTAAAAAGAAAAAGGAAAAAAAGAAAAAGTATGAACATAGAAAAAGGTGATCCGGCCACGTCAACATCTCTTGTCAAATGACTCGGCCACGCCATCGTCTTTGCTTGTAAAGATAATCTTTTGAAAGCTTACCTGCTTTCAGTTGAATAGTAATTTAGACTACCGTTTTGCAGCAAATATCTAACTATGTGTTAGGATATACGTGTGAGTTGTGTTAAAGAAATAGTCCCACATCGGATAATTGATGTGGTGTAGAGCAATTAATATATCCTAGTTGGCCCATAACTCACTAGCTTAAGTTTTTGAGTTGAGGTGGGTCTAACTGGATATATTGATGGGCTCGAACTTGAGCTTTTCTCTTGAAAATCTCCCCAAGTGAACGGATATTGGACTTCTGTTGCGCGCTCCCTTCAAGCTCGATGGTGACTTCTCCAAGTCTTGAAGACGGGATTGAAGGTGGATGCATGTTCCACAAGGAAATGGTTGAACAACTGGTATCAGAGCCGATGGTTACGGTTCCCACATCGGATAATTGGTGTGGTGTAAAGCAATTAATATATCCTAGTTGGCCCATAACTCACTAGTTTAAGCTTTTGAGTTGAGGTGGGTCTAACTGGATATATTGATGGGTTCGGACTTGAGGTTCCCACATCGGATAATTGATGTGATGTAGAGCAATTAATATATCCTAGTTGGCCCATAACTCACTAGCTTAAGCTTTTGAGTTGAGGTGGGTCTAACTGGATATATTGATGGACTCGGACTTGAAGCTTCTCTCTTAAAGATCTCCCCAAGTGAAAGGATATTGGACTTCTATTGCGCGCTCCCAACACTATCAGGTTTTGACCAGAAGAAGAGTACCATTCTCATTCCAATACTCATTGGTTGAATGCCCACACTCAGCAACATCAGCATCGCCACGATCCAATTCCTGAGGACATACTCTCCTTCTCTCAGCAGCCAACTTAGCATCAGTCACCTCCAAGTTATTACTCTCCCTAGCAGCAAATGTCCCACGATACTGCAAAAACATTCATTACAAAGCTAAGGACGATGAAATTTCACAATCTTATATTCGAATGGAAGACCCGTATCATTTAGCAATTTCAAACTACTTTCACATGAGCCAGTCTATGATCAGGACATCCACTAAACAATGCAATTACAATTACTAAGGAGACCCAATTCTTCACTCTAAGCTTCAAGCATAAACGAACCATACACGAACCATACACTCGCTCAAACACATTACGTAGAATTAATCACTAGCGTCTCATCCAATCAGGCTTAAAGGGTTCAACTTCAAGAAGGCAACCAAACCTTTTCAAGGAGGCACATGGCCTCTTTGGTCGCTCTCCTCCCTCTCTGATGAAAGGAAGAAGGAGCAAAACGAAAACCCATCAACCTAAGTTTCAATCACCGAACTGACAAC
>CM026416.1:25954160-26314760 GCA_014858505.1 Corymbia citriodora subsp. variegata | reverse complement strand
ATTTTTTTTATTTTGAAAAAATGCCATATGGATTTTTTATTTTAAAAAAATGCCACGTCAGCAAATTAACTCGTCGGAAAATGGACACGTGGCAATTTGGCCGGAATTTTTCGCCGTTGGCACTTAAGTGATCCCTTTTGCTCCGATTTTGGCACTTAAGTGTACCATTTGTAAGTTTTGGCACCAAAGTGCTCCTTTGTGCCAAGTTGTGGCACTCCAGGGGTCCGCACCTCCTAAAATAAGCACATATGGCACTTTCCGTATCCTTACAATGATTGTTGGACTCATAATGGATTTTGGATGAATTGATGTAGCAAGATTTTCTCGAATAAATCAATTTTTGAATTTTTTGTAAGTCCAAAGAGTCACCCATAAGGCCCAACGCCTTATGCATTTGATTAAATGGCCCAATGCAGGACACTTTTGAGGCGATTAAGTTGTTATGTGGACACATTATTCTAAGTCCAAAAGCAGAACCAACCATGGAATCCCGCATGGGAAATATTCCATGGTTGGCGCTTCGGCACAGCAGAACTAGTACTGCTGTTGGTTTTGCAGAAACATTTTTTTGACTTATAATAATTAGTCCATGTGATCGATAGTCCTCCAACGACGGCGCCAAACTTGAACTACGTTCTTTGTTTTCACGTGCCGATACCTTCACATTTTGCACTTCTTATATTCAAGTTGTATATTTTTCTTCCCTAACAATGTGAGAATACTCCCATGATTTATGTTCTAGAGTTCAGACAAAGTAATTTAAGGACTTACTCAGATTCAAAGAGACAGACTCATTATGAATTTATTGGTCTCCTTCTTAACAATTGCTTTACTTGCTGCACCTCATTCTCTCACTCTTTCTTAGCATTCCCTTTGCTACTACTCCCCATCCTCTTCCTCTTTCTCCAAATATATACATGTGGGTCATACATACCTTCATCATTCTAGCTCTGCTCAGCTTCATCACAATGAAGTATCAAGGGAGTTCCAATCCTCCATTTGAAACCCATCCCTTAACCATGTTCTTCTCCATCTTCACTCTCCTTCTTTATTGCTTTTTATCCCTCCCCCATGTTGCTCGTTTACCACCCTTAACTATTGCTTGCTATGCCCGCATCTTTTGCTTCCTCATGATCCTTTTGTTTTCCCTCTCCATTGTTTTGCCTATGTCGTTGTTGTTCCCCGGCCTCTCCTTTTTTCTCCTCTATCTGCCACTGCTGATATTACTTTCTGCAGCTCATTTGTGCGGTCTCATTCAAAAATTCATTCGTCTAGTAAAGTAAAAGATTCTAGTATCCGTTTTTGTCCACTTGCTCCGTTGTCAACCGCTTGGAAGAAGAGTGTCCTCGATTCTGCCATGTACAGTTGTTGATATGCATTTCGTGTTTGAATTATAGCACCTGCGAGAGTTCAACTAGTCATTGTTAGTAGCTCAAGAAGAAACAAAGTAAACGGCAAGCTACATGTATATCATATGTAAACGGAAAACATATGAGGAATGCTACATGGATGAGATGTTTACTTAGATTTGTATGCTAAGAAAGTTCTTATATTTGTTTAATAAAGGTATGGTTATCTATAAATAAATTAATATCGATATTAGACATCCTTATGAAAACACTTATTCTTAAAAGGGAGAATAACATTAAAAATTCCAAACTAGTACCTCCACAACACATTTCCTAAAATTACCTTTCACCTTGCAAAAAAATCTCAAATAGGTACTCATCACTCAAGTCTACCCTTCATGTCATAACAAGAATATCGACCCAATATTACTTTGAATGATGTGCTCCTTTTACTTTTGCGCGGAGATCATTAACTAAAATATATTTAGATGGAATTATTGTAATATTTATAAAGACCAAAAATGTGAAAAGGTAATAAAAAGATACTGATTTAGGATGGGTCGAAATGAAATTATATTTAAAAAATCTGGGCAATGGAGTAATTATGAAAATGTATGAATAGTACCGAAAAGCTAATTTAGCTTTGTTATGGAAAGTTAGTGAACTGGATTGAGAAAATTAAAAGTTTAAGGGTTATAGTGAGTTTTTAGGAATAGTTCAAAGTCAATATTAAGCAAATTAAAAATTTAAGGATAACATTGCATATTAAATTAACCTTAAGAACTATTTTGTCATTTTCTTTTCTTTTACATGGAGAAATCTTCATATGGTCTGCTCACTATATAGGGAAGTTGTAGATGAAATAAAGTTATATATATGCACACGGTCTTTTTGCACCGTCCATTTCTTCTAGGTTCCACGTTTGCCACTACAGTGGGAAATTATGTCATCCGAATTTGGGGTTTACTTGCTTAACTGGGTACTCTATTACATGTTGCCATGCCAAGGAACGAAACCAAACTCAATATTGAGCATTTTCATATTGATTACTTGTCTTATGGGGTGTTCTTGTTCTTTCCACTTTCCATAGGAAGATTTAACGGGGGAGATTCTCAGCAATTGTGAGCCCTTAAAAGATTCCTGTTGATGAAAAATTCTTAAATGATCATGTGAGCTCTTGACTTTGATGGATTCCCTAATTCAAGGACTAAGATGCACTTGACTCATATGTCCTCAATACATCAATATCCCCCATAAGAGTGAATGTGAGATAAGAATAGAGTGAATTCACTCAAACATATATCATTTTTACAAAAATTTCATAACTTTGAAAAATCATTTCTGTGAAAGAATTGTGGAATGTCGATTCACCAAAACAAATGTCATTATGGGACGGGGACTTTTGGAATTAAGAATGAATTTTAGGTGAATAGACATAGCACGATTCCCTTGAAGAAGTCTATTTTCGAATTTATAAGTCTAGAAACTTGAGCACTTTACCAGATGCATAAGGTGATGGTGCTGCCCCATAGCAATCACTTTGAAGTGATTAGTGATTATAAGTGATCCAAAAGATCACTAATTACTAACGAATAAATGAGATCACTGAATACTAGTGATGAGATCACTCCTCACTAAGTAATAAGTGAGATCACTTATCATGCCGCCCCACAACAATCACTTTGAAGTGATAAGTAACTGATTGGTGATAATAGGTGTCCAAAAGATCACAAGATCACTAATCACTAAGGGATAAGTAATCTCACTTATTGTGCTCCCCACAACAATCACTTTGAAGTGATCAATAAGTGATTAGTGATGATAAGCGATCCAAAAGATCACTAATCACTAATCACTAAGTGATAAGTGACATCACTAATCACTTAATGGTGAGTGATCCATAAGTGAGATCTATAAGTGATAAGTGACGTAATAACCACTAAGTGGTTGTTGGAGGAAAGGAAGTGATCTACTTCAAAGTAATTCATAGTGAGGCAGCACGATCACCTTATGCTTTTGGAAATGTGCGCTGATAGACTCCCTATAAATTTAATTTGATCCCTTTCTCAACAATCGCTCTGCTATGCACCTCGTTTTCTTCCTCTTTCTCAACTTTCACTGTGCTGCTGCTCATTGTTCTCTTCCTCTTTCTCCAAATATAAACAAATCAAAAAATGCCTATTATTGTTCGTGATCAATGGAGAAACATGCATGCCACACTCACCTTCATCACTCCAACTCTGCTCGACTTCATTACACTTAAGTACCAAGGAAGGCCCAAGTCTCCATTTGAAACCCACCCCACTATCGTCTTCTTCTCCATCTTTGCTCTCCTTCTTTATTGCTCCTTGTCTCTTCAACTTGTTGCTCATCTACCAGCCTTTAATATTGCTTGCGGTGCCCGCATCTTGCGCTTCCTCATGATCTTGTCTTTTTTCTTCTCCATTGCTTTGCCTACGTCACTATTGTTCCAAGGCCTTCCCTTCTTTCTCCTCTATCTATTATTGTTGCCGTTGATGACATTGATCTTTGCAACTCACTTATGTGGTCTCGTTCAGAAATTGATTCGTTTGGTAAAGCTAAAGATTCTAGTATTCGCATTTGTCCATTTGCTTCGCTGTCAACTACATGGAAGAAGAGTGCCACCGCTTCTACCATGCACGAGTGTTGATACGCACTTCGTGTCAGAAATGTAATACCTGCCAAAGTTCATCTAGTTATTTTTAGTAGCACAAAAAGGAACAAAGAAAGTAGTAGGCAAGTAAAAACTATGAGTAATGCTTTATGTATGAGATGTTTGCCTAGATTTGTATGCTAACAAAAGTCCCTGTAACAATAAACAAGAGACTTTTTTTTCTTTTTTTTTTGTGTCGAAGTATTGCACAATTGATTTAAGGTATCAAAATCAAATCTCTCCTAAATAAAGGGTGCGATTGCTGGTGGCATTAAATGCATTAGAATTTGTGCTATTGATGATTGATTGGCAAAAAAATAAAATTTGGCTGACTGAAGAAATTCCAAGCAAATAGAAAATGACGTATCAAGGAGTATACCTCTTTACGTGAAGCTACTCAAGTCGATTTTTTGTATGAGATAGAAGAATCATTACCCATGGTGAAAGTAGATGAATTGGTAAGCCTATTAGGTGACTTTCGGGTTTTTGCACAGTGAAAACTTAGGCCCCAATTTTTGATTTTTCAACCCCAAATCCCTGATGTCTGAGGCAACCCAATGTTATTTTGAAATACTTTTTTCCTTTTGAAAAAAAAGGATGTCATTTCGAGTGTTTGTTCATTGTGTACCTCGACTTTGTATGCAAACACTTGTTGTCATGTAGACGACTTAACCATACTTAATAGATTGAAAGCCAAATTGATGTTTACTATGTCCAACCGGCGAAATAATGTGCTGTGTGGACATTAGAGTTCCATTTGGTAACGTTCCAATTTTTTTTTTTGTTCACTAGAATAGAAAAAAATAGAAATCCGTTTGATAACATTAGTTAATTTCTATTCTCGAGAATAAAAAATTATTCTAGGGAATAGATTTGGAACAGAAACAAAAAATAGAAGAAAGTTGCTTCTTATTCCTAAGGACAATTTTTGAAATAAGTTATTTTCTTTCTTTTCTTCTTCTTCCTCTTCTAATTGGTTACCGTCACTTGCCCCCACTCACCAATTGCCTGCTGTCTGCCATCGGCTGCTAGAATCCGCCACCAACCGTCGGTCACCATTGGAAGAAGAAGAGAGGAAAAAAGGAAAAGAAAAAAAGAAAAATCTCAAAAAATTATAAAAAATTAAAAGAAATTTTATGTTACAAAAAATATGTGGGTCATATCAAACGCATTCTTATTCTTTTTTTATTTATTCCGAGAATAAAAATTTTGTGCAGCTACTAAATATGTTCTTTTACTTAGAATTTGTTTTAGAAAATAAAAATAGAAAATAATTATTTAAAAAAAAATTGTTCTTAGGAACTAAAATATTACCAAATGCACTCTAATTTTCTACGAGCGTGAGGTTGGACTTGTTTTTTGGGCAAAGTACTTGGCCAATTTATGGTCGCTTCCATGTAGCATTCTAACCGAGGCACTTTTTAAGAGATGAAACGCACAGACCAGCCAAGGTGGGAAGCGTCCGTGCTTATCTTGGAGGCCCGGCAGTTGTTGGGCTTGCTGAACAATGCTTCTGTGGGCCTGTGCCCAAAGAACTGCTAACCGGGCGCAAAATGGGTTACCAAAATCCAAAGTCAGAATGCTCTTCCTGCTAATTAGGCAGCCATCTCCTGATCTCTTTGGGTTTTACTTTGTCTTGATGTCCCTCCTATGGGTGCTTATGTCTAAAGAATGTTTACCTTGAATAAAATCGTGTTTTTAGACAAAAAAGAAAAGAAAAAGAAACCAAGGCACTTTTAGGGTCGAAAATTGTGTAGTCGCTTATATGGAGAAATATGTAATTAGCACTAAAGACAGTCAAGCAATTATGCAATGTTTTCGACACATGAAAACACTGCCATTTACAATTGTAAAATAAACAAGGACGTCCATTTCTCAAGAGCAAGCGTATTAATTTATGTTTCTAATTTATGTTTCTAATCTTTTGGCCATTTGTTTCATTAGTGCTGGCAAATGGCCGAGGCTCCGATCCTCGATATGAACCCCAGACCAGGACAATCACGGGCCAATTTATTTCTGAAACCCTCACTTAATTCGGCTTTGGAAAACCCTGAATACAGAAGTTTTCGGTGATTCGTTCTCATGCGATTTTGCGCTTGTCTCTCTTTGAAGGTACTGTCGAATTCTCTTACCTGGCATTTGGAGCCAGTTTGCCAATCATGAGTCTTTCCACTTATGAGCATACAGATTCACAAGATGGACCAATTTGTGAGGATGGATAACAAAAATTGCAACAGCGCTGATTCAATTGAAGGGAGAAAAAGACTCACTGAACAAAAGTACTCTGATCGCAACAGCTCTGATTCACACGTCCTTGATGCGCGCAAAAGTATCTCCCAACACAGTGTGAATGTCAGAACAGAGTAAAGCAAATTCGACCAAACTAATGCGATCCGACGGAACCATTCGGGCGAATGAAAGGCAAATCATCGATTCAAGCAATAAAAATGTCATTAAGCGAGAGTAAGTCTTGGACTTGTAATAAATATCGGTGAATCTACAAAGCACGATCGTTTTGAGAGATGATTTTCCAGATCTTCATAAGTCCAACATGCTTGCACGTAAGACGGAAGACCTTCCAAGAATTTGCATATGTAATATCATGTGTTTTTTTAGGCAGACATCCTTTATACGTGTCGTATAGCTAAGGGATGACATTTTCTACACGTTGATTATATATTAATTTTGCCCCCTTCCTTAACAGTCGCTCTACTTTTGCACGTCGTTCTCTTCCTTTTTCTCCACATTCAGTTTGCTGCTGTTCCTCCTCTTTCTCCGTATATATACAAATCCCAAAATGCCTACTCTTCGTAACAACCAACAGAGCAACATGCGCACCATCCTTTCCTTCATCATTCCAGCTCTGCTCAACTTTGTTACAGTGAAGTAACAAGGGAGGCCCAATTCTCCATTTGAAACTCACCCCATCACCGTCTTCTTCTCCATCTCTACTCTCCTTCTCTATCGCTCGTTGTGCCATCCACATGTTGCTCATCTACTAGCCTTTTATACCACTTTCAGTACTTGCATCTTTCGCCTCCTCTTGATCTTTTTCTTTTCTTTCTCTATAACTTTGCCTATGTTGCTGTTGTTTCGAGGTCCTGCCTTCTTTCTCCTCTATATGCCATTGCTGATGCTGTCTCCATAGCTCACTTGTGTAGTCTTGTTCAAAATTCATTCATATGGGAAAGCAAAAGATTCTAGTATTTGTGTTTGTCCATTTGTTCTGCCATCGACTACGCAGAGCAAGAGTGCCATTGTTTTAACCATGTACGGTTGTTGATATGCATTTCATGTTGGAATTATAGTACTTGCCAGAGTTCAAGAAGTCAGTAACCGCAGAAGGAGAAGCAAATGATGTATGTGTAATGATGATTGAATGGGCATGTTGCCATGATAATAAGCGAGATTTTTTTTTTAATTGTGTCGAAGTATTGCATCGATTTGAGTTTAAGCTTTCAAATTCAAATCTCTCCAGAACAAAAAGTGCCATCCCTGATGGTGCTGAATGCTTTGGAAGTTATGCCATCGGTGATTGATAGGAGAAAAACCGACGACGAGAAAAGTCAAAAGTTGGCTGATCAAAGAATTGAAAATCAAGGAGTAAACCTTATTACACGAAACTACTAGTAGTTGATGTTTATAAGAGATGGAAGAATCATTATCCCATGTAGATATTAGATGGATTGATACGCTTATTAGGTGACTTCAAGTTTTGTACACGTGAAAACTCAATTCCAATTTTCAATCCTTCAAACTCAAAAACCTTGATAATTAAGGTAAACTTGAAACGAAATCCAAATTTGATTGTGAACTACCTTTAAAAAAAATCACGTCATTTTCAGTGTTTGAACCTCGTGTATCTCAACTTTGGATGCACATTTGTTGTCAAATAGACAACTTTTTTTTTTTGGCCGAATAGTAGACAACTTAACAGTGCTTTGTTTTTGGGTAAGTATCTGACCATTTTATGCTCGCTTTCATATGGCTGAGGTCACAAATAGTTGATCTTTTGTACGCTTCTTAGAATTTCACTTCAAATTCTTGTATATTGCACGTTAATCATTATAGTAGGAGATTATTTTGCACGAATTTGGGGTTTGTTTGCATAACTAGGTGCTCTATTTTATGTCACAGTGCAGATGAACGGAATCGAACTCGTCACTGAGCATTTTCATAATGCTTGTCTTATGGGGTGTTTTACTTCTTTCTACTTTCCATTTAGGAGATTTAACAGGGGAGAATCGATAGCAATTGAGGGCGTATCATCTCACATACCTACGAGTACCCATGGTTAACCAGCCTTGGACTCTAGTAGGGAAATTTCTGAAATGATTTGAGTACCCGTGAGTCCAACTCATGTGAACCCTTAATTTAGATGGGTTCCTTGATTCATGGACTGAGATGTACTGGGCCCAAATGCTTTCCGTGCACCCAAGATTGTCTTCGAGGAGAGCATGACTGAGAGAAAAACGCAAAGCAAATTCACTCAAGCAAATGTCATTTTTACAAAAATTTGACAATCAGAAAAAATGATTTCTGCAAAAGAATCATGAAATGTTGATCCACCAAAACAAATGCAATCATGGGGTTAAGGGCCATAAAATTACCGTGACTTTTGACGTTTACTTTAATATCAAAACTTTTCGATAGATCATTTCAATCTCACTTTTGTAAAAAAAAGGTGTCATTTAAATACTATACTATTTTTTTTTTGATGACCCAGGGAACCCTGCACCCCGCCGACAGCCGGGGGAGTAAACCTTGGGGGCACACGTGCTAGCCACCACACACGTGAAACCAATTAAGTCACTCTATAACGAAGCTGGGATTCGAACTCTCGGCCTTTTGCGAGAGGAAGAGAGCGTGAACCAGCAGTGTCACCCAATTGGATGGACTGTTACTAATTTGATATGCTAAAAATTCGAGGGGACAATATTTTAACCTTTTTTTCCTACTAACATGGCTTGTCGGAGATTCGATGTGGCACTATTTCAACATAAATACCCTAAACAACATAACTACACACATTTACCCCAAATTATCGGGGACAAATCAAGCCAAATTTCCCCTCTTCTTCAAAGCCTAGTTCACATCGAGGCATTTTGGGGCAAAAATTAAGAGCTGCCACAATGGAGAGCAAGAGCAGGACAAGTGGCTCAAGTTTGTGTCAATAAAGTCAAGACAAAAGTGAATATTACTACTATTATTAGCTGAGACTTTCGATGCAACTCGAATCGAAGCCCACACTTTTGACACTTGGTATATCCATGGAAGGGGGTGAGTAGCTTGTTGATTTACCATGTGGCTTTTAGTGGGAACGAGAACAAGAGTCCATTCCTATTTTCATCATACTTGCCCAAGTAACACGATTTGATTTTCTTGAAGAAATCAATTTTCAAATTTTTTGTCGGTCCAAACAGATATGCCTCATTGAGGCTTAGTTGAACATCTGTTTTTTTTTTTTTTATTTCCTTTAATTTTAAATCTAGAGGACTCATCCATCAATGCTAAAATCTTCCGTCACATGCTGTGCGAGAAGGTTTACGCATCAGTATTGACTCCTAGCACATTACCCAATCCTAAAGTAACAAGCCAGGGTAGGAAATGCGCGAAACCAATTAGGGAGCCATTTTATTGTCTAATGTGAGGGAAGAAAAGGAAAACTCACTGTCGGGGACTTGAATTTCCAGATCCCAGAGAATCGATAATATAATAAACAATTTGAATGGTGTCGGCTGAATCCTCATGGGGGAATGTAAAGAGAAGCAAGCCACTCCCTGTCAACTTAACTAATGAAAGAGCTGGAGATTGATTCACACGTGCATGTCTTCCTTTGCTCGAGAAGATACATCTTCTGAAAGCTTACCTGCTTTCAGTTGAGTAGCAAAGTTGGAGGCAGTAGACTACATTTTGCAGATATCTAAGTATGTTGTAATCAGGTTTTGACCAGAACAGTACCATTCTCATTCAAATACTAATAAAAAAGAGTGCCACATCGGATCTCCAATAATTCATGTTAGTTGGAAAACCCGACCGTCTTTCCCTTACCTTTTTCCATCCTTCCTTCTAAGAAAAGATTGGATTGCACTTTTTTTCCATTAAAGCACAAGATTTCTAATCGTACTGTTTATAGTCTAGTTAACACTTTCTTGGAAACTTCCTAGAAGGAGCTGAATCTTCAAATGACCAGAAAATGACTAATTTTGCTGACCTCTTATCGATAAACTTTACACCAAATTTCTTGATATGCATTACTAGCAAGCAATATGTAGTGACTTAACTCTTATGACAAATAATCTCCAGTAATCACCTTTCTCATATAGAAAGATAGAAGTTGGGAGTGCGAATCTCTACCTTTTCAGGGAGAGTTGGGATGAGAACGATTTAATTTTGAATATGAGTTTCGACTTTCATACCCTATAAGGGGGTAGGGTAAAAATCTAAGAGTAATAGTTAACTTGATATATAGTACGATCAACAAAAAAAAAAGTTCTATAAAAGATGCCTAATTTTCATATTTTTATTTTGCACATATTGCATATGATTATATCAACATTCCCATTGTAGGAGTGTTAAACTATTCTATTTTTCTTTCTCAGGGAAAATGACACTAATATTTCTTAAATTTGGATGTAATATTTAATGTCATCCTTAAACTTTAATTTATATAATATGATCTTTGAACTCTTCCTAAATATTCAATCTAATCTCTAAATTTTTAATTTGATCAATCTAGTTTATTAGCTTTGTATAACAAAGTCAAATTAGTCCTTTAATACTATTCAAATTTTTCTTTATTACACTATTGCTCAGATTTTTAAATATCTTTTCATTTCAATCCCTTTGTAAAATCAACAAAAAAATATGTTGTCTTTTAATTACTTTTTTTTTTCTTTATAAACATTAGGATAGTTCCACATAAGTTTGTTTTAGCTTATGATATCCATAATAGTAAAATAGAACGGCATTTATAATAATATACTGTTGATATTCCAATTATTTTAATTTTCTAATTTCACACATTTGACTAATTAATTAAGAAAACATGAAACAAAAAAAGCTTGAAAATTTTATTTATCTAAAAAATTAGGAACGAGATTTTTTTTTTGGTCGAAAATTTGTAAATTTCATTACTAAGGAGGGCAGTTTAATATAAGTATGATTTCATATAGATAAATTAATATCGATATTAGATACCCTTGCAAAAACACTTTTTTAAGAGATAATCTTAAAATTCCAAACTAGTAACTGCATGATACCTTTATCAAAAACTAATTTTCACCTAAAAAAATCTCAAATTGGTACTCGTCACTCAAATCCACCCTCCATGTCATAATAGGTACATCAACTTGATATAACTCTAAATAAGGTGTTACTTTTGTTGTTACGGAGATAATAAAGTAAAATATATTTAGATGGAATTATCATGATATTTATAAAGACCAAAAAGGTAAACAAAATATATTGATTTAGGAAAAGTATTAAAATAAAAATATATTAAAAAATTTAGTCAATAAAGTAGTTATGAAAATGTAAGACTAGTACCGAAAAACAATTTGACTTTGTAATGGAAAATTAAGTGACTGGATCGAACAGATTAAAAATTTTAGAGGCTAGATTGAGCATTTAAAAATAGTTCAACGAAATTATTAAACAAATTAAAAGTTTAAAGGTTGCATTGCGTGCTATCTTTAAAATCCTCATTTAATTTGACTTTGGAAAACCTTGAAAAAAAAGATGTTTTGGGTGATTCTCTCTGTGTCCAGGTGATTATCTTCTTTCCAATTGATGTCCCTCTACTCTTTTTCAAGGCATTCACATGAGTTTTCAATCCATCCATGGCTGTTGAAAAACAATGACCCCCCAAGCAACACTAGTGAATTCCATTGGACGTCAGAATTCACCTTTGTCTTAATTTGATCCTTAGCAGAATCCAAACAACCACACTGATTTCTTTTTTTTCGACCAAAGATCGTGAGTGTCTATATATATAGACACGCACACGCATGTGTATCATCAATGTAAGTCACATTAACGGAGCTCGTATGTGATTTTACGTTGCCATGCTGACAGACGAAATGAAATTCTTTACCGAGCATTTTCATAATGCTTGCTTGTCCTATGAGTTGTTCTAGTACTTTCTACTTACAATTTAGGCAAATTTAAGGGAGAATCTGCAGCAATTATAGGCATATTACTCACAATCCTAGGAGGACCCAAGGTTGATCGGCCTTTGAGTCCAATAAGGAAAAAATTCATTAATGATTCCGGTACATGTGAGTTCAATGTGCAAGTCTAGAATTTTGATGGGTTCCATGATTTCATAATTGAGATGCACTAGGCTAACATGTCCCCAATCCATACAAGAATATCTCTTAAAAGATTGTGGACGTGAGAGTAGAGTTAAGCAAATTCACCCCAAACAAATGTCATTCTTACAATAATCGGAAGGATATAGAAAATATTTTCTGCAAAAGAATCATGGCAGACGATTCACAAAAACTAATGTATGCACAATCGGACGAGGACTATTGGTCTTGCGCTTACAATGTTAATGCACTTGACGCGGGATTTTTATACCTTTATCTCTTGACGTGACCTGATGTTTATTTGACTTCATCATCTTTAGTAGCGCACTAGAGGCCATGTAAGATGGACATTATAAATGAGTTTTCTCTCTTCCTCGACAATTGCTCTGCCATTGCACCTAGTTCTCTACCTCTTTATGAACATTCCCTCTGCTGTTGCTTCTCGTCCTCTTCCTCTTTTTCCAAATATATACAAATCCAAAATGCCTATTATTGATCATGATCAATGGAGAAACATGCATGCCATACTTACCTTCATCATTCCAGCTCTACTCAACTTCATTACTATGAAGTACCAAGGAAGGCTTGATTCTCCATTTGAAACCAACCCCATCACCATGTTCTTCTCCATCTCTGCTCTCCTACTCTATTGCTCCTTGTCTCTTCCACTTGTCACTCATCTACCAACCTTTAATACTGCTTGTGGTGTCCACATCTTTAGCTTCCTCATGATCCTTTCCTTTTCCCTTTCCATTGTTTTGCCTACGTCGTTGTTGTTCCCAGGCCTCTCCCTCTTCCTCCTCTATTTGCCATTGCTGATATTGCTCTCTATAACTTACTCGTGGGGTCTTGTTCAGAAACTCATACATCTGGTGAGGCAAAAGATTTTAGTATTCCTCATTTTTTTCACCCGTCAACTTCTCAGAGGAAGAGCACCACTGTTACTGCCATGTACGGTTGCCGATATGCATTTTGTGTTATAATTATAGTACCTACTAGAGCTCAACGAGTCATCCTTAGAAGCACAAAAAGAAATAGAGGAAATTGTTGTAGGCAGGGGGGAAGGTATGAGTAATGCTAAGAAACAATTCACTTCTTATGTATGAGATATTTACTTATGTCTTGTATGCTAAGAAAGTCTTTGTGACAATATAAAAGAGAGTTTCATTTGTGTTGAATTATCACCTGTAGATTTGAGTTTAAAATTTTAAACTCGAATCTCTTCCAAATAAAGAATGCAATCACTAATGGTGTTTAATGTATTAGAATTTGTGCTATAGGGGATTGATTAGGGGAAAGAAGATAAAGCCAAATGTTGGTTGATTGAAGAAATTCCAAGCACATGAAAACGATGATATAAGGAGTAAGTCTTTTTTACACGGAGCTACTCATAGATGATGTTTGTATGAGATAGAAGAATCAGTCCTCATACATGTAGATATTAGATGTGATAAGCTTAAAAGGTCACATATGGTTTTTACATGAGAAAACTTAAAACCCCAGTTTTATTTTGAAGCAACTTAAAAAATTGACATGGTTGTGAATGTTCGTGTATCGTGTTCCTCAACTTTAAATGTAACAATCATTGTCAAGTAGACCACTTAACAAGTGCTTTGTGGATTGAAACTTAAATTGTTGTCTATCATGTCCAATGGGCATAAGATTGTGCTATGAGACTGTATTTTTTCTATGAGCGGAAGGTTATACTTGCCTTAGGGTAAGTATATGGCCATTTAATTTGGCTTAGAAAATCCTTGAAAAAGAAAATGTTGTTTTGGGTATTTGCAACGTTGTGTAAAGGACGATATGCGTTGGCTTTGGGAGCCATATTTGGTGACAAGTGAGCCACATCAACGATGTAGTTAGTGGGAAGCCTAAGAAATGCCAATTTCTTCCAAAGTCACGAGTCAAATATTGCGTCTTTTCTCATGATGATCGCCAAGTGGAGCTAAAAGCCTTTTCGACAGCAAAAAAGTTGTGCATTTTTAGATATTCGACCTATGATCAATTCACGACTGAATCATATGAACATAAAGAGAAAGTGTGAGTGCGAGATAGTCATTGCGAAACCGCGGCCCTTGCCCCTCATCGCTTGCCAGTTGAGGCTAGATTGACGAGGCCCACCACTATAGCACCTAGCTCAAGTTTTGTAGCCCTTGCCACCATAGCCTTCCGTTTGCGAGTGCAAGTGTGCCATTCCGTTTTCCTGTCGAGAAAAAAAAAACAAAAAGAAAACAATTCCCTCCCTAAAATGGTAAGAAAAAGGAAAAAAAGAAAAAGAAAATATGGACTTCGAAGAGAATTAAGCCCTCTCTATCTTGTTAGTTCACACCCATTTCAGGGCCTAATCGACAACCTTGCAAACTAAGCTTACTCACCGGTGTGTCGGTAGGTGTAGATAATTAGAATGAACATCACCCATTTGCTTTCACAATGCAAACAACGCCAAGACTGCACAGAATCCTAGCAAAATCAAGATAGCCAGGGCAACACCGAGGTCGAGAACATTCACCCAGTTTGCGATTCCACCCCTCACCACTGCAGCGGCTGACTTTGCATCCGTGGACGGCGCGACCATCGCCGTCTTTGGTGGCAGCTCGGTGGCTGCATTGGCCGCTGAGGTCACACTGACGGATCCAAAGAGGAGGCGGCAGCTCCAGGCAGAGGAGGTGGCCGGTGGGGACAAAGAGGTGGTTAAGGAGTACTTCAACAACTCAGGGTTCCAGAGATGGAAGAAGACCTCATTCTTCGCGAAAATGTTGTAAAAAAGAGTTGTTTTGGGCGACTCACTATAAGAAAGACCTCATTCTTCTTGATCCTCTTCTTCTCCTCTCTCTCTCTTCAGAGTCCTGCAATTCGCGCTGATTTTTTTCTACTCATTGCATCAGTTCTTGGCTCCATTTCTCAGGCCTTCAATTTTAGCCATGGCCATTGCCGAGCTCTATCTTTCTCTGCAGGCGATTATCTTCTTTCAAATTGATGTCTTTTACTCTCTTTTCAAGGCATTTATTTGAGTTTTCGATCCATCCGTGGCCACTGAGAAATGACGGGACCACGAAAGTGACACTGATGAATCTCACTGGCCATCAAATTTTGCCTGTCTTCTTTCAATGCCTCAGCAGCATCCAAACAACCGCATTGAATCATTCTTTTCCAATGAACATCGTGTATATATGCATGCGTGTCATCAATGTGAGCCGCATTAACAGAGTTCTTATGCGATTTTATGCTTGTCTCTCTTTGAAGGCACCGTCGAATTCTCTTATCCGATGTTTTAAGCCGGCTCCCCAATCGTGAGTCATGCTGCTTTCGAGCATACAGAGCCACAAGATAGACCAATTTGCTAGGATGCATAACAAGATTGTAATAGCTCTGATTCAATTGAAGGGAGAGGAAAAGACTTCGATCAACAGGGTAAGAAGCAATTGTTGAAACAGAACTAGGAAATACAATCCCATACCATACAGCAATCAGTAGATAACTTGATCTTCCTATGATACAGTACTTCAAATGTTAAACATGTATAGATTTCTAGTGATCATGGGCATTTTTATTGAAAAATGTCACCAAAATATTGAAATTGAAAATCAAAAGCATACTTTGCAGCAATCCCACCTTACTGCAGCGGGCAGAGCAGAATTCTAAGCTGATAAAGTAAAATAGATATGCCTCATCGAGGCTTAGTTGCACATCTGTTTTTTCTTTCCTTTAACTTTTAATTTAGAGTACCCATCCATCAATGCCAAAATTTTCTGTCACATGCAGTGCAAGTTTATGCATCAGTAGTGACTACTAGCACATTACCCAATCCTAAATTAACAAGCCAGGGTAGGAAATGCATGAAATCAATTAGGAATTGATAATGTGAGACACAATTTGAATGGCGTCGCCTGAATCCTTGTGGGTGAATGTAAAGAGAAGAAAACCACTCCCTGTCAACTTAACTAATGAAAGAGCTAGAAATTTATTCGCACGCACATGTCTTCCTTTGCTTCGGAAGATACATCTTCGGAAAGCTTACCTGCTTTCGGTTGAATGGTAAAGTTTGCAGATATCTAAGTATGTAGTAATCGGGTTTTGACCAGAAGAAGAGTACCATTCTCATTTCAATATTCATTGGTTGAATGCCCACACTCGGCACCATCGGGACCGTCATGATCCAATTCCTCAGGACATACTTTCCTTCACTTAGCAGTTAACTTTGTATCAGCCACCTCCCATTATTACTCTCCCTACCAGCAAATGTGCCACAATACCGCAAAAACAGTCATTACAAAGCTAAGGACGATGAAATTTCACAATCCTCTGTACGAATGGAAGACCCGTATCATTTAGCTATTTCAAACTACTTCCACATGAACCCGTCTATGATCAGGATATCACCAACCAATGCAATTACAATTACTCAAACGAGACCCAATTCTTCACTCTAAGCTTCAAGCATGAACGAGCCATACACTCACTCAAACGCATAATGTGATTAATCACTGGCGTCTCATCCAGCAACGCTTAAAAGGTTCCACTTTAGCAAGGCAATTGTCTTTCAAGGAGGCACATGGCTTCTTTGGTGGCGCTCTTCTCCCCTTCTGATGAAAGTAAAAAGGAACAAAGAGAAAACCCATTGATAACCCAAGTTTCAATCACCGAATTGACAACTAAGAAAGCGAAGGAGAGATAATACATTGATGGTGCAGGTGATGAGGAAGCCAGAGTGAGAGTGTCGAAGGAGGGAAGAGAGGGCGTTGTAGTCGAAGCGAGGGATGCTGATGATAGCTGAGGGCTGCTCCCATGGCGTCATCGTCGTCATCTTCGTCGCTGCTTCTTCATCCTTTTCTTCTTCTTTCCCTTTCTCTTTTCTCTCCGCTCTGCGTCTGTTCCATAGTCCAGTTCAAGCTCTGTCTCTGCCCTTAACAACGGTCCGGCGGTTTTTAATTTCGAGTTGAAGTTCGACCCGACCAACCGATTGGTTTTCCAAAAGTGACCCGACCGTCTCGTCCGAACATTTTTCCATCTTCTTTTTAAGAAAAGATTGGTTTTATACGTTTTCTTTTTTTGAAAAATAAAAGCACCATCTTTCTAATTCAATCATTTAGTCTTCCGTCAACTCTTTCGTGGAAGATGCCAGGAAGGAGCTGAAACTTGACCGGCAAGATGACTTTTGCAAGCAACAAACTTTTCACTGTATTAATAGTAAGCAGTATCCAGCAACTCAACTTTCACAAAAGGTACTAACAAAAAAATTTATCACGAAAGATGTCTACTTTTCATTTTTCTATCTTTTGACCTGCAGAATGTGGTTATATCAACATTCCTATTGCAGGGGTGTTGAATGATTTTCTTTTTGTTTTATTTTTTAAGGGAAAATGACAATAATAATTTTCAAACTTTGGCTTGATGTCATTCTTGACTATCAATTTGTTCAATTTAGTCCATTAAATTTTCATAAAAAAGTTAAATCATTCATTCGATACTATTCACAATTTTCAATAATTATATTATTCCCCAGATTTCTGAATATCTTTTCATCTTGATCCATTTCCAAAATTAAAAAGAAAAAGACTATTTATTTATGACCTTTTTATCTTTTTGGTCTTTATAAATATTACAGTAGTTCCACATTAGTTATAGTAAAACCTTATATATATAGTAGTACTAGGTTGATATTCTGGCTATATTAATTTTCCACTGTACAGATTTAATTAAGAAAAAATGCAAAAAAAATTGAAGTGCCATTGTTTTGTGGGAGTGCATACAAAAAGGCCTTGTTTAGTTCTTTGGGATGGAGAATATATGCTTAGGATTGTTTTGTGGGAGTGCATATATTTGGGATGAAGAACATATGCACCGGGTTCCCTGTCAAGATGCACTCCCAGAACATATGCACCGGGTTCCCTGTCAAGATGCACTCCCAGAACATATGCACCGGGTTCCCTGTCAAGATGCACTCCCAGAACATATGCACTGTGGTTCCCGGTCAAGTTCTTTGGTGGGTATATAGTCAGTCCATGTAAGACAGACTCCTTATAAATCGACTGCACCTGGATCTCTTTGCTCTATCTCAACATTTGCTCTGCTGTTGCTCCTCATCCTCTCCCTCTTCCTCTTTCTTCACATTTGTAAAAATCTAAAAATGCCTCTCCTTGGTCAAGATCAACGGAGGAACTCGAATGCCATACTTATCTGCATTATTCCAGCTCTACTCAACTTCATTACTGTGAAGTACCAGAGAAAGTGCCATTCTCCATTTGAAACCCATCTCATCACCACGTTCTTCTCCATCTTTACTCTCCTGCTTTATGGCTTCTTGTCCCTTCCACTTGTCGGTCATCTATGAGCGTTTAACACTCCTTGTGGTGCCTGCATATTTCGCTTCCTCACAATCCTCTCCTTTTCCCTCTCCATTGCTTTGCCTACGTTGCTATTGTTCCCAAGCCTCTCCTTCATGCTCCTCTATTTGCCGTTGCTGATACTGCTCTCTCTAGCTTATTTGTGCAATCTCATTCAAAAACTCATAAATCTAATAAAGCAAAAACTTCTAGAATTCCTCATTTTGTTTACCCATCGATTGTGCAAAGGAAGAGCACCACCACTTCTGCCACTTTGAGTTGCCAATATGCACTTCATGTTATAATTTTAGTACCTGCTAGAGTTGAATGAGTCATCCTAGGACTTTGTTTTCGTTCTTTATTTATTTCATTAAGCCCACTCGCTCTCTCTGTAACTTATGAGTTTATATTTTGGAGAAATAACTATGAACATTTTTATCTTGCTCTTCATTTGTGAGGTTAAGTTAGCATTTACGTGTGCCTTTGGTTGGTTGCTGTAATATGTAATACATTATTACACATATGGTATGGGGTCTTCTTTTTTCTTTTTTTCTTTCTTGTCCTTATGAATTTTGATCTTCCCAGAAAAAATAAGAATTTTATTTTTCCCTGTCTAGAAAAAAGAAAAGAAAAGAAAAGAAAACAATTCCCTCTCAAAAAAGTAAAAAGAAAAAGGAAAAAAAGAAAAAAGTATGAACATCGAAAAAGGTGATCCGGCCACGTCAACATCTCTTGTCAAATGACTCGGCCACGCCATCGCCTTTGCTTGTAAAGATAATCTTTTGAAAGCTTACCTGCTTTCAGTTGAATAGTAAAGTTGGAGACAATTAGACTACCGTTTTGCAGCAGATATCTAACTATGTGTTAGGATACACGTGTGAGTTGTGTTAGAGAAGTAGTCTTACATCGGATAATTGATGTGGTGTAGAGCAATTAATATATCCTAGTTGGCCCATAACTCACTAGCTTAAGCTTTTGAGTTGAGGTGGGTCTAACTGGATATATTGATGAGCTCGGACTTGGGCTTTTCTCTTGAAAATCTCCCCAGGTGAAAGGATATTGGACTTCTGTTGCGCGCTCCCTTCAAGCTCGACGGTGACTTCTCCAAGTCTTGAAGACGGGATTGAAGGCGGATGCAGGTTCCGCAGGGAAATTGTTGAACAATTGGTATCAGAGCCGATGGTTACAGTTCCCGGGCAAGTAGGCGTTGTGGTGTAACAACGTGAGCCCGTGAGGATGGCATTGTGGTATAACAATGCGAGCCAGGATGATGTTGGGCCAGAAGGATATCTGATTTAAGGGGAAGTGGACCTAACACTGGAGTTCACACGTGAGGGGGAGATTGTTAGGATACATGCCCGTGAGGATGGCATTGTGGTGTAACAATGCGGGCCAGGATGATGTTGGGCTAAAAGGATATCTGATTTAAGGGGGAGTGGACCTAACACTGGAACTCACACGTGAGGGGACCAGGATGATGTTGGGCCAGAAGGATATCTGATTTAAGGGGGAGTGGACCTAACACTGGAACTCACACGTGAGGAGACCAGGATGATGTTGGGCCAGAAGGATATCTGATTTAAGGGGGAGTGGACCTAACACTGGAACTCATACGTGAGGGGGAAATTATTAGGATACACGTGTGAGTTGTGTTAGAGAAGTAGTCCCACATCGGATAATTGATGTGGTGTAGAGCAATTAATATATCCTAGTTGGCCCATAACTCACTAGCACTATCAGGTTTTGACCAGAAGAAGAGTACCATTCTTATTCCAATACTCATTGGTTGAATGCCCACACTCAGCAACATCAGCATCGCCACGATCCAATTCCTGAGGACATACTCTCCTTCTCTCAGCAGCCAACTTAGCATCAGCCACCTCCAAGTTATTACTCTCCCTAGCAGCAAATGTCCCACGATACTGCAAAAACATTCATTACAAAGCTAAGGACGATGAAATTTCACAATCTTATCTTCGAATGGAAGACCCGTATCATTTAGCAATTTCAAACTACTTTCACATGAACCAGTCTATGATCAGGACATCCACTAAACAATGCAATTACAATTACTAAGGAGACCCAATTCTTCACTCTAAGCTTCAAGCATAAACGAACCATACACTCGCTCAAACACATTACGTAGAATTAATCACTAGCGTCTCATCCAATCAGGCTTAAAGGGTTCAACTTCAAGAAGGCAACCAAACCTTTTCAAGGAGGCACATGGCCTCTTTGGTCGCTCTCCTCCCTCTCTGATGAAAGGAAGAAGGAGCAAAACGAAAACCCATCAACCTAAGTTTCAATCACCGAACTGACAACTAAGAAAGCGAAGGAGAGATGGTTCACTGATGGTGCAGATGATGAGGAAGCCAGAGTGCAATAAATTTTGCAAAAACGGTACACAAAAAATAAGATAAAATTGAACTGATGGTTTTTCATTTCCAGTTGAAGTTCGTCCCAACCGCCCGGTTCATTTTCCAAAAACGACCGAACCGTCTCATCCGAACAATTTTGCATCCTTCCTTTTAATAAAAGCACGAGATTTCGACCAAGAAAAAGAAAAGCACAACATTTCTAATTCAATTATTTTGGTCTTCAGTCAACTCTCTCGTAGAAGTTACCAGGAAGGAGCTGAAACTTGACCATAAAGATGACTTTAGCAAGCAAGAAATTTTTCACTGAATTTATTGATATGTATCAATAAAAAGCAATATCCGGCAACTCAAGTCTCGTTGTATCAATAGAAAGCGATATCCAACAACTCAAGTCTTGTGAAAGATACAGATAAAAAAAAAAATTCACGAAAGATGTATGAATTTCATGTTTCTATATTTCAACATGCAGAGTATGGTTATATCAACATTCCTATGTGGGGGTATTCAATTTTTCTTTTTATCTTATTTTTAAGGGAAAAAGACAGTAACGGTTCTCAAACTTCGACTAGGTGTGTAATATCATCTTTAGAATTTAACATGGTCCTTAAACTATTTCTAAATGTTCAATATAATCCCTAAACTTTCAATATTTCAATTTAGTCTATCAACTTTCTATAACAAAGTTAAATCATTTATTTGATACTATTCATAATTTTTCATTATTACACTATTGCCCAGATTTCTGAATATCTTTTCATTTCAATCCTTTTCCAAAATAAATAAAAAAGCCTTTTTTTGTTACATTTTTATCTTTTTGGTCTTCACAAATATTACGATATTAACTAAAGTTTACAGTAGTATCGGATTGGTATTCCAGCCATATTAATTATCAACTGTACAGATTTAATAAAGAAAATGCAAAAACAAATGAGATTCAGATTCATATAAGTACAATTATCCGTAGATAAATAATATTGATTTCATATATCCTTATGAAGACACTTATTCTTAAATGGGATAATAATATGAACAAACTTAACAAATCAGAAAAAATAATTTCTTAAAAAGGATCATGAAATGTTGATTCACCAAACCAAATGCGATTAGATTCACCAAAACAAATACGATTATAGTGGGTAAGGGCATTAGAATTGTTATAACTTTTAGCGCTCACTTTAGTGTCAACATTTTTTTGCGGATCATTTCAATCGCACTTTGGTAAAAATAAAAATGATCACTTAAGTACTAATGTCTATTTGAAATGCCAAAAATTCGATGGGACTAAATCTTAACATTTTTTTTTCTGACTGATGTGGCTTGTTGGAGATCTGATGTGGCAATCTTTAAGCATAAATGCCATAAACAAGGTAATTACACGTGTTTGCCCCAAGTTATTGAGGACAAATTGAGCCATATTTCCCCTCTTCTTCGAAGCCTTATTCACACCTGGCAAAAACTAAGAGCTGCCGCAAAGGAGACCAAGAAGAGGACAAGAGGCTCAAGTTTGTGTAGATAAAATCAAGACGAAGATGAATATTACTATTATTGTGGGCTCAGACTGTTGATGCAGCTTGAGTTGAAGCCCTAACTTCTGATGCTTAATGTGTTGATGGAAGGGGGCCGAATAGCTTGTTGATTTACCATGTGGCTTTCGGTGGGAACGGGAACAAGAGTCAATTCCTATTTTCCCAGACTTGCCTGAGTAAAGCTATTAATTAGATAATCAGCATTCCAAGGCTTAGTTTCAATTTGGTTTGGGCAGCTGTGTTTCTGTCAGAGGCACTCTCGAACTAATGGATGTAATGGGCTGTAGTTGATCAACTCGGACGTGATTCTGCAAGGTACGCATAGGCACAGGCACATGGCCAAAGCAATGTTCTGTACAATCCTTAGCATTTTCTTGGTGAAATCGGATTCCTGGAACTTCTCCTTAAGAAAATGATCACGAGGTAATATTATCAAATGCCGCGGATTTATTTTCTTGCTCTAGCGGGGTGAGTGAGTTATGGATTCATGTACTAGATTTATGTCCATTTCTTTGCTTTTGGAGAACAATGTGAAAGCAAACGAAAGAGAGAATGGAAGAGAGTTTAAATTTTGGAGTGAGTGGCGTCATTTTGTCACAAAGGGCCACCCCATTATCTACATTGGACTTTCTTTCCTTTCTTTCTTTCTTTTTATATAAAACAAAGTCACATAAAAGTTATTATTTTATTAAAAAAGTTACGTAAAACTTTTTGCCAGAATTTATCATCAAAGGTACTTATACAATTGTTTTTTCTCTGAAGCGACATAAAAGTAACTACTTGAAATGTTTTAATATTAAAGTGAGCACTTTTGACACTTCTATTATCCTTATAAGAATTGTTGGATTTAGAATGATTTTGGATGAATTGATGTAACACGATTTTCTTGAAGAAATCAATTTTTGAGTTTTTGGGTAAGTCCAAAAAGTCATGCATGAAGCGATTGCCGTAGGCCCAGCACCTTATGCATTTGATTAAAAGCCCAAATGCAGAGGAGATTAAGTTCTTATGTGAATTATTATTATAAGTCCAAAAAAGTTTCTGCGGAGCCAATCATTACCATGATTGTTATAAGCTTTGCAGGATGATGATTACTAAAAATTTTGCAAGATGCATTCGCGTGAAACTTGATAAGTCCATGATTTTTATAAGTTTTGCTAGATGCATTCTGTGAAACTTGTCCATGATTATTAAAAGTTATGCAGAATGATGGACTTGTCAAGTTTCGCAAGAAAGCAAAACTTATAATAATCATGGACTTGTCAAGTTTGTTGTGAATGCATCCTACAAATTTTATAGTAATTACCATACTGCAAAACTTATAGTAATCATCATCCTGCAAAATTTATTGTAACCATCATCCTACAAAACTTATTGTAATCATGGACTTGTCAAGTTTCGCAAAATCATGGACTTGTCAAGTCTCGTGCCAACGTATCTTGCAAAACTTATAATAATCATGGACTTGTCAAGTTTCACATGAATGCATCCTGCAAAACTCATAATAATCATGGTAATGGTTGGCTTCGCAGAGACTTTTTTGGACTTATAATAGACAGACTCATTATACATTGTTTTTGTTCCCTCTTTGGACAATTGCTCTACGATTGCACCTAGTTCTCTTCCATTTTCCCAACATTCCCCTCTGCTACTGCTCCCCGTCCTCTTCCTCTTTCTCCAAATATATACAAATCCAAAAATGCCTTCTATCACTCATGATCAATGGAAAAACATGCAGGCCATACTTAACTTTATCGTTCTAGCTCTACTCAACTTCATTATAGTGAAGTATCAAGGAAGTTCCCAATCTCCGTTTCAAACCCACCCCATCACCATCTTCTTCTCCATCTTTGCTCTTCTTCTCTATTGCTCCTTATCCCTTCCACTTGTTGGTTATCTACTAGTTTTTCTACTGCTAGCAGGGCCTACGTCTTTCACCTCTTCATGACCCTTTCCTTTTCCCTCTCTATTGCTTTGCCTACATCGTTGCTGTTCCCCGGCCTATCCTTCTTTGTCCTCTATCTGCCATTGCTAATACTGCTCTTTACAACTCACTTATGCAGTCTTGTTCAGAAACCCATTCATCTGGAAAAGCAAAAGATTCTAGTATTGGTTTTCGTCCACTTATTCCGCAACCGATTGCTTCGAGGAAGAACGCCTCCCATTCTACCATGTACAATTGCCGATATGCACTTTGTGTTAGCATGGTCAGAATTCAACTTGTCTTTGTTATTAGCCCAAGACGAAACAAAGGAAACAGCAAGCAGGAGAAAATATATGGATAACGTTATATGTATGAGATGTTTACTTAGATTTGTATGCTAAGAAAGTCACTATGATGATCAATAAGAAATTTTCTTTGTGTCGAAATATTGTACATCGATTTGAGTTTAGGATTATCTCTCCTAAACAAAGAAGGTGATCGCTAATGGTGTTGACAGCATTAGAATTTGTGTTATCGGTGATTGATTTGGGGAAAAAAAGAAGACAAAAGCCAAATGTTGGCCGATATAAAGAAATTCCAAGCAAAAAAAAAATGATAGATCAAGGAGTAAACCATTTCACACAAATTTTGCATGAGATGGAAAAATCATTATCCATAGGGATGTTAGATAAACCCATAAGCATATTAAGTTACTTTCGGGTCTTTACACGTGGAAACTTAAATTCCCAATTTTTCAATCCTTCAACCCCAAATTCCTTGATATCCGAGGTAAACTTGAAATGAAACTACAATTTGATTTTGAAATACCTCATCAAAGTCTTTGGGTGTTTGTGCATTATGTACCTCAACTTTGGATGCGACACTTGTTGTCTAGTACACAACTTAACAGAGTGTACTTTGTAGATTGAAAACCAAATTAATGCATAGTATGTCCAACGGGCCGAAAATTGTGCTGGGAGGCCATTATTTGTCTAAAAGCGACAGGATATACTTATTTTTGGGTAAGCATTTGGCCATTTTATGCTCGCTTTGATGTAACATTATAACCAAAGCACTTTTAAGTTCGAAATTGTTTTGATTCATGAATGATTGTTTAGTCACCTATATTGAGAAATACGTATTTAGTACCATAGACAATGAAACAATTATACAATGTTTTCAACGCATGAATACACGGCGCATACAATTGTAAAATGAATAGTGATGTCACTTTCTAAGTGAGTAGGGATTTGATTTATGTTTCTAATCTTTTGTCTGTTTATTTCATTATTGCCCTCATTAGCAAATGGCCGAGGCTCCGATCCTAGATATGAACTCCCAGACAAAGACAATCACGGCCAATTTGGCTTAGGAGAACCTTGTAAAAAAACGAATATTGTTTTGGGTGACTCGCTATAAGAGAGACCTCAATCTTCGCGATCCTCTTCTTCTCTCTCTCTCTCTTCAGACTTTCATGGTCCTGCAATTCGCGTTGATTTTTATTTTTTTTTGTACGCATTGATGGCTTCTTGGCTCCATGTCATGGGCCTTTACTTTTAACTGTGGCCATTGCCGGGCTCTCTTTCTGTGCAGGTGCTCATCTTCTTTAGAATTGATGTCTCTTTACTCTTTTTCAAGGCAATAATCAGAGTTTTCAATCCATCTGCGGCTGCTGAGAAACGACGGACCACGAAAGCTACGTCGGTGAATCTCATTGTACATCCAAATTCGTCCGTCTTCTTTTGATTCCTCAGCAGCAACCAAACAACCGCATTGAATTTTTTTCCATGGAAGATTGTATATATGCACATGCGTCGACAATATGAGTCGCATCAATGGAGTTCCTATGCGATTTATGCTTGTCTCTCTTTGAAGGCACTGTCGAATTCTCTTATCTGGCATTTGGAGCAGGGTTGCCAATCGTGAGTCAGTTTGCTTTTGAGCATACAGATTCACAAGATCGACCAATTTGTAAGGATGCATAACAAGATAGTTGAAAGCTCTGATTCAATTCAGGGGAGAGGAATAGACTTCATAGAAGCAACTCTTGAAACAGAATTAGGAAATACAATCCCCAAAGTGCCACACAAAAAGAAAAGACAGGAGAGAGAAGCACCCGAAGATATCAGTAGATAACTTGATCTTCTTATGATACAGTACTTTTACTGGTTGTGCAAGTCTGCTTGGGTTTTCCTTTATAAACTTGAAAAACAAGCTTTTGAGCAACAGTCCTTAGGTCTGGCTCCTTCAACCTGCATGTAACTCTCAGATAGGAGAAATTCGAAAAAGCTAACTGCACCAGAAAAACCGAATTACAATTTGCTAAACAGTGGTCAGTTTAAATCTAATGCTAGCAAAGAATAAATAGAAGTTGGTCTACAAGCTACATTCCCAGAATGGAGAAATTCTAGGTGCTTATTCCACAGCCTAAGATCTATACAAAATCCTTCCCTTTGCTTTATTTGTTTTTGGGAGAAAAGGGTCAGCCAACATGTCTCCTTTAAGAAAAATGTTTTCATCACCGTCCTTCCATGCTAGCCAGAATGCACATCGCATTATTTGCAATGCATGCTTAACTGTGATTGTAGGGTGTGCTGATGGGCTATTACATGGCCTTTAATCTATAAAAATGATATTTTACGACTTTAAATGTTAACACATATACAGATCTTTCAGGTGATTATGGGCGTTTATTTGGAAAAAGTCACCATAATATTGAAAAAAAAAAAATCAAAAGCATACTGTGCAGCAATCCCATTATACTGTAGAGGGCAGAGTAGAATTTTAAGCTGATCAAGTAAAACAGATATGCCTCCTTGTAGCTTAGTTGCACATTTGACTTTTATTTCCTTTGACTTTTAATTTAGAGCATTCAACCATCAATGTAAAATTTTCTGTCACATGCGGTACAAGAAGGTTTATACATCAGTAGTGACTCCTAGAACATTACCCAATCCTACTGCAACAAGTTAGGGTAGGAAACGCGTGAATTCAATTAGGGAGCCGTTTTAGTGTCTAATGTCAGGGAAGAAAAAGAAAAACTCACCATGGGGATCTTGAATTTCCAGATCCCAGGGAATCGATAATACGAGACACAATTTGAATGGTGTCGGCTAAATCATAGTGGGGGAATGTAAAGAGAAGCAAACCGCTCCCGTTAACAAAAGAGCTGGAAATTCATTTGCACGCGCGTCTTCCTTTGCTTGGGAAGATACTTCTCCTGAAAGCTTACCTGCTTTTAGTTGAATGGTAAAGTTGGAGGCAGTTAGGCTACCGTTTTGCAGATATCTAAGTAGTGTAGTAATCGGGTTTTGACCAGAAGAAATTCCAATACTCATTGGTTGAATGCCCTCACTCAGCGCCATGGGCACCGTCCTGATCCAATTCCTCTGGACATACTTTCCTTCTCTCAGCAATTTACTTTTCATCAGCCACCTCCAATCTATTACTCTCCCTAGCAGCAAATGTCCCACATACTGCAAAAAACATTATTACACAGCTAAGGACGATGAAATTTCACGATCCTATAAACGAATGGAAGACCCGTATCACTTAGCTATTTCAAACTACTTTCACATGAACCAGTCTATGATCAGGATATCACTAATCAATGCAATTACAATTACTCAAAGGAGACCCAATTCCTCACTCTAAGGTTCAGGCAGAAACGAACCATTTACTCACTCAACCACATTATGCGATTAATCACTAGCGTCTCATCCAGCAACGCTTAAAAGGTTCGACTTTAAGAAGGCAAACAAACCTTTTCAAGGAGGCACATGGCTTCTTTGGTGGCGCTGTTCTCCCTCTCCGATGAAAGGAAGGAGCAAAACGAAAACCCATCAACCTAAGTTTCAATCACTGAATTAACGACTAAGAAAGCGGAGGAGAGATGGTTCGCTGATGGCGCAGGTGATGAGGAAGCCGGGGTGCGAGCGTCGAAGGAGGGAAGAGGGGAGTGTTGTAGTCGAAGCGAGGGATGCTGATGATGGCCGAGTGCTGTTCCGATGGCGTCAGTGTCGTCTTCTTCGTCTTCACTTCTTCATCGTTGTCTTCTTCTTCTTCAATTTCTCTTTTCTCTCTGGTCTGACTCTGTTACCATGGCGTCAGCGTCGTCTTCTTCGTCTTCACTTCTTCATCGTTGTCTTCTTCTTCTTGCATTTCTCTTTTCTCTCTGCTCGACGCTGTTCCCATGGCGTCAGTGTGATCTTCTTCATCGTTGTCTTCTTCTTCTTCATTTCTCTTTTCTCTCTGCTCCGACTCTGTTCCCATGGCGTCAGCGTCGTCTTCTTCGTCTTCACTTCTTCATCGTTGTCTTCTTCTTCTTCCATTTCTCTTTTCTCTCTGCTGACTCTGTTCCATAGTCCAACTCAGAACTCCGTCTGAACGCTAAAACATGGTGAAACTCCGGCGTCAGTTGAGGTTCGACCCGACCGTCTTACCCAAACGTTTTTCCATCCTTCCTTCTAAGAAAAGATTGGATTATACTTTTTTTTCTATTAAAGCACAAGATTTTTAATTCCTTTGTTTTTAGTCTTAAGTTAACACTATCGTGGAAACTTCCCTGAAGGAGCCGAATCTTCGAACGAACAAAAAATGACTGATTTTGCTAACCTATTATCAATAAACTTTACACCAAATTTCTTGATATGCATTAATAGCAAGCAATATATAACGACTCAACTCCTATGAAAGATAATCTCTAATGGCCACCCTTTTACATAGAAAGAAAAATGTTAGCGATTCGAATTTCTACTTTCTTGTGAAAGTTGAGGTGATGACAATTTAGCTTCAGTTATAGATTTTGATTCCCACATCCTGCAAAGAAACAAAACAAAAGTTCAAGAGTAAAAGTTAGACTTGATATAGAGTATGACCGACCAAAAAAATAAAGAAAAACTCCTATGAAAGACTCATAATTTCCATATCTCTATTTTACACATAATGCACATGATTATATCGACATTCCCATTGTAGGAGTGTTAAATTATTCTCTTTTTTTTCTTTTTTAGGGAAAAATACACTAATATATCTTAAATTTGGTTGTAATATATAATGTCATTCTTGAACTTTAATTTATACAATATGATCTTTAAAATATTCATAAATACTCAATCTAATCTCTAAACTTTTAATTTGATCAATTTAGTTCATTAGCTTTCGATAACAAAGTCAAATTAGTCCTTTAATACTATTCATACTTTTTCTTTATTACACTATTGCCCAAATATTTTGAATATCTTTTCATTTCAATCCTTTTCTAAAATCGACAAAAGAATATGTTGCCTTTTAATTAGTTTTTTTGTCTTTACAAACATTAAAATAGTTTCACGTAAGTTTATTTTAGCTTATGATATCTATAATAGTAAAAGTAGAACCTCGTTTATAATAATATCTTGTTGATATTCCAATTATTTTAATTTTCTAATTTTACACATTTAACTAATTAATTAAGAAAACATGAAACAAAAAATTTTGAAATTTTTATTTATCTAAAAAAATTAGGAACGAGATTCAGTTTAATATAAGTATGATTATGTACAGATAATTAATATCAATATTAGATATCCTTATGAAAACACTTTTTTAAGGGATAATAATCTTAAAAATTCCAAACTAGAACCTGCATGATGCATTTATCAAAAACTAATTTTCACCTAAAAGAGAAATCTCAAATTGGTACTCGTCACTCAAATGTACCCTCCATGTCATAAAAGGTATATCAACTTGATATAACTCTAAATAAGGTGTTACTTTTACTGTTATGGAGATAATAAAGTAAAACATATTTAGATGGAATTACCATAATATTTATAAAGACCAAAAAGGTAAATAAAATATATTGATTTAGGGAAAATGTTAAAATGAAAATATATTCAAAAATCTAGGCAATAAAGTAATTATGAAAATCCTTACCAAAATTTTTTTACCTTACCAAAAAAAAAAGTAATTATGAAAACATAAGAATAGTACTGAAAAACAATTTGACTTTGTAATGGAAAGTTATGCGACTAGATTGAACAAATTAAAAAATTTAGGGGCTAGATAAGCATTTAGAAATAGTTCAAAGACAATATTAAACAAATTAAAAATTTAAAGGTGACATTGCATATTATTTTTGAAATCCTCATTTAATATGGCTTTGGAAAACCTTGAAAAAAAAGATGTTTTGGGTGATTCTCTCTCTGTGCAGGTGATTATCTTCTTTCCAATTGATGTCTCTCTGCTCGTTTTCAAGGCATTCATATGAGTTTTCAATCCATCCACGGCTGTTGAGAAACAATGGCCCACGAAAGCAACACCAATGAATCCGATTGGACGTCCGAATTCATCTTTGTCTTATTTTGATCCTCAGCATAATCCAAACAACCACATTGAATTCTTGTTTTTTTTTCAACCGAAGATCGTGTGTATGTGCGCGCCTATGTAGATATATATATGAATTTTTTTTTCTTTATAGAAATGATCATATTAGGTACAAAAGTCTCCAGGGTTTTGCTTGGCCATCTTTTTTCTCTATATATATATATGTATATGTATGTATTTTGCTTTTTCTTTATAGAAAGGATCATATTGAGCACAAAAGTCTTTAGGGTTTGCCTGGTAATCTTTTTTCTTTCTTAATTTGTTTATGAAGTTTGATGGGTTCGCACATTTGAGTGCCTTGCCTATAAATATGTGAATACATATATGAAAAAGTATGGACACATGCACGTCAATATCTCGACTCGCTGTTCATTTGACTTGATCATCTTGTCATCAAAGCACTAGAGACCATGTTGACAGACATTATAAATGACTTTCCTCCCTTCCTCAACAATTGCTCTGTTATCGCACCTCCTTCTTTACCTCTTTCTGAACATTCCCTCTGCTATTGTTTCTCATCCTCTTCCTCTTTCTCCAAATATATACAAATCCAAAATGCCTACTATTGATTGTGATCAATGGAGAAACATGCATGCCATACTTACCTTCATCATTCCAACTCTACTCAACTTCATTACAGTGAAGTACCAGGGAAGGCTTGATTCTCCATTTGAAACCCACCCCATAACCATGTTTTTCTCCATATCTGCTCTCCTACTCTATTGCTCCTTGTCCCTTCTACTTGTTGCTCATCTACCAGCCTTTAATACTACTTGCGGTGCCCACATCTTTCTCTTCCTCATGATCCTTTCCTTTTCCCTCTCCATTGTTTTGCCTACATTGTTGTTGTTCCCAGGCCTCTCCTTCTTCCTCCTCCATTTGCCATTGCTGATATTGCTCTCTATAACTTACTTGTGGGGTCTTGGTCAGAAACTCATACATCTGGTGAGGCAAAAGATTTTAGAATTCCTCATTTTGTTCGCCCATCGACTTCTTGAAGGAAGAGCACCACCATTTCTACCACATAGGGCTGCTGATATGCAGTTTGCATGATAATTGTAGTACATGCTAGAGTTCAACGAGTCATCCTTAAAAGCACAAAAAGAAATAAAGGAAACTATTGTAGGCAGGGGAGAAGGTATGAGTAATGCCAAGAAACAATCCACTGCTTATGTATAAGATGTTTATTTATGTCTTGTATGCTAAGAAAGTCTTTGTGACAATATAAGAAAGAGTTTCATTTGTGTTGAATTATCACCTGTAGATTTGAGTTTAAAATTTTAAACTCAAATCTCTTCCAAATAAAGAATGCAATCACTGATGGTGTTTAACGTATTAGAATTTGTGCTATTGGGGATTGATTAGGGGAAAAAAGATAAAGCCAAATGTTGGTTGATTGAAGAAATTCCAAGCACATGGAAACTAGTATATCCTTTTTACACAGAGCTACTCATAATTGATGTTTGTATGAGATGGAAGAATCAGTCCTTATACATGGAGATATTAGATGCGATAAGGTTTAAAAGTCACTTATGGGTTTTTACATGTGAAAACTTAAAATCCCCAATTTTATTTTGAAGCAACTTTAAAAAATGACGTGGTTGTGAATGTTCATGTATTGTGTTCCTCAACTTTGGATGTAACATCATTGTCAAGTAGACCACTTAACAAGTGCTTTGTGGATTGAAACTCAAATTGATGTCTATTATGTCCAACGGGCATAAGATTGTGCTATGAGACCATATTTTTTCTATGAGCAGAAGGTTATACTTGTTTTGGGGTAAGTATATGGCCATTTAATTTGGCTTAGAAAAACCTTGAAAAGGAAAATGTTGTTTTGGGCATTCGCAACGTTGTGTAAAGGATGATATGCGTTGGCTTTGGGAGCTATGTTCGGTGACAAGTGAGCCACGTCAACGATGTAGTTAGGGAGAAACCCAAGAAATGCCAATTTGTTCCAAGGTCACGAGTCAAAGATTGCGTGATTTCTCATTATGATCGCCAAATGGGGCTAAAAACCTTTTCAACAGCAAAAAGTTGTGCATTTTTAGATATTCGACCTATGATCAATTTGCGACTTAATTACATGAACATAAAGAGAAAGTGCGAGTGCGAACTAGTCATCGCGAAACCACGGCCCTTGCCCCTCATCGCTTGCTGGGTGGGGCTAGATTGACAAGGCCTGCCACTATAGCGCCTAGCTCAAGTTTTGTAGCCCTTGCCGCCATAGCCTTCCGTTTGCAAGTGCAAGTGTGCCATTCCGTTTTCCTGTTGAGAAAAAAAAAAAACAAAAAGAAAACAATTCCCTCCCTAAAATAGTAAGAAAAAGGAAAAAAAGAAAAAAAAAAGTATGGACTCCAAAGAGAATTAAGCTCTTTCTATCTTGTTAGTTCACGCCCATTTCAAGGCCTAATCGACAACCTTGCAAACTAAGCTTACTCACCGGTGTGTCGGTAGGTGTAGATAATTAGAATGAACATCACCCATTTGCTTTCACAATGCAAACAACGCCAAGACTGCACAGAATCCTAGCCCAATCAAGATCGCCCAGGCAACACCGAGGTCGAGAACATTCACCCAGTTTGCAATTCCGCCCCTCACCACTGCAGCGGCCGACTTTGCATCCGTGGATGGCACGACCATCGCCGTCTTTGGTGGCAGCTCGGTGGCTGCATTGGCCGCTGAGGCCACACTGACGCATCCAAAGAGGAGGCGGCAGCTCCAGGCAGAGGAGGTGGCCGGTGGGGACAAAGAGGTGGTTAAGGAGTACTTCAACAACTCAGGGTTCCAGAGATGGAAGAAGACCTCATTCTTCGCGAAAATGTTGTAAAAAAGAGTTGTTTTGGGTGACTCACTATGAGAAAGACCTCATTCTTCTTGATCCTCTTCTTCTCCTCTCTCTTTCTCTCTTCCGAGTCCCGCAATTCCCGCTGATTTTTTTGTACTCATTGCATCGGTCCTTGTCTCCATTTCTCAGGCCCTCAATTTTAGCTGTGGCCATTGCCGAGCTCTCTCTCTCTCTGCAGGCGATTATCTTCTTTCAAATTGGTGTCTCTTTACTCTCTTTTTAAGGCATTTATCTGAGTTTTCAATCCATCCGCAGCTGCTGAGAAATGACGGACCACGAAAGTGACACCAATCAATCTCACTGGCCATCAAAATTTGTCTGTCTTCTTTCAATGCTTCAGCAGCATCCAAACAACCGCATTGAATCCTTGTTTTCCACTTGTGTATCTATGCATGCGTGTCCTCAATGTGAGCCGCATTAACGGAGTTCTTATGCGATTTTACGCTTGTCTCTCTTTGAAGGCACTGTCGAATTCTCTTATCTGATGTTTTAAGCTGGTTCCCCAATCATGAGTCGTGCTACTTTTGAGCATACAGAGCCACAAGATAGACCAATTTGTGAGGATGCATAACAACATTGTAACAGCTCTGATTCAATTGAAGAGAGAGGAAAAGACTTCGAGCAACAGGGTAAGAAGCAATTGTTGAAACAGAACTAGGAAATACAATCCCATACTATACAGCAATCAGTAGATAACTTGATCTTCCTATGATACAGTACTTTAAATGTTAACAATATAGATTTCTAGTGACTATAGGCATTTTTATTGAAAAATGTCACCAAAATATTGAAATTGAAAATAAAAAGCATACCTTGCAGCAATCCCATCATACTGTAGAGGGCAGAGTAGAATTCTAAACTGATAAAGTAAAACAGATATGCTTCATCGAGGCTTAGTTGCACGTCAGTTTTTTCTTGCCTTTAACTTTTAATTTAGAGTACTCATCCATCAATGCTAAAATTTTCTGTCACATGCAGTGCAAGTTTATGCATCAGTAGTGACTTCTAGAACAATACCCAATTCTAAAGTACCAAGCCAGGGTAGGAAATGCATGAAATCAATTAGGGAGATGTTTTAATGTCTAATGTCAGGAGAGAAAAGGAAAAACTCACTGGGGAACTTGAATTTCCAGACCCCAAGGAATTGATAGTAAGAGACTCTTGATCTTGGGCTAACAATATTGATGCCCTTGAGAGGGACTCTTGCACATCCATCCAACCCAAGTCCCGGCAATGCACTTGACAGGGAACCTTGCACATCCATCCAATCCATCATCAGGACTTGGGGCATCAATATTGTAAACCGAAGACCAAGAGTCCCCGTCTGATTATGTATATATTTGTTTTTGTGAATCGTTACAAATGCGAACATAATCAGTCTAGACACGTTATAAATTTACTTTGCTCCCTTTCACAAGAATCGCTCTACTGTTGCACCTCATTCACTTCCTCTTTCTCAACATTGGCTCTCCTGTTGCTCCTCATCCTCTTCCTCTTCATCCACATTTGCACAAATTCAAAAATGCCTATCCTTGGTCACAATCAATGGAGGAACATGTATGACATACTTACCTTAATCATTCCAGCCCTGCTCAAACTTCATTACTGTGAAGTACCAAGGAAAGTTCCATTCTCCATTTGAAACCCACCCCATCACCATGTCGTCATATTTCGCTTCATCATGATCCTTTCTTTTTACCTCTCCATTGCTTTGCCTACGCCATTGATGTTCCTAGGCCTCTCCTTCTTACTTCTCTATGTGCCGTTGCTAATACCATTCTCTACAGTTTACTTGTACGATCTAAGTACGTAGTGGTTGGGTTTTGACCAGAAGAGTGCCATCCTCGGTCCGATACTCAGTGGTTGAATGCCCACACTTGGCACCATCGGCACCATCCTGAACCAATTCCTCAGGACATATTTTCCTTCTCTTAGAAGTTATATTTGCATCAGCCACAGCTACCCCCAAGTTAGTACTATCCCTAGCAGCAAATGTCCCACAATACTGCAAAAGCATGCACTACAATGCTAAGGACGATGAAATTTCACTATCCTAAGTAGGAAAAGGGAAGACCCATTTCATTGGGCTAATTTCAAATTACTTCCACATGAACCAGCATATGATCAGGATATCACTAATCAAAGCAAAAACACTTACTCAAAGGAGACCCAATTCTTCACTTTTAATCCCCAAGCATAAATGAACCACACACTTACTCAAACACATTACGTAGCATCTCATTCAGTAACGATTGAAAGGTTCAACTTCAAGAAGGCAACGAAAACTTTTCAAGCAGGTACATGGACTCTTCGGTGGCCCACTTTTCCCTCTCTGATGAAAGGAAAAGGAACCAAAAAACAAGGCGTTAACCCAAATTTCAATCATCGAATTGACAACTAAGAAAGCGAAGGAGAGATGGTACACTGATGCGGTGCAGTTGGTGAGGAAGGCGGAGTGCGAGCGGCTATGGAAGGAAGAGGGGGCGTTGTAGTCGAAGCGAGGAATACTGATAACAGCTGAGTGCTTTTTTCATGGCGTCATCGTCACCTTCTTTGTCTTCCCTTCGTCATCGGCTTCTTCAACTTCTTCCTCTTCCATTTCTCTGTTCTCTCCGCTCTCTGTTCCATTGTCCAGTTCAAGCTCTGTCTCTGCCCTTGAAAATGAAGAAACTCCGGCGGTTTTAAATTTCAAGTTAGTTCGACCCGACCACCCGATTCGTTTTCCAAAAACGACCAGACCGTCTCACCCGAACATTCTTCCATCCTTCTTTTTAAGAAAAGATTGGATTATATTCTTTAAAAAAAAAAAAAACGAAGCACCATCTTTCTAATTCAGTGATTTTTAGTCTTCAGTCAACTCTTTCGTAGAAGATACCAGGAAGGAGCTGAAACTTGACCCGAAAGATGACTTCTTTTTTGTTTGGCCAACATAAATAGATGACTTTAGCAAGCAATAAACTTTTCACTTTTCTTTACTTGTATTAATAGCAAACAGTATCCAGCAACTCAACTCCACGAAAGATGCCTAATTTTTCATGTTTCTATCTTTCTGCATGTCGAATGTGATTATATCAACACTCCTATTGCAAGAGTATTTGATTATTTTTTTAAGAGAAAATGACAGTAATAATTTAACAGTTTTCAAACTTTGATCCCATACGAATGTCATATTTAAACTATTTATTTGTTAAATGTGGTCCTTAAATTATTCTTAAATATTCAATCTAATTCTTAAGTTTTCAATCTGCTCAATTTAGTCCATCAACTTTCTATAACAAAGTTAATAGGTTATTCCATACTATTCATAATTTTTCATATTATGCTATTGCCCAATTTTTTGAATGTCTTTTCTTTTCATAATTTGGTCCCATACGAATATCATATTTTAACTTTTTATTTGTTAAATATGGTTCTTGAACTTTTCCTAAACATTCAATCTAATTCTTAAGTTTTCAATTTTGCTCAATTTAGTCTATCAACTTTCTATAACAAAGTTAATTGGTTATTCTATACTATTCATAAATTTTTCATTATTATACTATTGCCCAATTTTTTGACTATTATTTTTTTTCAATCTATTTCCAAAATCAACAAAAAAAAATTATATTTTTTACTACCTTTTATCTTTTGGTCTTTATAAATATTACAATAGTTTCCCATAAATTTATTTTATCTCATGATATTTGAGTAGATACTTATTTACAATAGTGCCAAGTTGATATTGCAGCTATATTAATTTTCTACTTTACAGTTTTAATTAAGAAAATATGAAACACAAAATTTTGAAAATTTTATCTATCTAAAATAAGGAATGAGATTTAGATTAATATAAGCATGATTATCTATAGACAAATCAATATCAATTTTAGATATCTCTATGAAAACACTTATTGTTAGAAGGGAAAATCATATTAAAAATTCCAAACGAGTACCAACCCGACACATCGCCCTATCCTTTTCATCTTGACTATCACGTCGCCCTCCACTCCTGTCTGTGGAATATCTCTAGTCGGAGGAAACGAGAGCATGAGAGAGGCCGCAGTAAGAGATTTTGCTCTGCTGGTTTGAGAGGCATACCCTGAGTTCCGAGTCCCACTCGACCACTTCCTACTCGCTCGCGCGACCTCTTCATTATGCTAATTGTGCAGTTCCATTGAAGTTGGTGCTTCCAGAATGTTGCACATCTCCATCGTATGGTAACTGTGTTTCTTAGAATGTTCTTTATTTCTTTTTGGGTCTTCTATTTCTTTGACAATCGCTGGTCATCGCCCTGTGAAGCCCGTGGCTCGAAATGTAGCCTTTGTTCTATATTATAAGCTAGTTCAAGAATTGTCAATGCTTTGCTGTCAAAGTATACTATGATTGCTCTTTAATTATGTTTTCCTTGAGGTTTCTTCTGTACCGAGGTCGAGATCATTTATGCAGTTCGTGGTTCCACCCCTCTCCACTGAGGCAGCTGACTTTGCGTCCGGGATGGCATGACCATCGCCGTCATTGGTGGCAACTCGGTGGCTGCATTGGCAGCTGTGCTCACACTGACGGATCCAAAGAGGAGGCGGCAGCTCCAGGCGAAGGAGGTGGGCGGTGGGGACAAGGAGGTGGTTAGGGAGTACTTCAACAAGTTCCAGAGATGGAAGATGTCAAAGTCCTCATCCTCAGTGAAAATGTTGTTAAAAAAACTTGTGAAAAAAATGCTGTCTTGGGCGACTCACTATAAGAGAGACCTCATTCTTCGTGATTCTCATCTTCTCTCTCTCTCTTCAGAGTCCTGCAATTCGCGCTGATTCTTTTGTACTCATTGCATCGCTTCTTGGCTCCATTTCTCAGGCCTGCAATTTTGGCTGTGGCCATTGCCAAGCTCTCTTTCTCTGCAGGTCATTATCTTCTTTGGAATTGATGTCTCTCTGCTCTTTTTGAAAGAATTTATCTGAGTTTGATCCATCCGCTGCTGCTGAGAAATGACGGGCCGCAAAAGTGATGTCGGTGAATCTCATTGGATGTCCAAATTCGTCTGTCTTCTTTCAATTCCTTGACAGCATCCAAACAACCGCATTGAACTCTTCTTTTCCACTGACGTGTGTCCACAATGTGAGTCACATTAACGGAGTTCCTATGCGACTTGCGCTTGTCTCTCTTTGAAGGCACTGTTGAATTCTCTTATCTGGCATCTGGAACTGGTTCGTTGATCATGAGTCAGTTCCCCTTTTGAGCATACAAATTGACAAGATGGACGAATTTTTAAGGATGCATAACAAGATAGTTAACAGCTCTGATTCAATTGAAGGGAGAGGAATAGACTACGTGCAACAGGGTAAGAAGCAACTGTTGAAACAGAATTAGGAAATACAATCCCCAAAGTGCCACACAAAAAGAAAAGACAGAAAGGGGGGAAGCGCCTGAAGATATCAGTAGATATCTTGATGTTCTGATGATACATTACCTTTATCGGTTCGTCAAATCTGCTTGGTTTATCCTTCATAAACTAGAGAACAAGCCTTTTGAACTACAGTACCTAGGTCTGGCTCGTTCAACCTATAGCTCGGATAGGAAAAATTCGATGGTACCAACTGCACCAGAAAAACTGACTTGCAATTTGCAAAAGAGTGGTCAGTTATATCAAATGCTAGCAAACAACAAATAAATTTTTTTTTTACAAGCAACAATTCCCAGAATGGAGAAAATTCAAGGAGCATATTCCATAGCCAATGATATACTAAAAACCTTCAATTTTTTTTATTTTTTTTTTTTTGGGGGAGAAAAGGGTCAGCAAAGATGTTTTCTTGAAGAAAATGCTTTCATCATCGTCCTTCCACGCTAGCCAGAATGCACATTTGCAGTATCTGCAATGCATGCTTAACTGCAATTGTAGGGGGTGCTGATGGGCTATTAGATGGCCTTTAATTTATTAAAATAATATTTTAATTGACTTTAAATGTTAACAAATATAGATTTCTAGTGATTATGGGCATTTATTTGAAAAAAGTCACCAAAATATTAAAAGTAAAAATAAAAAGCATACTATGCAGCAATCCCATTATACTGTAGCAGGCAGAGTAGAATTTGAAGCTGATCAAGTGAAACAGATATGCCTCATTGAGGCTTAGTTGCACATATGTCTATTCTTTTTAGCTTTTAATTTGGGGTTCTTATCCATCAATGCCAAAATTTCCTGTCACATGCATTGCCAGAAAGATTATGCATCAGTAGCGAGTCCCAGCACATTACCCAATCCGAAAGTGACAAGCCAGACTAGGAAATGCATGAAATCAATTAGGGAGCTGTTTTAGTGTCTAATGTCAGGGAAGAAAAAGAAAAACTCACTGTGGGGAACTTGAATTTCCAGATCCCAGGGAATCGATAATATGAGACACAATTTGAATGGTGTTGGCTGAATCCTCGTGGGAGAATGTAAAGAGAAGCAAACCACTCCCTGTTAACTAATAGAAGAGCTGGAAATTGATTCACACGCATATGTCTTCCTTTGCTTGGGAAGATACATCTTCTGAAAGTTTACCTGCTTTCAGTTGAAAAGTAAAGTTGGAGGCAATTAGACTACCGTTTTGCAGATATCTAAGTATGCAGTAATCAGGTTTTGACCAGAAGAGTACCATTCTCATTCCAACACTCATCGGTTGAATGCCCACACTCAGCACCATCAGCACCGTCCTGATCCAATTCCTCAGGAAATACTTTCCTTCCCTCAGCAGTTAACTTTGCATCAGCCACCTCCAAGTTATTACTCTCCCTAGCAGCAAATGTCCCACAATACCGCAAAAACATTCATTACATAGCTAAGGACGATGAAATTTCACAATCCTCTATTTGAATGGAAGACCCGTGTCATTTAGCTATTTCAAACTACTTCCACATGAACCAGTCTATGATCAGGACATCCACTAATCAATGCGATTGCAATTACTCAAAGGAGACCCAATTCCTCACTCTAAGCTTCAAGCATAAACGAACCATACACTTACACAAAAATATTATGCAATTAATCATTAGCGTCTCATCCAACAACGCTTAAAAGACTCAACTTTAAGAAGGCAATTGGTGGTGCTCCTCTCCCCTTCTGATGAAAGGAAAAAGGAACAAAGAGAAAACCCATCATTAACCCAAGTTTCAATCTTCGAATCGACAACTAAGAAAGCGAAGGAAAGATAGTTCACTGATGGAGTAGGTGATGAGGAAGCCACAGCGCGAGCGTCTAAGGAGGGAAAAGGGAGCGTTGGAGTTGAAGCGAGGGATGCTGAGGCACATGGCGTCATCGTCGTCTTCTTCGTCTTCGCTTCTTCATCGTTGTCTTCTTCTTCTTCTATAATTTCTCTTTTCTCTGCTCTGACTCTGTTCCGTAGTCCCACTCAAACTCTGTCTCTGCCCTAGAACATGGAGAAAGTCCGGCGGTTTTCATGGTCAGTTGAAGTTCGACCCGACCACCTGGCTCATTTTCCCAAAACAACCCGACCCGACAGTGTCACCCAAACGTTTTTCCATTCTTCCTTTCAAGAAAAGATTGGATTATACTTTTTCTCTATTAAAACGGAAGATTTCTAATTCCACTGTTCACAGTCTTCAGTCAACACTTTCGTAGAAACTTCCTAAAAAGAGCTGAATCTTCAGACGCCAGAAATGATTACTTTTGTTAACCGCTTGTCCATAAACTTCACACCAAATTTCTTAATATATGCATTAATAGCAAGCAATATGCAGTCATTCAACTCCTATGAAAAACGCCTAATTTCCATATTCCTATTTTCTACGTTGCATATGATTACATCGCCATTCCAATAGCAGGAGTGTTAAATTATTCTCTTTTTCCTTTTTTAGGGAAAATGCAACTAATAATTTTTAAATTTGGATGTAAAGTGTAATGTTATTCTTCCACTTTTCATTTATTTAATGTGATTATTGACCTATTTCTTAAATATTCAATCTAATTTCTAAATTTTTAATTTGGTCAATATAATCCATTAACTTTCTATAACAAAGTCAAATCAACCCTTTAATATTCTTCATAATTTTAATTTATGCATAATAATATGATTATGTAGATCAATTAATATCAATATTAGATATCCTTATGAAAACACTTTTTCTTTTAAAGGGATAATAACATTAAAATTTCCAAGCTATTACCTGCGTGATACATTTATAGAAAACTTGATGTTCAGCTCACAAAAAATCTTAAATTGTTACAAGTTTACCCTTCACGTTGTAGCAAGTAACTCTAAATGAGGTGCTACTATCATCGTTAAGAAGATAATAAACTACAATACATTTAGAGGGAATTATCGTAATAGTTATAAAGACAAAAAAGGTAAAAAGGTAATAAAAAGATATTGATTTAGCAAAAGGATTAAATTAAAATGTATTCAAAAATCTGGGCAATAAAGTAATTTTGAAAATTTAAGAATAGTATCAAAGAATTAATTTGACTTTTTTTTGGAAAGTTAAGTGACTGAATTGAACAAATTAAAAAGTTTATGGAATAGATTGAACATTTAAGAATAATTCAAAGAAGATATTAAGTAAGTTTAAAGTTTAAAGATGATATTGTATATTATTTTTGAAATCCTCATCTAATTTGGCCTTGAAAACGTTGAAAAATGATGTTTAGGTGATTCACTAAGAGAGAGACCGAGACCCCATTGCGATTCTCTCTCTCTCTTCAGAGTCCTGCAATTCACGTTGATTTTTTGTACGCATTGCATCGCTTTTTGGCACCATTTCTTAGGCTTTCATTTTTAGCTTTGGCCATTGCCGGAATCTCCCTTTCTCTTCTGCTGTTTATCTTCTTTCGAATTGATATCTCTTGTGATTCATGAGTTTTCAATCCACCCGCAGCTGTTGAGAAACAATGGCCCACGAAAGCAACACCAATGAGTCCCATTGGACGTCCAAATTCGTCTGCCTCAGCTGCATAGTAACAACCACACTGAATTCTTTTTTTCGACCGAACATATTATTATTATTATTATTATTATTATTATTATTATTATTATTATTATTATTATTATTATATGTGTGTGTGTCTGTTTGTCTGTCGTTGATGTGAGTCGCATTAACAGAGTTCTCATGCGATTTTATGCTTGTCTCTCTTTAGAGTCCTACTTAGCATTGATTTTACGTTGCCATGGTAATGAACGAAATCAAATTCATTACGAAGCATCATCATAATGCTTGGTTGTATTATGGGGCTGTTCTAGCTCTTTGTATTTACCATTTAGGCAGATGTAAGGGAGAATCTGCAACAATTATGGGCATGTCACCTCACAATCTTAGGAGGACCCAAGGTTGATCGAGCTTCGAGTCTAGTAAGGGAAAAATTCTTTAATTATTCCGGCATATGTGAGTAACCCAAAATTTTGATGGGTCTCATAATTCAAGAATTAAAATGCACTAGACTCACATGTCCCTCATCAACGTAAAAGTATCTCCTAAAAGAGTGTGAATGTGAGATTAGAGTAAAATAAATTCACCCCAAATAAATGTCATTCTTCCAGAAATTTGAAAGATTTGGAAATTAATTTCTGAAAAAAATCATGGTGGATGATTCATAAAAACAAATATATAACCATTAGACGAGGACACTTAGTCTCGCGTTTACAATATTGATGTATAAAGTCATTGATGCACTTGACAAGGGAGCATTGCACCTTGGTCTTTGATTAATGTTGACACCTACTTTAATGCCCTTACACCTGGGTCTTGGATTGATGTTGACAGCATGGATCAAAACCAATTTCAATGCTCGCTCAAGGATTGATGTTGACAGCGTCAACATCAATCCTTGAGCGAGCATTGAAATTGGTTTTGATCCATGCTGTCAACATCAATCCGGATTGATGTTGACAGTTGTCTGTCAACATCAATCCTTGAGCGAGCATTGAAATTGGTTTTGATCCATGCTCAATGTCCAAGACCCAGGTGCTATAAAATCACTTCCTCCCTTTTGCTTTGCTATTGTTCTTCTCTTCCTCTTTCACTACATTCGCTCTATTGTCGCTACTCCTCGTCATCTTCCTCTTTCTCCAAATATATACAAATCCAAAAATGCCTATTATTGATCATGATCAATGGAGAAACATGTATGCCATACTTACCTTAATCATTCCAATTCTACTCAATTTCATTGCAATGAAGTATCAAGGTAGTTCCAATTCTCCAATTGAAACCCACCCTATTATCGTGTTCCTCTCCATCTTCACTCTCCTTCTCTATTGCTTCTTGTCCCTTCCACTTGTCACTCATCTACCAGCCTTTCATACCGCTTGTGGTGCTCGTGTCTTTTGCTTCCTAATGATAATTTCCTTTTCCCTCTCCATTGCATTGCCTACGTCGTTGTTGTTCCAAGGTCTCTCCTTCTTCCTCCTCTATTTGCCATTGCTGATATTGCTCTCTACAACTTACTTGTGCGGTCTTGTTCAGAAACTCATACATCTGGCAAGGCAAAAGATTCTAGTATTACTCGATTTGTTCGCCCATCAACCACATAGAGGAAGAGCACCACCGCTTTTGCCACTTGGGATTGCCGATATGCATTTCATGTTAGAAGTGTAGCACTTGCCAGAGTTCAACGGGTCATCTTTAGAAGCATGAGAAGAAATAAAGGATATAGTTCTTGGTAGGTGGAAAGATATGAATAATGTTACCTGTAATAGATGTTTACTTATGTCTTGTATACTAAGTAAGTCACCGTGACAATATATGAGAGATTTTATTCATGTTGAAATATCGCACATCAATTTGTATTTAAGGTTTCAAAATCGAATCTCTACTAAATAGATAATGCGATTGCTAATGGTGTTGAATGCATTAGAATTTGTGCTTTCAGTGATTGATTGAAGAAGAAAAAAGCCAAATATTGGTTGATTGAAGAAATTCCAAGTAAATAAAACTTGATTAATCAAGGAGTACATCTTTTTAATGGGTAGAGAATTAATTTATGTTTCTAATCTTTTTGTCTGTCTATTTCATTATTTTCCCCTTTTGCAAGTGGTCGAGGCTCTGATCCTGGATATGAACCCTAGTTACAAATAATGATGGCCATTTTAGCTCTAGAACCCTAATTTAATTTGGCTTAGATAAACCTTGAAAAAAAATGTCGTTTTGTGTATTTACAACATTGTGTAAAGGACGATTTGCGTGGGCTTCAAAAAAAAAATACAAAAAAAAAAAAAAAATTCCCCCCTGAAAAAGGCAAAATAAATAGAAAAAAGAAAAAAAGAATGGACATCGAAGAGAATTAAACTCTGTCTGTCTTGTTAAATTACACCCATTTTAGGGTCTAATTGACAACCTTGCAGACTAGGCTTGCTCTCGGGAGTGTCGGCAGATGCAGATAATTAGAATGGCTTGCTTAGTGTCCTTAACATCCCCCATTTGCTTCCACAATGCGAACACGTCAAGACGGCAATGAATCCGAGCCCAATCAAGATTACTTACCAAGGCAACACTGAGGTCTAGAACATTTACCCAGTTCGCGATTCCACCCCTCTCCACTGCGGCCGACTTTGAGTCTGTGGACACCATGACCATCGCCGTCATTGGTGGCAGCTCGGTGGCTGCATTGGCCGCTGTGCTCACACTGACGGATCCAAAGAGGAGGCGGCAGTCACAGGCGGATGAGGTGGGCGGTGGGGACAAGGAGGTGGTTAGGGAATCGTTCAACAGCTCAGGGTTCCAGAGATGGAAGAAGATATCCGGCGAGACAGATGATGTCAAACACCTCATTCTTTGTGAGAATGTTGTAAAAAATGGTTGTTTTGGGTGACTCACTATAAGAAAGACTTCATGATTCTCTTCTTCTTCTTCTTCTCTCTCTCTCTTCAGACTCCCGCAATTTGCGCTGATGTTTTTGTACGCATCGCATCGCTTCTTGGCTCCATTTCTCAGGCCTTCAATTTTAGCTGTGGCCATTGCCGAGCTCTCTTTCTCTGCAGGTGATTATCTTCTTTGAATTAACATCTCTTTACTCTCTTTCAAGGCATCTATTTGAGTTTTCGATTCATCCGCGGCTGTTGAGAAATGACGGACCACGAAAGCGACGTCAATGAATCTCATTGGATGTCCAAATTTGTCTGTCTTCTTTCCATTCCTCAGCAGCATCCAAACAACCGCATCGAAATCTTCTTTTCCACTGAAGATCGTGTATATATGCATGCGTGTCATCAATGTGAGCCATATTAACGGAGTTCTTATGCGATTTTATGCTTGTCTCTCGTTGAAGGCACTGTCAAATTCTCCTATCCAATGTTTTAAGCCGGTTCCCCGATTGTGAGTTGTGCTGCTTTTGAGCATACTGAGCCACAAGATAGACCAATTTGTGAGGATGCATAACAAGATTGTAACAGCTCCAATTCAATTGAAGGGAGAGGAAAAGACTTCGAGCAACAAGTTATGAAGCAACTGTTGAAACGGAGATACGAAATCCCATACTATACAGCAATCAGTAGATGACTTGATCTTCTTATGATACAGTACCAGTATCGGTTGTGCAAGTGTGCTTAGGTTATCCCTTATAGACTAGAGAATGAGCCTCTGAGAAACAGTCCTTAGGTCTGGCTCCTTCAACCTGCCAGTAGCTTGGACTGGAAAAATTCGATGACACTAACTGCACTGGAAAAAGGGACTCGCAATTTGTGAAACAGTGGCCAGTTTAATCAAATGCTAGCAAGGAATAAATAAGAATTTAGCCTACAAGCTACAATACCCAGAATGGAGAAAATTCAAGGTTCTTATTACACAGCCTAAAATCTACTCTCTCTAGATGTCTCCTTCAAGAAAAATGCCTTCATTATCATCCTTCCATGCTAGCCAGAATACAAATTCGCAGTATCTGCAATGCATGCATAACTGCAATTGCAGAGGTTGTTGATGGGCTATTAGATGGCCTTGAATTATAAAAATTATATTTTTATCGACTTTAAATGTTAACACATAGATTTTTAGTGATTATGGGCATTTATTTGAAAAATTACCAAAATAGTGAAAGTGAAAATCAAAAGCGTACTTTGCAGCAATCCCATCATACTGTAGAGGGCAGAGTAGAATTCTAAGCTGATAAAGTAAAATAGATACGCCTCATTGGGGCTTAGTTGCACATCTGTTTTTTCTGTCCTTTAACTTTTAATTTAGAGTACTCATCCATCAATGCCAAAATTTCTGTCACATGCAGTGCAAGAAGGTATGCATCAGTAGTGACTCTTTGAATGGTGTCGGGTGAATCCTTGTGGGGGAATGTAAAGAGAAGCAAACCACCCCCTGTCAACTTAACTAATGAAAGAGAAATTGATTCGCACACGTATGTCTTCCTTTGCTTGGGAAGACATCTTCTGAAAGCTTACCTACTTTCAGTTGAATAGCAAAGTTGGAGGCAGTTAGACTACGTTTTGCAGATGTCTAAGTACGGAGCGATTGGGTTTCAACCAGAAGAGTATCATCCTTATTCCGATACTCATTGGTTGAATGCCCACGCTCAGCACCATCGGCAACGTCCTGATCCAATTCCTCAGGACATATTTTCCTTCTCTTAGCAGTTAACTTTGCATCAGCCACAGCCACCCCCAAGTTAGTACTATCCCTAGCAAGTAGCAGCAAATGTCGTCCCCCAATACTGCAAAAGCATTCACTACAATGCTAAGGACGATGAAATTTCACTATCCTAAGTAGGAAAAGGGAAGACCCATTTTACTGAGCTATTTCAAATCGCTTCCACATTAATCAGTCAGGATATCACTAATCAATGCTATTACAATTACTCAAAGGAGACCCAATTCTTCAGTCTAAGCTTCAAGCATAAACGAACCATCCACTCACTCAAACACGTTATGTGATTAATCAGTAGCATCTCATTCGGTAACGCTTAAGAGGTTCAACTTTAAGAAGGCAATCAAACCTTTTCAAGGAGGCGCCATGGCTTCTTTGGTGGCGCTCTTCTCCCTCTCTGAAGAAAGGAAAAGGAACAAAAAGACAAAGCCATTATTAACCCAAGAGTCAATCATCGAATTGACAACTAAGAAAGCGAAGGAGAGATCGTACACTGATGGGGCAGGTGATGAGGAAGCCAGAGGGAGAGCGTCGAAGGAGGGAAGACGGAGTGTTGTAGTCGAAGCGAGGGATGCTGATGACAGCCGAGGGCTGCTCCCATAGCGTCATCCTCGTCTTCTTCGTCTTCGCTTCTTCATTCATGTCTCCTTCTCCTTCTTCTTCTTCTTCTTCTTCTTCAAATTCTCTTCTCTCCTCTCTGTGTGTGTTCCACCGTCCAGTTCAAGCCCTGTCCCTGCCCTTAACAACGGCGAATCTCCGGCGGTTTTTCATTTCGATTCAAGTTGAAGTTCGACCCGACCACCCGATTCGTTTTCCAAAAACGACCCGACCGTCTCATCCGAACATTTTTCCATCCTTCTTTCTTAAGAAAAGATTGGATTATACGTTTTCATTTTTATTTTTATAATGAAAGCACTAGATTTCCAATTCAATTATTTTAGTCTTCAGTTAACTCTTTCGGGGAAGATACCAGGGAGGAGTTGAAACTTGATCCGAAAGATAACTTCTTCTTTTTTTTTTGGGTCAACACAAAAAGATGACTTTAGCAAACAATAAACTTTTCACTTTTCTTTATATGTATTATTAGTAAACAGTACTCAGCCATTCAAACCCCACGAAAAACACAACCTAAAAGGAGAAAAAAATGTCTTCCAGCAAAGATGCCTAATTTTCACATTTTTATCTTTCTACTTGTAGAATAAAGTTTGATTATTCTTTTTTTATTAAGAAAATGCTAGGAGGACACGATGTTGACTGCCTTTGAGTCTAGTGAAGGAAAATCTCTTTAATGATTCCAGTACAATGGAGTCAAATGAGTGTGAATCTATAATTTTGATGGGTTGCATGATTCAAGAATTGAACTACACAGAGCTGACACCTTTTTGAAAGAATGTCTCCTAAAAAGGGTGAATGTGACTCTTGGATTTACAATATCGATGTCCCTGAGTATATTGATGCACTAACTCTTGGCACCAAGTCATTAGAGAACTTGACAAGGACAATGCGTTCTACAAAAGAAAAGAGCCCTGTTAACTCTTGGCACCAAGTCATTAGAGAACTTGACAAGGACAATGCGTTCTACAAAAGAAAAGAGCCCCCAAAGAACAGGGCCTTTTTGTTTTGTGGGAGTGCATACAAAAAGGCCCTGTTTAGTTCTTTGGGATGGAGAATGACATGCGGACCTCTGGAGTGCCAAAAGTTGGTACAAAGGAACACTTAAGTGCCAAAAGTTATAAAAGGTATACTTAAGTGCTAAAATCGGAGCAAAATGGATCACTTAAGTGTCAACGGCGAAAAATTCCTGCCAAATTACCACGTGTCCATTTTCCGGTGACTTCATTTGCTGACGTGGCATTTTTTTCAAAATAAAATATCCACGTGGCAATTTTTTTTAAAAAAATTGTCCACGTCAAATTTTTGAAAAATTAAAATCGATTTTATTAAAAAAAAAAAAAGGAGAGGGATCGGCGAGGGCTGCACAGCCCTCGCCGATCCCTCTCCTTTTCTTTTTTTATAATAAAATCGATTTTATAATAATATATTTTTAATTATTTAATATTATTTAATTAATAATTTTTAAATCCACGTCAGCCAAAACGACGTCGTTTTGGCTGATTTTTGGCCGATTCAGTTTCCGGCGAGCCACGTAGGCAAGAAAAGTAATAAAAAATTGCCACGTCGGATTTCCGGCAGGGTTCCGGCGACTTAGCACTTAAGTGATCCAATTTTTTTTAAAAGTGGCACTTAAGTGTACCTTTTGTAACTTTTGGCATTTAAGTGTCCATTTGTGCCAAGTTTTGGCATTTGTGCTGTACTTTCCCCGATGGAGAATATATGCTCCGGATTGTTTTGTGGGAGGGCATATCTTTGGGATGGAAAATATATGCATCGGAATGACGCACTCCCTCAAAACAAAAAGGCCCTATTTAGTTCTTTGGGATGAAGAACATATGCACCGGGGTTCCCGGTCAAGTTCTTTGGTGGGTATATAGTCAGTCCATGTAAGACAGACTCCTTATAAATTGACTGCACCTGGATCTCCTTGCTCTATCTCAACATTTGCTCTATTGTTGCTCCTCATCCTCTTCCTCTTCCTCTTTCTTCACATTTGTAAAAATCTAAAAATGCCTCTCCTTGGTCAAGATCAATAGAGGAACTCGGATGCCATATTTATCTTCATTTCCAGCTCTACTCAACTTCATTACCGTGAAGTACCAGAGAAAGCGCCATTCTCCATTTGAAACCCATCTCATCACCACGTTCTTCTCCATCTTTACTCTCCTACTCTATTGCTTCTTGTCCCTTCCACTTGTCGGTCATCTACGAGCGTTTAACACTCCTTGTGGTGCCTGCATCTTTCGCTTCCTCACGATCCTCTCATTTTCCCTCTCCATTACTTTGCCTACGTTGCTATTGTTCCCAGGCCTCTCCTTCATACTCCTCTATTTGCCGTTGCTGATACAGCTCTCTATAGCTTATTTGTGCAATCTCGTTCAAAAACTCATATATCTAATAAAGCAAAAAATTCTAGAATTCCTCATTTTGTTCACCCATCGATTGTGCAGAGGAAGAGCACCATCACTTCTGCCACTTTGAGTTGCCAATATGCACTTCATGAAATAATTTTAGTGCCTGCTAGAGTTGAATGAGTCATCTTAGGACTTTGTTTTCCTTCTTTATTTCTTTCATTAAGCCCACTCGCTCTCTCTGTAGCTTGTGAGTTTATATTATGGAGAAATAACTATGAACATTTCTATCTTGCTCTTCATTTGTGAGGTTAAGTTAGCATTTATTTGTGCCTTTGGTTGGTTGTAGTATTACGTAATACATTATTACACATATGGTATGGGATTTTTCTTTTCTTTTCCTTTTTTCTTGCTTGTCCTTATGAATTTTGATCTTTGTTGACACCTAAATTTTGATTGATCATTATTAATGCACAAAAATTTCGGGATTAATTTTAACCCCTAAACAAAAATATTATAATTAAATTGCATAGCATATAATTTTAGAAGAATTTATTATTGCATTTATTGGATAGGTGGCAGATAGGCTCCAATTGATGGTTCTAAGTTTTAATTGAATGAATTAGACTAAACCCGCAATGAAAGAGAATCTGACTAAGTTTGTTAAAGAGTGATGAGTTGGAATGTGGGAATATTCTCGAGAATATTCGCATTATTCTTCCAATATTTAGGGAAGGTGTCGGATGAAATATTGAAAAATATTACACGAGGGATACAAGAACTAAATAGGCAATAATCAAATTTATTCTATTTCCTTGAATAATATAGTCCTCTCACCTATAAAAAGGGGGCCACACACATTGAAAGGGACCAAAAAAAACACAGAAAATGGGAGAGAGAGAGCCATGAAGGAGACGAAAAAAAATAAAGAGAGGGTGGGGGGAATAAAAGAGAGAGTATTTGGTCAAAGAAAGATTTACACACGAATAGAGGGAGACATGAGAGAAATAGAGAGTGAATCTCTCAGCCAAACCTTGGCTGAGACGTCGTCACCACGCCATCACTGTCCTTGACATTGTCCCGCGCTCTCTCCCACTCGCTGCACCCAACGTCGACGCCGCTCTACGAGGACTTGCTACTACTCTGGAGAGGTCACGGTTTCTCCTTACATCAATCACCCAAGCAGCTCCCGCATCCCCGACGATCCACGATTTGCTGCTTTTGCTATGCCACAAACCAGCACATCCTGGGATGCTTAAACCACTGCCGCTTAGTTTAGAGTCAACGAGGACTCCTGAGTTTCGTCTAGCCTGGCGATGCCTTGAAGTGTTTTCTTCTGATTCTCCAACAATCAGCCAACAAGATTTTTCTGCTCTGTTCGTACTCATTCTTTGCAGGTTTCATTGAGTTTCGCAACAAACAAGGTCAACATCTCCCAACCAACGTGCACTATAGTTTTGCGGCCACCGTTTGCAAGCTCAATGTCCACGTTCAAAGGAGTTACTAGAATTTTGGTGAAATAAGCCGAAGTGGTGAACTTGTCTTCTTTCTGGAGTGATTCAAAAGGGACAATAATTCAATTCACCGAGCACCATCGTGAGTCTGTTGCCTAAGCTACTGTTAACATGTCACCGAGCTCCCCACCGAGACGACTATCAAGAATCGTATGATCCACCATTCAACAATCGTGATTCACAAGTTGCCAAATTTGGAAGCAAATATTCAAATTAGGTAAGAATCTAGATCAATTTAATTTTATCATATTTTATTGCCTATTTCGTGGAATTGCAATTTTATTTGAATATTTGATCAATATTGTCCTATTCAAAAGATCTATTGACCCCTCGTTAAATTAAGAAATTTTTCTAATTTCACAACGTGCGTATGACTGTCAGTCCGATTTCATGCCTGAAATATGACTCGTAACTGAAATATGACTCGTAATCGTACGGAAAAATCGTTGATCCGATCTTATGCCCAAGATACGATTTGCGATTTCTTTTAGAAAATTGGCCAATCCGATCTCATGCCTGAGGTATGATTCGTCAATTTATTTCCAAAATTAGACGGACATGGATAATATATTGCCTGATTTGTTGCTGTGTTGTTGTTGATGCCTTTGCTCGAATTGATTTTGCTTATAAAAGAAAACCCGAAAAAAAAGAAGTTAAGTAACTTTCTCCTTAACATTGTTTTTTTTCGGGTTTTCTTTTATAAGCAAAATCAATTCGAGCAAAGGCATCAAGAATAGCACGGCAACAAATCAGGCAAAATATTATCCATGTCCGTCTAATTTTAGAAATAAATTGACGAATCGTATCTCAGGCATGAGATTAGATTGGTCAATTTTCTAAAAGAAATCACGAATCGTATCTCGGGTATGAGATTAGATCGACGATTTTTCCATGCGATTGTGAGTCATATTTTGGACATGAAATCGGACTAACAATCATACGCACGTTGTGAAATTAGGAAAATTTCCTAATTTAACGATGGGTCAACAAATCTTTTGGATATGCCAATATTGATCAAATATTCAAATAAGATTGCAATTCCACGAAATAGGCAATAAAATATGAAAAAATTGAATTGATCGAGATTCTTAAGTAATTTGAATATTTGCTTCCAAATTTGGCAAGTCGTGAATCACTATTGCCAAGTGGTGGATTAAACGGTTCTTGATAGTGGTCTTGGCGGGGAGCTCGGTGATGGCAAGGATGTTGCAAGTGGCTCAAGCAGCAGACTCGCGGTGGTGCTCAGTGAAGGCTTCTCGATTGAGAAGGGTTGGATTATTATCCCTTCTGGACCACTCCCGAAAGAAGACAAGTTCACACTTCAGCTTATTTCACCAAAATTCTAGTAACTCCTTTGAACGTGGACACCGGGCTTGCAAACGGTGGCCGCAAAAATATAGTGTGATATCCATGTTGGTTGGGAGATGTTGACCTTGTTGAAACTCAATGAAACCTGCAAAGAATGAGTACGAACAGAGAAGAAAAAGCTTGTTGGCTGATTGTTGGAGAATCAGAAGAAAACACTTCAAGGCATCGCCAGGCTAGATGGAACTCGCGGGAGTCCTTGTTGACTCTGAACTAAGCGGCAGTGGTTTAAGCATCCCAGGATGTGCTGATTCGTGGCATAGCAAGTCCTCGTAGAGCGGCGTCGACGTTGGGTGCAGCAAGTGGGAGAGAAAGTGCGGGACAGCGTCAAGGACAGTGATGGCGTGGTGGCGGCATCTCAGCCAAGGTTTGGCTGAGAGAATTCACTCTCTCTATTTCTCTCGTGTCTCCCTCTACCCGTGTGTAAATCTTTCTTTGACCGAATACTCTCTCTTTTATTCCCCCCACCCTCTCTTTATTTTTTTCCTCCTTCGTGGCTCTCTCTCCCTTTTCTGTGTTTTTTGATACAGTGTGTGTCGCCTCCTTTTTATAGACGAGAGAATTATGTTATTCAAGGAAAGAGAATAAATTTGCTTATTGTCTATTTAGCTCTTGTATCCATCGTACAATAATTTTTCAATATTTCATCCGACATCTTCCCTGAATATTGGAAGAATAATGCGAATATCTCGGGAATATTCCCATCTTCCAACTCATCACTCTTTAACAGGCTTAGTCAAATTCTCTTTCATTGCGAACTTAGTCCAATTCGTTAAATTAAAACTTAGAACCATCAATTTGAGCTCATATGCCACATGTCCAATGCAAATGCAATAATAAATGCTCCTAAAACTATATGCTATGCAATTTAATTTTTATATTTTTGTTTAGGGGTTAAAATTAATCCCTAATTTTTTGTGCATTAAATTACTAATGAACAATCAAAATTTAGGTGTCAACAATCTTCCCATAAAAAAAAATTATTTTTCCTTGTTCAGAAAAAAAAAACAAAACAAAACAATTCCCTCTCAAAAAAAAAGAAAAAAGTATGAACATCGAAGAAGTTGATCCGGCCACGTCAACATCTCTTGTCAAATGACTCAGCCTCGCCATCGCGTTGCTTGTAAAGATACGTCTTTTGAAGCTTACCTGCTTTCAGTTGAAGAGTAAAGTTGGAGGCAATTAGACTACCGTTTTGCAGCAGATATCTAACTATGCAGTAATCAGGTTTTGACCAGAAGAAGAGTACCATTCTCATTCCAATACTCATTGGTTGAATGCCCACACTCAGCAACATCAGCATCGCCATGATCCAATTCCTGAGGACATACTTTCCTTCTCTCAGCGGCCAACTTAGCATCAGCCACCTCCAAGTTATTACTCCCTTAGCAGCAAATGTCCCACGATACTGCGAAAACATTCATTACAAAGCTAAGGACGATGAAATTTCACAATCTTATATTCGAATGGAAGACCCGTATCATTTAGCAATTTCAAACTACTTCCACATGGACCAGTCTATGATCAGGACATCCACTAAACAATGCAATTACAATTACTCAAAGGAGACCCAATTCTTCACTCTAAGCTTCAAGCATAACGAACCATACACTCGCTCAAACACATTACGTAGAATTAATCACTAGCGTCTCATCCAATCAGGCTTGAAAGGTTCAACTTCAAGAAGGCAACCAAACCTTTTCAAGGAGGCACATGGCCTCTTTAATCGCTCTCTTCTCCCTCTCTGATGAAAGGAAGAAGGAGCAGAAAGAAAACCCATCAACCTAAGTTTCAATCACCGAACTGACAACTAAGAAAGTGAAGGAGAGATGGTTCACTGATGGTGCAGATGATGAGGAAGCCAGAGTGCAAGCTTCGAAAGAGGGAAGAGGGGGCGTTGTAGTCGAAGCGAGGGATGCTGATGACAGCTGACTGCTGCTCCTATGGCGTCATCTTCGTCGTCTTCTTCTTCGCATCTTCATCCTTGTCTTCTTCTTCTTCCATTGCTCTTTTCTCTCCGCTCCGCGTCTGTTCCATATTCCAATTCAAACTCGTCTGCACCGATACAAAATGGTGAAACTCTCTCGTAGAAGTTACCAGGAAGGAGCTGAAACTTGACCATAAAGATGACTTTAGCAAGCAATAAATTTTTCACTTAATTTATTGATATGTATCAATATAAAGCAATATCCAGCAACTCAAGTCTCGTGAAAGATACAGATTAAAAAATAAAAAAAACTTTTCACGGAAGATGTATAAATTTCATGTTTCCATATGTTGACATGTAGAATATGGTTATATCGACATTCCTATGTAGGGGTGTTCAATTATTCTTTTTATCTTATTTTAAAGGGAAAAAGACAGTAATAGTTCTTAAACTTCGACTAAATACATAATATCATCTTTAGAATTTAACATAGTCCTTTAACTATTTCTAAGTGTTCAATATAATCACTAAACTTTCAATATTTCAGTTTAGTCCGTAAACTTTCTATAACAAAGTTAAATCATTTATTCGATACTATTCATAATTTTTCATTATCACACTATTGCTTGGATGTCTGAATATCTTTTCATTTCAATCCATTTCCAAAATAAATAATAAAGCCTTTTTTTTGTTACATTTTTATCTTTTTGGTCTTCACAAATATTTCGATATTAACTAAAGTTTACATAGTACCGGGTTGGTATTCCAGCCATATTAATTATCACCTGTACAGATTTAATAAAGAAAATGCAAAAATAAATGAGATTCAGATTCATATAAGTACAATTATCCGTAGATAAATAATATTGATTTCATATATCCTTATGAAGACACTTATTCTTAAATGGGATAATAATATGAACAAACTTGACAAATCAGAAAAAATAATTTCTAAAAAAGGATCATGAAATGTTGATTCACCAAAACAAATACGATTATAGGGGGTAAGGGCACTAGAATTACTATAACTTTCAGCATTCACTTTAGTGTTAAAAGTTTTTGATGGATCATTTCAATCGCATTTTGGTATATAAAAGAAAAAAGATCACTTAAGTACTAATGCCCATTTGAAATGCCAAAAATTTGACGGGACAATATCTTAACATTTTTTTTCCGACTAACGTGGCTTGTTGGATATTTGATGTGGCAATCTTTAAGCATAAATGCCATAAACAACGTAATTACACGTGTTCACCCCAAGTTATTGAGGACAAATTGAGCCATATTTCCCCTCTTCTTCAAAGCCTTATTCACACCTGCAAAAACTAAGAGCTGCCGCAAAGGAGAGCAAGAAGAGGACAAGAGGCTCAAGTTTGTATAGATAAAATCAAGACGAAGATGAATATTACTATTATTGTGGGCTCAGACTGTTGATACAGCTTAAGTTGAAGCCCCAACTTCTGATGCTTAATATGTTGATGGAAGGGGGCCGAATAGCTTGTTGATTTACCATGTGGCTTTCGGTGGGAACGGGAACAAGAGTCAATTCCTATTTTCCCAGACTTGCCTAGGTAAAGCTATTAATTAGATAATCAGCATTCCAAGGCTTAGTTTCAATTTGGTTTGGGCAGCTGTGTTTCTGTCAGAGGCACTCTCGAACTAATGGATGTAATGGGCTGTAGTTGATCGACTCGGACGTGATTCTGCAAGGCACGCATAGGCATAGGCACATGGCCAAAGCAATGTTCTGTACGATCCTTAGCATTTTCTTGGTGAAATTGGATTCCTGGAACTTCTCTTAAGAAAATGATCACGAGGTATTATTATCAAATGGCGCGGATTTATTTTCCTGCTCTAGCGGGGTGAGTGAGTGAGTCATGGATTCATGTACTAGATTTTTGTCCGTTTCTTTGCTTTTGGAGAACAATGTGAAAGCAAACAAAAGAGAGAATGACAGGGTTTAAATTTTGGAGTGAGTGGCAACATTTTGTCACGAAGGGCCACCCCATTATCTACATTGGACTTTCTTTCCTTTCTTTCTTTCTTTTTAAATAAAAAAAAGTCACATAAAAATTAGTATTTTATTAAAAAAGTTACGTAAAACTTTTTGCCAAAATTTATCACCAAAGGTACTTATACAATTGTTTTTTCTCTGAAGCGACATAAAAGTAACCGCTTAAAATGTTTTAATATTAAAGTGAGCACTTTTGACACTTCTATTATCCTTATAAGAATTTGTTAGACTCAGAATGAATTTTTGATAAATTGATGTAACATGATTTTTTTGAAGAAATCAACTTTCGAATTTTTGGGTAAGTCCAAAAAGTCATGCATGAGGTGATTGCCTTAGGCCCAGCACCTTATGCATTTGATTAAAAGTCCAAATGCAGGACGCTTTTGAGGAGATTAAGTTCTTATGTGGACTTATTATTATAAGTCCAAAAAAGTTTCTGCGGAGCCAATCATTACCATGATTGTTATAAGCTTTGCAGGATTATGATTACTGTAAACTTTGCAGGATGCATTTGCGTGAAACTTGATAAGTCCATGATTTTTATAAGTTTTGCTAGATGCATTCACGTGAAACTTGTCCATGATTATTAAAAGTTATGCAGGATGATGGACTTGTCAAGTTTCGTAAGAAAGCAAAACTTATAATAATCATGGACTTGTCAAGTTTCTTGCGAATGCATCTACAAATTTTATAGTAATCACCATACTGCAAAACTTATAGTAATCATCATCCTGCAAAATTTATAGTAACCATCATCCTACAAAACTTATTGTAATCATGGATTTGTCAAGTTTCACAAAATCATGGACTTTCTCAAGTCTCGCGCCAATGTATCCTGCAAAACTTATAATAATCATGGACTTGTCAAGTTTCACATGAATTTTACCGCAAAACTCATAATAATCATGGTAATGGTCGACTCCGTAGAAACTTTTTTTGGACTTATAATAGACGGTCATTATAAATTGGCTTTGTTCCCTCTTTGGATAATTGCTCTACGATTGCACCTAGTTCTCTTCCATTTTCTCACTGAACATTCCCTCTGCTACTGCTCCCCATCCTCTTCCTCTTCCTCTTTTTCCAAATATATACAAATCCAAAAATGCCTTCTATCAAATGATCAATGAAAAAACATGCAGGCCATACTTAACTTTATCGTTCCAGCTCTGCTCAACTTCATTATAGTGAAGTATCAAGGAAGTTCCCAATCTCCGTTTCAAACCCACCCCATCACCATCTTCTTCTCCATCTTTGCTCTTCTTCTCTATTGCTCCTTATCCCTTCCACTTGTTGGTTTTCTACTAGTTTTTCTACTGCTAGCAGGGCCTACGTCTTCCGCCTCTTCATGACCCTTTCCTTTTCCCTCTCTATTGCTTTGCCTACATCGTTGCTGTTCCCCGGCCTATCCTTCTTTGTCCTCTATCTGCCATTGCTAATACTGCTCTTTACAACTCACTTATGCAGTCTTGTTCAGAAACCCATTCATCTAGAAAAGCAAAAGATTCTAGTATTTCTTTTCATTCACTTATTCCGCAACCGATTGCTTCGAGGAAGAACGCCTCCCATTCTACCATGTACAATTGCCGATATGCACTTTGTGTTAGCATGGTTAGAATTCAACTTGTCTTTGTTATTAGCCCAAGAAGAAACAAAGCAAACAGCAAGCAGGAGAAAATATATGGATAACGTGATACGTATGAGATGTCTACTTAGATTTGTATGCTAAGAAAGTCACTATGACAATCAATAAGAAATTTTCTTTGCATTGAAATATTGTACATCGATTTGAGTTTAAGATTATCTCTCCTAAACAAAGAATGTGTTCGCTGATGGTGTTGACAGCATTAGAATTTGTGTTATCAGTGATTGATTTGGGAAAAAGAAGAAGACAAAAGCCAAATGTTGGCCGATTGAAAGAAATTCCAAGCAAAAAAAAAAAATGATAGATCAAGGAGTAAACCATTTCACACAAAGCTATTGAATTGATATTTGCATGAGATGGAAAAATCATTATCCATAGATGTTAGATAAACCCATAAGCTTATTAAGTTACTTTCGGGTCTTTACACGTGGAAACTTAAGCCCCAATTTTTCAATCCTTCAACCCCAAAATCCTTGATATCCAAGGTAAACTTGAAATGAAACTACAATTTGATTTTGAAATACCTCACTAAAGTCTTTGAGTGTTTGTGCATTATGTACCTCAACTTTGGATGCGACACTCGTTGTCTAGTACACAACTTAACATAGTGTACTTTGTAGATTGAAAACCAAATTAATGCATAGTATGTCCAACGGGCCCAAAATTGTGCTGGGAGTCCATTATATGTCTACAAGCGACAGGATATACTTATTTTTGGGTAAGTATTTGACCATTATATGCTTGCTTTGATGTAACACTATAACCAAATCACTTTTAAGTTTGAAATTGTTTTGATTCATGAATGATTGTTTAGTCACCTATATTGAGAAATACGTATTTAGTACCATAGACAATGAAACAATTACACAATGTTTTCAACACATGAAAACACGGCACATACAATTGTACAATGAATAGTGACGTCACTTTCTAAATGAGTGGGGAGTTGATTTATGTTTCTAATCTTTTGTCTGTTTATTTCATTATTGCCCTCATTAGCAAATGGCCGAGGCTCCGATCCTAGATATGAACTCCCAGACAAAGACAATCACGGCCAATTTGGCTTAGGAGAACCTTGTAAAAAAACGAATGTTGTTTTGGGTGACTCGCTATAAGAGAGACCTCATTCTTCGTGATCCTCTTCTTCTCTCCCTCTCTCTCTTCAGACTTTCACGGTCCTGCAATTCACATTGATTTTTTTTTTTTTTTACTCATTGATCGCTTCTTGGCTCCATGTCATCGGCCTTCACTTTTAGCTTTGGCCATTGCCGGGCTCTCTTTCTGTGCAGGTGATCATCTTCTTTCGAATTGATGTCTCTTTACTCTTTTTCAAGGCAATAATCTGAAGTTTTCAATCCATCCGCGGCTGCTGAGAAACGACGGACCATGAAAGCTACGTCGGTGAATCTCATTGGACGTCCGAATTCTGTCTGTCTTCTTTCAATTCCTCAGCAGCATCTAAACAACCGCATTGAATTCTTTTCCATGGAAGATCGTATATATGTACGTATGTCGACAATATGAGTCGCATTAATGGAGTTCCTATGCGATTTATGCTTGACTCTCTTTGAAGGCATTGTCAAATTCTCTTATCTGGCATTTGGAGCTGGGTTGCCAATCGTGAGTCAGTTCGCTTTTGAGCATACAGATTCACAAGATTGACCAATTTGTAAGGATGCATAACAAGATAGTTGAAAGCTCTGATTCAATTCAGGGGAGAGGAATAGACTTCGTGCAACAGGGTAAGTAGCAACTCTTGAAACAGAATTAGGAAATACAATCCCCAAAGTGCCACACAAAAAGAAAAGACAGGAGAGAGAAGCACCCGAAGATATCAGTAGATAACTTGATCTTCTTATGATACCGTACTTTTACTGGTTGTGCAAGTCTGCTTGGGTTTTCCTTTATAAACTTGAGAACAAGCTTTTGAACAACAGTCCTTAGGTCTGGCTCCTTCAACCTGCATGTAGCTCTCAGATAGGAGAAATTCGAAAACGCTAACTGCACCAGAAAAACCGAATTACAATTTGCTAAACAGTGGTCATTTTAAATCTAATGCTAGCAAAGAATAAATAGAAGTTGGTCTACAAGCTACAATTCCCAGAATGAAGAAAATTCTAGGTGCTTATTCCACTGCCGAAGATCTACACAAAATCCTTCCCTTTGCTTTATTTGTTTTTGGGAGAAAAGGGTCAGCCAACATGTCTCCTTTAAGAAAAATGTTTTCATCATCGTCCTTCCATGCTAGCCAGAATGCACATCACATTATTTGCAATGCATGCTTAACTGCAATTGTAGGGTGTGCCGATGGGCTATTACATGGCCTTTAATCCATAAAAATGATATTTTAGCGACTTTAAGTGTTAACATATACACAGATCTTTCAAATGATTATGGGCATTCATTTGAAAAAAGTCACCATAATATTGGAAAAACAATTCATAAGCATACTATGCAGCAATACTATCATACTGTAGAAGGCAGAGTAGAATTTTAAGCTGATCGAGTAAAACAAATACGCCTCCTTGTAGCTTAGTTGCACATTTGATTTTTATTTACTTTAACTTTAAATTTAGAGTACTCAGCCATCAATGCCAAAATTTTCTGTCACATGCAATGCAAGAAGGTTTATGCTTCAGTAGTGACTCCTAGAACATTACCCAACCCTAATGTAACAAGTCAGGGTAGGAAACGTGAGAAATTAATTAAGGAGCCGTTTTAGTGTCTAATGTCAGGAACCATGGGGAACTTGAACTTCCAGATCCCAGGGAATCGATAATACGAGACACAATTTGAATGGTGTCGGCTAAATCATAGTGGGGGAATGCAAAGAGAAGTAAACCACTCCCTGTTGACTTAACTAACGAAAGAGCTGGAAATTGATTTGCACGCGCGTCTTCCTTTGCTTGGGAAGATACATCTCCTGAAGCTTACCTGCTTTCAGTTGAATGGTAAAGTTGAAGGCAGTTAGACTACCGTTTTGCAGATATCTAAGTAGTGTAGTAATTGGGCTTTGACCAGAAGAAATTCCAATACTCATTGGTTGAATGCCCACACTCGGCGCCACCGGCACCGTCCTGATCCAATTCCTCTGGACATACTTTCCTTCTCTCAGCAATTTACTTTTCATCAGCCACCTCCAATCTATTACTCTCCCTAGCAGCAAATGTCCCACATACTGCAAAAAACATTATTACACAGCTAAGGACGATGAAATTTCACAATCCTGTAAACGAATGGAAGACCCGTATCACTTAGCTATTTCAAACTACTTCCACATGAACCAGTCTATGATCAGGATATCACTAATCAATGCAATTACAATTACTCAAAGGAGACCCAATTCCACACTCTAAGGTTCAAGCAGAAACGAACTATGTACTCACTCAAACACATTATGCGATTAATCACTAGCGCCTCATCCAGCAACGCTTATAAGGTTCGACTTTAAGAAGAGAAACAAACCTTTTCAAGGAGGCACATGGCTTCTTTGGTGGCGCTGTTCTCCCTCTCTGATGAAAGGAAGGAGCAAAACGAAAACCCATCAACCTAAGTTTCAATCACTGAATTGACGACTAAGAAAGCGGAGGAGAGATGGTTCGCTGATGGCGCAGGTGATGAGGAAGCCGGGGTGCGAGCGTCGAAGGAGGGAAAAGGGGAGTGTTGTAGTCTAAGCGAGGGATGCTGATGACGGCCGAGTGCTGTTCCCATGGCGTCAGCGTCGTCTTCTTCGTCTTCACTTCTTCATCGTTGTCTTCTTCTTCTTCAATTTCTCTTTTCTCTCTGCTCTGACTCTGTTCCCATGGCGTCAGCGTCTTCTTCTTCGTCTTCACTTCTTCTCTGTTCCCATGGCGTCAGCGTCGTCTTCTTCGTCTTCACTTCTTCATCGTTGTCTTCTTCTTCTTCATTTCTCTTTTCTCTCTGCTCTGACTCTGACTCTGTTCCCATGGCGTCAGCGTCGTCTTCTTCGTCTTCACTTCTTCATCGTTGTCTTCTCTTTCTCCCATTTCTGTATTCTCTCTGCTCTGACTCTGTTCCATAGTCCAAATCAAAACTGTGTCTGAACGCTAAGACAAGGTGAAGCTCCGGCGTCAGTTGAGGTTCGACCCGACCACCCGGTTCATTTTCCCGACCCGACCGTCTTACCCAAACGTTTTTCCATCCTTCCTTCTAAGAAAAGATTGAATTATACTTTTTTTTCTATTAAAGCACAAGATTTTTAATTCTACTGTTTATAGTCTTTAAGTTAACGCTTTTGTGGCAACTTCCCAGAAGGAGCCGAATCTTCAAACGAACAGAAAATGACAGATTTTGCTTACCTCTTATCGATAAACTTTACACCAAATTTCTTGATATTCATTAAAAGCAAACAATATACAACTCAACTCAACTCCTATGAAAGATAATCCCTAGTGGCCACTCTTCTTACATGGAAAGGGGAAGGTTAGAGTTCAAATGTCCACTTTATTGGGAAAGTTGAGGTGAGGATGATTTAGTTTTGGTTATGGGTTTTGACTCTTACATCCCACAAAGAAATGAGGCAAAAGTCTATAAGTGAAAGTTAAACTTGATATAGAATATAGCTGACCAATAAAAAAGAAAAACTCCTATGAAAGACGCATAACTTCCATATTTCTAATTTATACATAATGCACATGATTATATCGACATTCCCATTGTAGGAGTGTTAAATTATTCTCTTTTTTCTTTTTATGGAAAATGACACTGATATATCTTAAATTTGGTTGTAATATAGAATGTCATCTTTGAATTTTAATTTATACTATATGATCTTTAAACTATTCATGAATACTCAATTTAATCTCTAAATTTTTAATTTGATCAATTTAGTCCATTAGCTTCGATAGCAAAGTCAAATTAGTCCTTCAATACTATTCATAATTTTTCTTTATTACACTATTGCCCAAATTTTTAAGTATCTTTTCATTTCAATCCTTTTCTAAAATCAACAAAAAAATATGTTGTCTTTTAATTAGTTTTTTGTCTTTATAAACATTAGGATAGTTTCACGTAAGTTTATTTTAGCTTATGATATCTATAATAGTAAAAGTAGAACTTCGTTTATAATAAATTCTTGTTGATATTCCAATTATTTTAATTTTCTAATTTTACACATGACTAATTAATTAAGAAAACATGAAACAAAAAAGTTTGAAATTTTTATTTATCTAAAAAAATCAGGAACAAGATTCAGTTTAATATAAGTATGATTATGTACAAATAAATTAATATCAATATTAGATATCATTACAAAAACAATTTTTTAAGGGATAATAATCTTAAAAATTCCAAACTAGTACCTGCATGATACAGTTATCGAAAACTAATTTTCACCTAAAAAAGAAATATCAAACCAATACTCGTCACTCAAACCTACCCTCCATGTCATAAAAGGTATATCAACTTGATATAACTCTAAATAAGGTGTTACTTTTATTGTTACGGAGATAATAAAGTAAAATATATTTAGATGGAATTACCATAATATTTATAAAGACCAAAAGGCTAAACAAAATATATTGATTTAGGGAAAATATTAAAATGAAAATATATTCAAAAATCTAGGCAATAAAGTAATTATGAAAATGTAAGAATAGTACCGAAAAACAACTTGACTTTGTAATGGATAGTTATGCGACTAGATTGAACAAATTAAAAAAAAATTAGGAGCTAGATTAAGCACTTATAAATAGTTCAAAGAAAATATTAAACAAATTAAAAATGTAAAGGTGACATTGCATATTATTTTCAAAATCCTCATTAATTTGGCTTCGGAAAACCTTGAAAAAAAGATGTTTTGGGTGATTCTCTCTCTCTCTCTCTCTGCAGGTGATTTTCTTCTTTCCAATTGATGTGTCTCTACTCCTTTTCAAGGCATTCACATGAGTTTTCAATCCATCCACGGCTGTTGAGAAACAATGGCCCATAAAAGCAACGCCAATGAATCCCATTGGACAAGAACCGCACTGAATTCTTTCTTTTTTTAAACCGAAGACCGTGTGTGTGCGCGGGCGTATATGTGTATATATATATATATATATGAATTTTGTTTTTTATCATAGAAAGGATCATATTAGGCACAAAAGTCTCCAAGGTTTTGTCTTCTAAAGTTCTAATCCTTTTTCTTTCTTAATATGTTTCTGAAGTTTGATGGCGTTTGCCTTCTAATCTTTTTTCTTTCTTAATTTGTTTCTGGAGTTTGATGGCGTTGCACAGTTGAGTGCCTTTCCTATAAATACGTGGATATATGTATAATATATGAAAAAGTATGGACACTACATGCACGCCAACATCTTGATGCGCTGTTCATTTGACTTCATCGTCTTTTTATCAGAGCACTAGAGACCATGTCGACAGACATTATAAATGACTTTTCTCCCTCCTCAACAATTGATCTGTTATCTCACCTCCTTTACCTCTTTCTGAACATTCCCTTTGCTATTGCTCCTCATCCTCTTCCTCTTCCTCTTCCTCTTCCTCTTCCTCTTCCTCTTTCTCCAAATATATACAGATCAAAAATGCCTACTATTGATTGTGATCAATGGGAAACATGGATGCCATACTGACCTTCATCATTCCAACTCTACTCAACTTCATTACTGTGAAGTACCAAGGAAGTCTCGATTCTCCATTTGAAACCCACCCCATAACCATATTTTTTTCCATATCTGCTCTCCTACTCTATTGCTCCTTGTCCCTTCCACTTGTTGCTCATCTACCAGCCTTTAATACCACTTGTGGTGCCCACATCTTTCACTTCCTCATGATCCTTTCCTTTTCCCTCTCCATTGTTTTGCCTACGTCATTGTTGTTCCCAGGCCTCTCCTTCTTCCTCCTCTATTTGCCATTGCTGATATTGCTCTCTATAACTTACTTGTGGGGTCTTGGTCAGAAACTCATACATCTAGTGAGGCAAAAGATTTTAGAATTCCTCATTTTATTCGCCCGTCAATTTCTCGGAGGTAGAGCACCACTGTTTCTACCACTTAGGGTTGCTGATATGCATTTTGTGAGAGAATTGTAGTACGTGCTAGAGTTCAACGAGTCATCCTTAAAAGCACAAAAAGAAATAAAGGAAACTATTGTAGGCAGGGGGGAAGGTATGAGTAATGCCAAGAAACAATCCTCTGCTTATGTATGAGATGTTTACTTTTGTCTTGTATGCTAAGAAAGTCTTTGTGACAATATAAGAAAGAGTTTCATTTGTGTTCAATTATCACCCATAGATTTGAGTTTAAAATTTTAAACTCAAATCTCTTCCAAATAAAGAATGCAGTCACTAATGGTGTTTAATGTATTAGAATTTGTGCCATCGGGGATTGATAAGGGGAAAAAAAGAAGAAGCCAAATGTTGGTTGATTGAAGAAATTCCAAGCACATGGAAACTGATGATATAAGGAATAAATCCTTTTTACACAGAGCTACTCATAGTTGATGTTTGTATGAGATGGAAGAATCAATCCTTACACATGGAGATATTAGATGCGATAAGCTTTAAAAGTCACTTACGGGTTGTTACATGCGAAAACTTAAAACCCCAATTTTATTTTGAAGCAACTTAAAAAAATGACGTGGTTGTGAATGTTCATGTATTGTGTTCCTCAACTTTGGATGTAACATCATTGTCAAGTAGACCACTTAACAAGTGCTTTGTGGATTGAAACTCAAATTGATGTCTATTATGTCCAACGGGCATAAGATTGTGCTATGAGACCATATTTTTTCTATGAGCAGAAGGTTATACTTGCTTTGGGGTAAGTATATGGCCATTCAATTTGGCTTAGAAAAACCTTGAAAAAGAAAATGTTGTTTTGGGTATTTGCAACGTTGTGTAGAGGACGATATGCATTGGCTTTGGGAGCCATGTTCGGTGACAAGTGAGCCACGTCAACGATGTAGTTAGTGGGAAGCCTAAGAAATGTCAATTTCTTCCAAGGTCACGAGTCAAAAGAGACCCAATTCTTCACTCTAAGCTTCAAGCATAAACAAACCATACACTCACTCAAACGCATTATGTGATTAATCACTAGCGTCTCATCCAGCAACGCTTAAAAGGTTCAACTTTAACAAGGCAATTTGCCTTTCAAGGAGGCACATGGCTTCTTTGGTGGCGCTCTTCTCCCGTTCTAATGAAAGTAAAAACGAACAGAGAAAACCCATTAATAACCCAAGCTTCAATCATCAAATTGATAACTAAGAAAGCGAAGGAGAGATGGTACACTGATGGTGCAGGTGATGAGGAAGCCAGAGTGAGAGTGTCGAAGGAGGGAAGAGGGGGCGTTGTAGTCGAAGCGAGGGATGCTGATGATAGCTGAGGTCTGCTTCCATGGCATCGTCGTCGTCTTCTTCGCCGCTGCTTCTTCATCCTTGTTGTCTTCTTCTTTCCCTTTCTCTTTTCCCTCCGCTCTGCGTCTGTTCCATGGTCCAGTTCAAGCTGTGTCTCTGCCCTTAACAACGGTCCGGCGGTTTTTCATTTCAAGTTGGAAGTTCGACCCGACCCTCCGATTCGTTTTCCAAAAGTGACCCGACCGAACATTTTGCCATCCTTCTTTTTAAGAAAAGATTGGTTTTATACGTTTTCTTTTTTTGAAAAATAAAAGCACGATCTTTCTAATTCAATCATTTAGTCTTCCGTCAACTCTTTCGTGGAAGATACCAGGAAGGAGCTGAAACTTGACCGACAAGATGACTTTAGCAAGCAACAAACTTTTTCACCGTATTAATAGTAAGCATTATCCAGCAACTCAACTTTCATAAAAGATACTGATAAATAAATAAAAGTATCCCGAAAGGTGTCTACTTTTCCTGTTTCTATCTTTCAACATGTATAATGTGGTTATATCGAAATTCCTACTGCAGGGGTTTTCAATTATTTTCTTTTCGTTCTATTTTTTAAGGAGAAATGACAATAATTGTTTTCAAACTTTGGCTTGATGCATGTCATTCTTGAAATTTTAATTTATTAAATGTAGTCCTTAAACTATTCCTAAATGTTTAATCTAATCCATAAACTATCAATTTGCTCCATTTAGTCCATTAACTTTCCGTAACAAAGTTAAATCATGCATTCGATACTATTCACAATTTTCAATTATTATATTATTGCCCAGCTTTCTGAGTATCTTTTCATCTTGATCCATTTCCAAAATTTTTTAAAAAAAGACTATTTATTTACGACCTTTTTATCTTTTTGGTCTTTATAAATATTACAATAGTTCCACATTAGTTACAGTAAAACCTTATCTATAGTAGTACCAGGTTGATATTCTGGCTATATTAATTTTCCACTATACATATTTAATTAAGAAAATGAAAAAAGATGAAAATTTTATCTATTTAAAAATTAGGAATGAGATTCAGATTAACATAAGTACAATTATCCATAAATAAATAATATCGATTTTGGATATCCTTAAGAAGACACTAATGGGATAATAATATGAAAAATTTCAAAATAGTACTTGCATGACACATTTACCTCAAACTAGTTTTTTACCTCATGAAAAATCCAAAACCGGTGTTTGCAACCCAAATCTATCCTCAATGTCATAGCAAAAATATCAACCCAATATAACTCTACACAAGGTTTTAATTTTACTATTATGAAGACCAAAACTAAAATATGCTCAAATGGAACTATTATAATATTTAGAAAAGCCAAATGGAAAAAAAAGTAATAAAAAGATATCATCTTTTTGTTGATTTAGAAAATGGATTAAAAAATATATAAAAAAAAAAATTTGTGTAATGGTGTAGAATATTATCGAATGACTGATTTGACATTTTTATGGAAAGTTGCGAAATTACTTTAAATAAATTGAAAGTTTAGAAACTAGATTAAATATTTTTAAATAGTTCAAAAGCTATATTAAATAAATTAAAAGTTCAAAAAATGAGATTGCACATTAGTCAATGTTTAATGATTATTAAGTCATTTTCCCCTTCTTCTTCTTTTTTTATATAGAGTGATCTTCATATAGTTTGCTTACTATATAGGGAAGTGGTACATGAGATCGATCTACAGTTGTGCATATGGCCGTTTCCCCCCTCCAATTCTTCTATGTCGCACATTTGTTATTATAGTAGGAGATTATGTTGTGTGAATTTGGGGTTTTTTTGCTTAATTAGGTGCTCTATTTTATGTTGCAATGCAGATGAACGAAATCAAACTCTCACTGAGCATTTTTATAATGCTTGTCTCATGGAGTGTTCTACTTTTTTTCTACTTTGCATTTAAGCAGATTTAACAGGGCAAAAGCCGGAGCAATTGTGGGTGTATCATCTCACATACCTGCACACAAGTTTGACCAGCCTTGGAGTCCAAAGGGGAAATTTCTTAAACGATTTGGGTACACGAGAGTCCAGTTCATGCGAGCCCTTGATTTTTATGGGTTCCTTGATTGAAGGCCTGAGATGAATTGGGCCAACATATTTATGATGCACCCAAGATTATCTTCGAGGAGGGCGAGAATGAGAGAACAAAGTAAAGTAAATTCACTCAAGCAAATGTCATTTTTACAAAAAAATTGACAAATTGTTAAAAATAATTTCTGCAAAAGAATCATGAAATGTTGATCCACCAAAACAAATGCAATTATGGGGTAAGGGTACTAGAACTGCTATAACTTTCTGAATTTGCTTTAGTGTCAAAGTTTTTCCATGGATCATATCAATCCCACTTTGATAACAAAAGATCACTTAATTACTATTGCTTATTTGAGATGCCAAAAATTAGACGGGACAATGTTTGAACATTTTTTTTTCTTATTAATATGACTTGATGGAGATCTGACATGGCAATATCTCAACATAAATGCCCTAAACAATACAGGTGTGCAAAAGACCCGGGACCGCTCGAATTGCCCAGAACTAGACCAGACCGGCCCGGAACCAGTGGTTCCTAAGGGGACCAATCCGGTTCCCGATTCCAATTTATTGGAACCAATGGGTACCAGTCCGATTCCCGGTTCTATGGGTGGATCTGCCCACTTAGACCTAATCAATATTATAATAATATATTAATTTTTATTATAAAAAAATTAAAATTCTAAAGCCTCATAATTAGAATTAGTTCCATATTTCTCTATCCGTTCTTATGTTCATGAAACTTTTCTTTCTCTCCACTTTTGAGTTCCTTTTTACATTTGTCACTTAAAAAGGGTCGCTCAGCACAATTCTCTCGCCATTAGGTGTGATTGCTTATGAGACCGGTTCCATAAATCCACTCAGGAACTAGACTGTCACTACCATAGTTCTCTCGTCATTAGGCATGAGTGCTCGTGAGACCAATTCTATAGATCCACCCAGGAACCAGACCAGACTAGCGGTCTGGTTCCCGAGTGGATCATTGGAACCAACGAGCAATTCCCGGATCCAATTTTTTGGAACCGATCCTTAGTGGGCGGCGGTTCCCGATTCTAGGGTGAGAACCATCCCCCTGGACCATACACACCCCTACTAAACAACATAACTACACATGTTTGCCCCAAATTATTGAGGACAAATCGAGCCAAATTTCCCCGCTTCTTAAAAGCCTAATTCACATCGGGGCATTTTGGGGCAAAAATTAAGAGCTGCCGCAATAGAGAGCAAGAAGAGGACAAGTGGCTCAAGTCGTGTAGATAAAATCAAGACGAAGTTGAATATCACTTCTATCGTGGGCTCAAACTTTCGATGCAGCTCAAGTCGAAGCCCTGACTGTTGATGCTTGATGTATCAATGGAAGGGGGCCGAATTAATGGTTAATTTAACATGTGGTGGTGGGAATGGGAAAAGAGTCGATTCTCGCTGGACTTGCCTGAATAAAGCTGTTGGTTGGATAATCAACATTCAAAGGCTTAGTTAATGGGTTGTAGTTGATCGACTTGAACATGATTCTACAAGGCACGCATAGGCACAGGCGCATGGCCAAATCAATCTTCTACACGATTCTTAGCATTTTCTAGATGAAATTGGATTCCTGGAACTTCTACTCAAGAATGCGATCGATGATTCAATGCTGTGGATTTAATCTCCAAAGAATAAAAAAGATGTGGATTTAGTTTCCTACTCTAGCGGGGGGAGTGAGTCACTGATCCATATATCGGATTCATCGGTGATTGTAGTCCCTTTGGGGTTGGTTTCTATGCTTTTGGAGAACAACATGAAAGCAAACAAGAGAGAGTAACGGAGAAAGTTTAAATTTTGAAATGAGTGGCATTATTTTGCCACGAAGGGCCACCTCATTGTCCATGTTGGACTTTCTTTTCTTTCTTTCTTTTTTTTAAATAAAATATTCACATAGAAATTAGCATTTTATTTAAAAAGTTACGTAAAACTTTTTGTCGAAATTTATTAGTAAAAGCACTTATATGGTTGCTTTTCCTACGATGCAACATTAAAATAATCAATTGAAAAATTTTGATACTAAAATGAGTACTTATGACACTTCTAATGTCCTTATAAGGATTATTGGACTCAGAATAAAGTTTGGCTGAATTGATGTAACATGATTTTCTCGGAAAAATCAATTTTCAAATTTTTTGCAAGTCCAAAAAGTGACGCATCAGGCGATTGCCTTAGGCCCATCGCCTTACGCATTTGATTAAAAGTCCAAATGCATGACGCTTGGGAGGCGACTAAGTTCGTAAGTGGATCGATTATTGCAAGTCCAGAAAAATTTCTGCGGAACCAACCATTACCACGATTATTATATTTAGGGGAATTTGTTCTTATGCTTATTATATTTGGGGACCATCCTGTAGAATCGAAGTTTTATGATTATTATATTTGGGGGACCCTCCTGTAGAATTGAAGTTCTATGTAGAACCGCGATTCTTATAATTATGATATTTGAGGGACTCTCCAGTAGAATTGATCTTTTATGATTATTATATTAGGGGGACCCTCCTATAGAATTGAAGTTCTATGTAGAATCGAAGTCCCGTACTTATGATTATTATATTTGGGGGACCCTCCTGTAGAATTGAATAATTCTACAGAACTTCGGTACTTCATAGAACTTCGATTCTTATGATTATTATATTTGGGGGACCCTCCTGTAGAATTGAATAATTCTATAGAACTTCGGTACTTCATAGAACTTCGATTCTTATGATTATTATATTTGGGGGACCCTCCTGTAAAATCGAAGTTCCATGTGAAACCGAAGTAGAACCGAAGTTCGGTTCCACGTAGAAGTTGGATTCTTATGATTGTTATAGTTTGGGACCCTCCAGTAGAATCAAAGTTTTATGATTATTACATTGGGGGACCCTCCTATAGGTAATGTTTGGCTTCGCAGAAACTTTTTGGGACTTATAATAATCAGTCCAAGAGAGACAAACTCATTATAAATTGACTTTGTTCCTCTCAACAATTGCTCTGCCACTGCACCTTGTTCTCTTCTTCTTTTTCAACATTCTCTGTGGTGCCGCTCCTCGTCCTCTTCCTCTTTCTCCAAGTATCTACAGATCCAAAAATGCCTTTTATGATCAATGGAGAAACATGCAGGCCATACTTACCTTCATCATTCCAGCTCTGCCACTCCATTACAGTGAAGTATCAAGGAAGTTCCCATTTTCCATTTGAAACACACCCCATCACCACGGTCTTCTCCATCTTCGCTCTCCTTCTCTATTGCTTTTTATCCCTTCCACTCGTTGCTCATCAACCAACATTTTCTACTGTTTGCGGGGCCCAAACTTTCAACTCCTCATGACCCTTTCCTTTTCCCTCTCCATTGCTTTGTCTACGTGATTGCTATTTCTCGACCTGTCCTTCTTTCTCCTCTATCTGCCGTTGCTGATACTACTCTTCGCAGCTCACTTATACTGTCTCGTTTTGAAACTCATTCGTTTGGTAAAACAAAAGATTCTAACCCACTTGTTACACCATCGACTTATTGAAGGAAGAGTGCCCACAATTCTACCACGTACGATTGCCGATACACATTTTGTGTCAGAATTATAATACTTGCCAGGGTTCAACTGTTCATTGCTAGTAGCCTAAGAAGAAACAAAGGAAACGACCAATGGGAAAAAACATGAGAAATGTCACATGTATGAGATGTTTACTTAGATTTGTATGCTAAGAAAGTCGTTGTGACAATAAATTAGAAATTTTATCGGTGTCAAATTATCTATATCGAGTTGAGTTTAAGATTGTCTCTCTTAAACAGAGAATACTGTTGAGTTCATTAGAATTTGTGCTATTAGTGATCAATTGGAAGAAAAGAAGAAGATAAAAGCCAAATGTTGGCTGATTGAAAGAAATTCCAAGCAAATAAAAATCAATAGATCAAGGAGTAATCCTTGTAACACTAAGCTACTCATGATTGATGCTTGCATGAGCTACTCATGATTGATGTTTGCATGAGATAGAAGAATCATTATCCATGGAGATATTAGACAAATTCAAAATTTTATTAGGTGACTTTCAGGTTTTTACACTTGAAACTTCACCCCCAAAATCCCTTGATATCGAAGGCAAACTTGAAATGAAACCGCAATTTAATTTTGAAATACCTTAAAATATGATGTCGTTTTGAGTGTTCGTGTATTATATACCTTCCCTTTTGATGGAGACATTTGTTGTCAAGTAGACAACATAACAGTGCTTGGTGGATTGAAAACCAAATCAATGTCTATTATGTCCACCAGGCCAAAGAGTGCGCTATGAGGCTGTAATTTGTCAATGAGCAGAAGGTTATAGTTGTTTCCGGATAGTATTTGGCCATTTTATGCTTGCTCATGAGTCACAAATGACTGATTCAAGAATGAAGGATTGTTCAATCTTTTATATGGAGAAATATGCATAAGCGAGGACAATCGTGAAGTGTATAGTAATGTCACCTTTTGAATTGGTAGGGAATTCATTTATGTTTCTAGTCTTTTCGACTGTTTATTTCATGATTACCCCCGCTGGCAAATGGTCCAGACTCCGATCCTGGATATGAAACCAGTCAAAGATAATCACGGCCAATTTATTGCTAGAACCCTAATTTTAATCTCTTTGGGCGTCTCTTTATTCTTTTTCAAGGCATTTATCTGAGTTTGCGAACCATCCGCAGCCACTGAGAAACGACGGACCACGAAGGCGACATTGTTGAATCTCACTGGACGTCCAAATTCATCTGTCTTCTTTCAATTCCTCAGCAGCATCCAAACAACCGCACTGAATTCTTCTTTTCCACGGAAGATCGTGTATATATGTACGTGTGTCCATATTGTGAGTCACATTAACGGAGTTCTTATGTGATTTTCTCTCTTTCTTTTTGAAGGCATTGTCAAATTTCTCTTATCCAGCGTTTAAAGCCGGTTCACCAATCCTGAGTCATGCCGGTTCTGAGCATACAGGGTCACAAAATAGGCCAATTTGTGAGAATGCATAACATGATTGTGACGGCTCTGATTCAATTGAAGGGAGAGGAAAAACTTCGTGCAACTCCCTCTCTCTCTCTCTCTCTCTCTCTCTCTTTCTCTCTCTCTCACACACACACACACACACAGGGATGCTGATGACGGCTGAGTGCTGAACCCATGGCATCGTTGTCGTCTTCTTCCCCTTCGCTTCTTCATCGTCATCGTCTTCTTCTTCTTCTTCCCTTTCTCTTTTCCCTCTTCTCTGAGTCTGTTCCATAGTCCAACTCAAACTCTCTATGCCCTGAAACATTGTGAAAGTCCAGCGGTTTTCATGGTCGGTTGAGGTTTGACCGTCAACTGCCTCAGTTCATTTGCCAAAAATGACCCGACCCGACCGTTTTACCCAAACGTTTTTCCGTTCTTCCTTCTAAGAAAAGATTGGATTATACTTCTTTTCTATTAAAGTGCAAGATTTTTAATCTGATTGTTTATCTAGTGTTTAGTTAACTCTTTTGTAGAAACTTCTAGGAAGGAGCTGAAATTTCATTGGACTTCCTTGAGTAAAGTTGTTAACTGCATAATCAACATCCAAAATTAGTCTTGTAAAAGTCTCAAGAAGAAAATAGATAAAAGATTTGTTCTGGGACGAGAGACCGTGCTGTCATCAGTATTCTTTTGGGTGTGAGTGAAGAAAATATCCACACGCTCGACAAGAGGTGTTGGGTCGAAGTGCTCATCAAAATTAATAAAGTAAGCATCCTCACAGCCCATCACATTAGGCTTGATTTCAACTGGATTGTGCTCTCAAACCATTGGACGAAATGGGTTGTCAGTTGTGATCCACTTAGACGTAATTCTACAAGACGCTCATAGGCATAGATAGACACATGGCCAAAGCATTCTCCCGCACGATTCCCAGCATTTTCTTGGTGAAATTGGATTGCTGGAACTTCTCTTCAAGAGTCAATCCCGGAGTAACAAATGCTGTGGATTTAGTTACTTGCTATAGTGGAGAGTGTTGGGAGCGCGCAGCACTAGTCCGATACCTTTACCTAGGAAGATTTGTAAGGGGAAACCCAAATCCGAACCCGTTAATATATCTAGTGTGACCCATTTTAACTCAAAAGCATTCAACTAAATATATTAACTGCCCAACACTACATCAATTCTCCGATGTGGAACTCTACTGTGGGTTATCTTAACAATCTCCCCATCACATGTGAGCTTGAGTGTATCCTAACAATCTCTCCCTCTAGTGTTAGGTTTACTCCTTCTTAAAGTGTTAGGTTTATTCCTTATTAAATCAGATATCATTTGACCCAACATTATCCTCACAGGCTCGCGTTGTTACACCACAACACCCACTTAGGCTATCCTCACGAGCTCACGTTATTACACCACAACGCTTACATGCCCAAAAACCATAACAATCGGCTCTGATACCAGTTGTTGGGAACGTACAACACTAGTTAGATACCTTTACCTAGGGAGATCTTTAAGGGGAAACCCAAGGTATCTTGATGGCGATCCAACTGTTGGACCTCTTGGAGAAGATGGAGGCAGATACCAGTTCATTGTTTCTTATGGACCGTCCAGATCCACTCCACCAGCTGCACCACCACCGCCTTGCAAGCCTGTCCCTTCTTTTCAATAACCACCAGCTAAACCTTTGATTACTTCACCTTTCTACCAGCCAATCCAGAAATGGGTAAAAAAGAATCCTTCATGTCCCCTGAAACTACCTAGACCAAGCACCTGTATACCTAAAACTGTCTCACCTTCTGTTCTACCCAGCATATGCATGTTCCATTCTGATGATTTTCCTCCACTGGAACACACAGACACATCTGGAACCAGCACCCGCACCCGGAGATTTCCTCCTTTGGAAAAATTCTCTGACCCACACCAAAGATACCAGCATTCACCCAAAGTACCAAACCCTACTGGTCTTGATGCACAGGGACAACGTAAGCAGCCTTCTGTTGCCGAAACTGTCCTCAATTGGCAGACTGAAAATGCTTTAGCACAGAATGAGCTCTTGAGCACAGTTTCCACACATCTCGAACAGATAGATAAGACCACCGACTTATCCTACCGCATGTTAAAAGACTTCCAAAAACGGCTCCATTTGCTAGAAACGAAGCAAACACCCCCAAGCCATTATTTGGAAGACCAGCGACCAGAGATAGAAAAACTCCGAAGACAGATCCAAATTCTCAAGGGTCAACAGTCATTTACTCCACTTGATCCGCCCCTATTCTCCTCTCCTGCTCTGTCACAAAAGCCAGAATCATCCTTTGGCTCATCCTCTTCTTTTGCTGCTGTTTTAAGCTCAGCTGCTCCTCCTCCTCCGAATAATTTTCTGACTCTTCGAGAAAACCTTCGGAAGCTTAAACTAAAGCAAAAGAAATCATCTTCCCCCGCCGAGTATTCCCCATCCTCTCTAGGCACCCCTGAACATCCTCCCAGGAATCCTCCTCCTGGCAACCCCCCCCCCCCAAGGGGAAAAATCAGCCACCCTCACCATTTCCAATCCGCTTGAAAATTTTCTTCGACAGCAGATCCCTTCTATTGCTGTTATAAAACCTTCTGCCACCAACCAGATTGAAACATCATCTGGGTCTGATTCTGATATTCTAATTGACTCATTCTCTTCAGAAGGGTCATTTTTTATGGCAGATAGTGTCAAGGATGAAGAAATCCTCTCGGAACCCGAATTTCATCATCCGGAACAACCGGACGCCACCCAGTCCTTTACAGCCTCATCGTCCAAAATCTATTTCACACTAGATGACATTCCATATTTTAAGTGGCCTGATAGGCTTCAAGAATTTCATGCTTGGCTAATTGCCCAGCATATTTCTAAACCTAGCACTTATGATATTCTTTTGGAATTCACTAGTCGTTTCACAGGAGCACTTAAAGATTGGTGGCACACTGCTGCAGAACAAGATCAGATGTACTTCTTGACACAACCTTTGGATAATGCTATCTAGATTATCCATATGTATTTCATTGGCAAGCCTGAAGATTCTAAAGAACTCAAAAGAAAGGAATTCTTTGACCGGAAATGTTGCTCGCTACGACGCAAAAATCTCCATCAATATATCTAGTTAGATCCACTTTAACTCAAAAACTTAAGCTAGTGAGTTATGGACCAACCGGTATATATTAACTACTCCACACTAATATCAATTCTCCAATGTGGGATTATTTTTTTAATACAACTGACACATGTATCCTACCAAAAAGTGAATTACTGATTCATACGCTGGATTTCTTGGTGACTATTGTCCCTATAGGTCGATTTCATTGTTTATTTGGAGAACAGAGCATACACACGAGAGATGATGACACAGAGTTTTGAGGTTTAAAGTCAGTGGCGTCGTTTTGTCATGAAGGGCCACCTTATCATCTACGTTGGACTTTCTTTTCTTTTAATTTTTTATTGTCAAAAAGCCACGTAGGAGTTAACATTCATTAAAATAGTCACGCAGAATAATTTGCTGGAATTTATCATTGAACACACTTCACTAATCATTTTCACTCTGATATGATATTTCTAGTATCCTTAGAGGGACATTTTGGACATAGAATGAATTTTGGGTAAAACGACGTTGAGCGATTTTTTTGAAGAAATTATTTTTTCCAAATTTTGTGAGTCCGAAAAGTCTACGCATAAGGTGATTGTCTTAGGCCCAGGGCCACATGCATTTGATTAAACGTCCAAAAATTTTATGCCCATAGGTGTTGAGGCGATTTAGGGTCTGCATGGCAACGTTTTTGTTCCGGTGAACAATTTCTGCTCAGAAATGTTTTTTTTTATTTCTGTTCACAGGAACAGTTTATGGGCATTTGAAGGCATTTAGTAACTAAAAAAAATTCTTGTTCCAAGAACATAAATGCATTTGGTAAAAATTTCCAATCTTTTATTATTTTCTTTTTTCTCCCTGTTGGCCACCGCCGGGCGAGGCTCCGGCGACAGAAACAAGTATTCCCGAGAGTATTACCATGCAGGCCCTTAGTTCTCACAGTAACTGTCCCTGCATAAACAAATTTGTCAACTGGGAAACAATTTTATCTTCCGAAGCGTCCCTGCATAAACAATTTTGTCCAAAGGGCTCTGCATAAACATAATAATCAGTCCATGTAAGACAGGCTCGTTATAAAATCACTTGCTCCCTCTCTCAACAATTGCTCTGCTATTGCACCTCATTCTCTTCCTCTATCTCAACATTCGCTCTGCTGCTTCTCCCCGTTCTCTTTCTCTTTCTCCAAATGTATACAAATCCAAAAATGCCTCTTATTGATCATGATCAATAGAGAAATATGCATGCCATACTTAATTTCATCATTTCAACTTTGCTCAACTTCATTGAAGTATCAAGGGAGTTCCAATTCTCTATATGACGCCCACCCATCAAGATGTTCTTCTCCATCTTATCACTCCTTCTCTATTGCTCCTTATCCTTTCCACGTGTTGCTCATCTACCAGCCTCTAATACTACTTGTGGTGCCCACATCTTTGGCCTCCTCATGATCCTTTCCTTTTCCCAAGCTTCTTCTTCTTTCTCCTTTATCTGCCATTGTTGCTACTGCTTTTTGCAGCTCATTCAAAAACTCATTCTTCTGGCAAAGCAAAAGATTCTAGTATTCGTTTCTGTCCACTAGTTCTAGCGTCAAACGCTTGGAGGAAAAGCGCCCCCTATTCCGCCACATACAGTTGCCGGTACACTTTTCGCGTTTGAATTGTAGTACCTGCTAGAGTTCAATTGGTCATTGATAGTAGTCCAAGAAGAAACAAAGGAAACGAGAAGCAAGAGAAAAAAATATATATGAGTAATACTACATGTATGAGATGTTTAATTAGATTTGTATACTAAGAAAGTCATTCTGACTATAAAAAAAAAAAAACATTTGCGTCAACATCAATTTGAGTTCTAGATTATCTCTCCCAAACAAAAAATGTGACCGTTGATGGGATTGAATGCATTAGAATTTGTGTTACCAGTGGTTGGTAGGTTGGCTGATTGAAGAAATTCCAAGTAGATAAAATTAATAGATTAAGGACTAAACCTTTACACACAAAGCTACTCATATTTGATGTTAGAATGAGATAGAAGAATTGTTATTCATAGAAATATTAGATAAATGGGATAAGTACATTAGAAACCCTAAAACTTATCACAAAAGTGCAATTAAGTTCTAAAACCTACAAAAAGTGTAACCAAATATTAAAACTTGTCAAATTAATTCAATTGAGTTGTTGCGTTAAATTTGACTAATGAAAAATGCCGAAATATATTTTTTATTATTTTCTTTATCCTGTGTGATGATGACATGGCTCAAAAACATCATCTAAGTGTAAATATGATTTTTAATACAATTTCATTAAAATTTAATAAAATCTAAATTTTAAAGCTAAAGAAGAGGAAGGAGGAAAAACCAAGTAGGGAGGGATGTAAGCCCTTGCCGTTGCCACCCACCCCTAGCAATAGCAACCCTCAACTAAGCCTAGGTTGCTTGTGATTGGCAAGGGTTGCCAACCCTTGGTCGGGACCGACGACCCCTGCTAGCCTATCTTGGTGATGGTCGAGCAATGGCATTGAGGGCTCGCCACTTGGTTTCTCCTCCTTCCCTTTTTTATTTAAATTTAGCTTATTTTTTAATTTTAATTTTAATTAAATTTGTATTAAAAATTAAATTTGTACCAAAACAACATTCTCTTATGTTTCATAGTTTAGCCACGTAAGAGAGCGAGAAATTATTAAAATAAATCACATTAGCATTTTCTTTTAGCCAAGTTGAACAGAATTAACAAAAGAACTCGATTATACTAATTTGACAAGTTATAAAATTTGATTGGCAGAAATACAATGCAAATGCCAAAACTTGGCATGGAGAAAAATTTAAGTGTCAAAAGTTCTAAAAAAAATACACTTAAATTGCACTTTTAAACAAAAAATTAAGACACTTAAATGCCAAATCTGGCGAGTATAGTCGAAAATCCGATATAACTTATTTTGATACTAAATGGTCTACATGACTCACCAGAAAGCTGGCTTAGTATTGAAGGTGCAAAACGATGTCGTTGTGGTCCCAAAATTGATTTTTAATATAAATATTATTTAAAATAAATGAAAATAATTAAATTAAAATAGGAAAAAAAAAACAGCAACATTCAATCGGCAAGGCAGCCCTTGCCAAAGCTCTCTTCCCCATCCCCTCTTTTTAATTTAATTTTTTAATTGATTTTGGGGCCTTATAGTGCCACGTGGCCATTTTTTTTCATAAAAATTTTCCATATGGATAATCTTTTTTTTTTAAATTGTCATGAGATAATCTTTTTAAAAATAATTGCCACATCAACTGAAAAAATCACCGGAAAATGCCACTTTAGCATTTTGGCCGAAATTTCTCTCTATTGGCACTTAAGTATTATATTTTTCTCCGATTTTGGTACTTAAGTATCCTCCATGCCAAGGTTTAGCACTTGTGATGTTCGACACTCGAATTTGATTTTTTTTTTTTTTTATGTTTTAAGAGTCAGTTACACTTTCTTATCAAATTTAGAACTTCCAATCTACTTATTCTTAAATAAACTGATAAGCTTATTAGGTGACTTTCGGGTTTTTATAAATGAAAACTTAAGCCTTAATTTTCAATCCTTCAACCCTAAATCCCTTGATATCCGAGGAAAACTTGAAATAAATCCCCAATTTAATTTTAAAATACCTTAAAAAGTGAGGTTGTATTGAGTGTTCGTTTATTCCATACCATAACTTTGTATGTAAACACTTGCTGTCAAGCAGACAATTTAATAGTGCTTGGTGGATTGAAACCAAATTGATGTCTATTATTTCCAACGGGCCAATATATATATATTTATGCGCTAAAGGTTATACTTGCTTCGGGGTAGGCATTTGGCCATTATTTGTTCCATTTGATGTAGCATAGGTTGCAAATGATTATTCAGTCACTTGCATGGAAAAATATGTATTTAGCACCACAGACAATGAAGCAATTATGCGCTATTTTCAACACATGAATGCATAAGCGAGGACAATTGCAAAATGAATAGTAACGTTCCCTTTTGAATGAGTAGAGAATTAATTTATGTTTCTAATCTTTTATCTGCTTTATTTCATCATTGCCCCAGTGGCATATGGCCGAGGCTCCGATCCTGGATATGAACCCCACTCGAGGGTAATCACGGCCAATTTATTTCTGGAACCCTAATTTAAATTGGCTTTGGAAACCTTGAAAAAAGAGGTTTCGGGCCACTCATTCTCCATTTTTCTCGTCTCTCTCTCTTCATAGTCCTGCAATTTGCGTTGATTTTTGGTACGCACTGCATCGCTTCGTGGCTTCATTTCTCAGCCTCTCACTCTTAGCTGTGGCCAAAGTCGAGCTCTCTCTTTCTCTGCAGGTGATCATCTTCTTTCCAGTTGATGTCTGTTCACTCTTTTTCAATGCATTTATATAATATATCCTAAAATAGTGTGAGTATGAGAACCGAGATGCACTAGGCTCATATGACCTAGATCGGCGCAATAATATATCCTAAAGTAGTGAGTATGAGAACACAGTAAAGCAAATTCACCTAACCAATGTCATTTTTTACATAAATTTAAAGGATTCAAAAAATAATTTCCGCAAATGAATAGGCGGGGACTCTTGGTATTGGGTTTACAGTATTGGTGCACCAAGCCAACCAGAGGGGTTCCAGGAAAAAAAAAAAACCGTTGTCAACATCAGCAATCCAAGCCGATATTCATGCACCAAGTCAAGGGACCAGCAGGGTTTTCAACAATCAGCAATCCAGTCGACCAGCCGGGTCGACTGGATTGCTGATGTAGACAACCAGGTGCAAGACTTCCTGTCAAGGGCATCAATGCCTTAGTCCAGTCTTGGGAACAAAAAAAAAAAGTCCATGTCCGATCGATATATCTGTTTTTTATCAATTCAAGTGCCGATATAATCGGTCCATAAGATAGACTTGTAATAAATTGACTTTGCTTCATTTCTCAATAATCACTCTGCCATTGCATCTTGATCTCTTGCTCTTTCTCAACGTTCTCTCTATCGTTACCCCTCCTCCTCTTCCTCTTTCTCCACATTTGTAAAAATCCAAATATGCCTATCTTTGGTCATGATCAATAGAGGAACATGTATCCCATAATTACCTTCATCATTCCTATTCTACTCAACTTTATTACTATCAAATATCAAGGAACGCCCGATTCTCCATTCGAAACACACCCCATCACCATGTTCTTCTCCGTCTATGCTCTCATTCTCTATTGCTCCTTATCGGTCACCTACCAGCCTTTGATGCTGCTTGCGGTGCCCACATCTTTTGTTGTCTCATGATTCTTTCCGTTTCCCTCTCTATTGCTTTGCCAACATCAATATTGTTCTCAAGTCTCTCCTTCTTCCTTCTCTTTTTGCCATTGCCAATACTATTCTCTACTGCTTACTTGTGCGGTCTCATATAGAAACTCATATATCTAGTAAGGCAAAAGATTCTAGTATTCCTCAATTTGTTTGCCCATCAATTGCTCGGAGGAAGAGTGCCACCGCTACTACTACATAGGGTTGCCGATGTGCATTTTGTGTTAGAATTCTAGTACCTATAGAGCGAGTCATCCTTGGAAGTAGAAGCAAAAAAAAAGGAAATAGTTGTAGGCAGGGGGAAAGGTACGAGTAATGCTACCTCTGTGAGAAGTTACTTATGTCTTGTATGCTAAGAAAGTCATGGTGACAATAAACAAGAGATTATATCGGCGTTGTAGAATCACATGTCGATTGATTTTAAGATTTCAAATCAAATCTCTCCTAAACAAAGAATGCGATCGCCCATGGTGTTGAATGCATTTTAATTTGTGCTACTGGTGATTGATTGAGAGAAAAAAGAAGAAAAAAGCCAAATATTAGCCAACTGAACAAATTCCAAGCAAATAAAAACCGATGAATCAATGAGTAATTACACGAAGCTACTCATAATCGGTGTTTGTATGAAATAGAAGAGCCAATCCTACATAGAGATATTAGATGAATCAATAAGCTTAAAAGGTCACTCTCGGGTTTTCATATGTGAAACCTTAAGATTCCAATTTGATTTTGACAGTACCTAAAAAAATTTCATTTTGAGTGTTCATGCATTGTATACCTCAACTTTGGACGTGACACATTTTGCCTATTAGACAATCTTATAGTGCTTTGCGGATTGAAGCCCATATGGATGATTGTTATGTCCAATGGGCCAAAGATTGCGTTGTATGGCCACAATTTTTCTAATACCAAAAGGTTATATTTGCTTTCAGGTATTTAGCCATTAACGGAGTTCTTATGCAATATTATCCTTGTTTCTCTTCAGAGTCTTGTAGTTACTGTTGATTTTACATTTCCATGCTGACAAACGGAATCAAATTTATTATTGAGCATTTCATAATGCTTGCTTGTCCTATGAGTTGTTATATTCTTTCTACTTACCATTTAGGCAGATTTGAGGGAGAACCTGCAGTAACGATAGACATATTACCTCACAATCTTAGAAGGACCTAAGGTTGATCAGCCCTTGAGTCCAATAAGGGAATCTAGTACATGTGAGTCCAATGCACGAGCCTATAATTTTGATGGGTTCCATAATTCCAGAATTGTGATGCGCTAGGTTCACATATCCCCGATCCATGCAAAAATATTTCTTGAAAGAGTGTGCATGTGAGAATAGAGTTAAGCAAATTCACTATGAACAAATGTCATTTTTATAGTAATTGGATGGATTCAGAAAATAATTCTGCAAACGAAATAGTGGATGATACACAAAAAAATATACGCACAATCCAACAGGGACTCTTGGTCCTGCATTTACAATATTGATATACCAAGTCACTGATGCACTTGATAGGAGAGTCTTGCACCTCAGTCTTGGATTGATGTTGACTTCTTCGAGGACCACTATCAACACCCTCAAGGACCACTGTCAAGTTTAAGATTCGAGGACCAGTTGATAGTGGTCCTCAAGGGTGTCAACATCAACCCAAGACCGACATGTAAGACCATGTGAGATAGATAGTATAAATTGAGACCATATGAGTCAGACATTATAAATTCACCATGCCCCTTTTTCATCAATTGCACCTCATCCTCTAACTCTTTCTCAACATTCACTTTGCTTCTGTTGCTCCTTGTCCTTTTTCTCTTTCTTCAAATATATACAAATCCAAAAATGCCTATTATTGATCGTAATCAATGGAGAAACACACATGCAATACTTACCTTCATCATTCAAGTTTTGCTCGACTTCATTGCAATAAAGTAGCAAGGGAGTTCCAATTCTCCATTTGAAACCCACTCCATTACCATGTTCTTCTCCATCTTTGCTCTCATTTTCTATTGCTCCTTGTCCCTTCCTCTTGTCGTTCATCTACCAGTCTTTCATACTGCCTATGGTGCTTGCGTCTTTTGCTTCCTGATGACCCTTTCCCTTTCCCTCTCCATTGCTTTGCCTACGTCATTATTGATCCTAGGCCTCTCCTTCTTCATCCTCTATTTGCCGTTGTTGATATTGCTTTCTATAGCTTACTTGCATGGTTTCGTTCAGAAACTCATACATCTGATAAGGCAAAAGATTCTAGTATTCCTCAATTTTTTCAGATATCAATTGCGCAAAGAAAGAGCACCGCCACTTTTGCCATGTAGTGTTGTCGATATGCATTTTGTGTTAGAATTCTAGTACCTGGCAAAGTTCAACAAGTCATCTTTAGAAGCACAAGAAGAAATAAAGGAAACAATTGTAGGCGGGAGGAAAGGTATGAGAATTGCTACTTGTATGAGATATTTACTTATGTCTTGTATAATAAGAAAGTCATTGATAAATCAAGGAGTATACCTTTTTACATGAAGCTACTCATAGTTGATTTTTGTATGAGATAGAAGAATAAGTCCTTACACATGGAGTTATCATATTAATCCATAAGCTTAAAAGGTCACATTCAGGTTTTTACACGTTAAAATTTGAAATCCCAATTTGATTGTGAAGCACGTTAAAAAAGAAAAAGAAAAAAGATGTCGTTTTGAGTGTTCATGTATTGTGTACCTCAACTTCAAATGTGACACTCACTGTCAAGTAGACATCTTAACAATTTTTGCGAATTGAAACCAAATTTATATCTATTATGTCCTAAGGGCCCAAGATTGTGCCGTAAGGCCATAATTTTTCCTATGAGCGAAAGGTTATACTTGCTTTTGTGTAAGTATTTGGCCATTGTATGCTCCGTTAGAGAAAGCCTAGGTCACAAATTGTCGATTCATGAATAATCGTTCAGTCATTTATCTGGAAAAAATACGTATGTAGTACCATAGACAACGAAGCAATTATGCGATGTTTTCAACACATGAACGCATAAGCGAGGACAATTATAAATTGAATAGTGACGTTCTCTTTTGAATGAGTAGGGACTTGATTTATGTTTCTAATCTTTTTTTTGTCTGTTCATTTCATCATTGCCCCTCTGCCAAATGGTCGAGGCTCCGATCCTGGATATGAACCCCACTCAAAGATGATCACGGCCTTTTTATATCTGGAGCCCCACAATTTAATTTGGCTTGGGAAAGCCTTGCGAAGGAATTGTCGTTCTGGGTGTTTGCGCTATTGCGTAGAGGACGATGTGGCGACCGGCTTTGGGTGCCATATTTGTTAATGAAAAACCTAAGGACCATCAATTTTGTTCCACGGTCACAAGTCAAAGATCGCATCTTTCCTTACGATGATCGCCAAGGGGGGACAAAAAAATTTCCACGACAAAAAGTTATGCATTTTTAGAAATTTCGACCTATGAGCGATTCGCGACTGCCTCGACACTTGCCGATGAAGGCTGGGTTGACAAGGGCCGTCCCATTGGCCCTACCTCAAATTTGTAGCCCTCGCCTAGCGCTGTGGTAAGGCCCCCTTCCTCTTTCTATCTATGCGAGTGCACGCACGTTGAGGGCTACGACTGAGGTGGACCCAAATGTCGACAAGATTACTAAACAATCGTGAGCAGATGAGTGCCATCATCGTCACTGCCTTAGTTATTATCTCGCTCATTAAAGCTTGTTTGCTCACTCGCTTTCTTTCTCCCGTAAATTTATTGGCATGTTTGCCCGCAATAACAATTAATACATTTACACATACGGTTAGACATCCTCATAATCGAGTTTTTCTTTTATTTTTGCCTTTTCTCGCCTTTATGAATCATGATCTTCCCAAAAAAAAAAAACGAGTTGTTTATTTTTCATCTCCGGGAAAAAAAAAAGGAAAAGAAAAACCCTTCACTTCCCAAAATGGGAAAAGTCAGCATTCATGTGACGTATATTTTTCACTTATATCCACTAATATGGCGCCACGCGTCAGCATGAATAGTCTAATCTCACGGCGATGTCGAGCGCCGGCCCACCCAATATTTTCTGGAATATCTTCCCGGAAGGAAGGGTATAAACGCTGAAGAAGGTGATTCGGCCACGTCAACATCTCCTGTCCAATGACTCGTCCACGTCATCGCCCTATCCACTTCATCTCGACCCTCGCTTCGCTCGCTCTGCACTGCGCTCTCCACTCCAGTCTGTCGGATATCTCTCGTCGGAGACAGCATGCCCATGAGAGAGGCCGCAAGAAGAGATTTCTCTCTGCGGGTTTGAGAGGCAGACCCTCCTGAGTTCCTACTCGCTCGCGCGACCTCCCCCCATCATGCTAGTTGCGCAGCTCCACTGAAGTTGCTGCTTCGAGAATCTTGCTCATCTCCAGAATCTGGTAACTGGGTTTCTCACTGTTTTCTTTTCTTCTTGGGTCTGCTGTTTCTTTGGCCATCGTTAGTCATGGTGCTGCAGAGCCCCCTGTGGCTGAAAATGTGGCCTTTGTTCTGCATAAGCTAGTTCAAGAATTGTCGATGCTTTGCCATTGGAGTCTTCTCTGCTTGCCCTTTAATTGTGTTTCCCTTGAGGGTTTCGTACGGTATTGAAGAGAATTGAGCTGTCTGTCTTGTTAATTCACACCCGTTTCAGGGCCTAATTGACAACCTTGCAATCTAGGCGTACTCACCGGAGCATCGGCAGGTGTAGATACTTATAGAATGGCTTGCTCGGTGTCCTTAACATCCCCCATTTGCTTTCACAATGCGAACAACGCCAAGACTGCACTGAATCCCAGCCCAATCAAGATCACTAAGGCAACACCGAGGTCGAGAACGTTTACCCAGTTCGCGATTCCACCCCTGTCCACCGCGGCGGCTGACTTTGTGTCCGTGGACAGCACGACAATCGCCGTCATTGGTGGCAGCTCGGTGGCTGCATTGGCTGCTGTGCTCACACTGACGGATCCAGAGAGGAGGCGGCAGCTCCAGGCGGAGAATGTGGGCGGTGGGGACAAGGAGGTGGTTAGGGAGTACTTCAACAACTCAGGGTTCCAGAGATGGAAGAAGATTTATGGCGAGACAGATGATGTCAATAAAGTCCAGCGTGACATACGGCTTGGGCACTCCAAGACAGTGGAAAATGTGATGAAGATGTTGACTGATGAGGGGTCTCTTCAAGGGGTCACCGTCTGTGATGCCGGGTGTGGCACAGGGTGCCTCGCTATTCCGCTGGCAAAGGAAGGCGCTGTTGTGTATGCCAGTGATATCTCCGCTGCTATGGTTTCCGAGGCACAGAAACAGGTGAATTTTTAATCAACTGCCTTTCTCAGAGCTATTGCAGGCAGATATGATTCCTGAGTGATTGATTAATAATTCTATGCGCATGCCTTGCCATTCACTGCTTCTGTCAGAAAACTTCTAAATTTCCAATTGTGTATTCAGTGACAAGTGCATGATCAGATATTTCTATGGCGATACTTCAAGACTTGGGCTGCTTTCAATTGACTCTACATGATTGATTAAGCTTGTCTCTTTTGTCTCATCGCCATTTAAGAAGGCAGTTGTTACTAACTCGGGATTGTTTTTGGCAATCAGGCGAAAGAGCAGCTTCAAATCACCAACGATGACCAATCCCCTCCTCCAACTATGCCGAACTTCGAAGTGAGTGATTTAGAGAGCCTAAAAGGGAAGTATGATACGGTGATATGTTTGGATGTTCTCATACATTACCCACAGAGTCAGGCAGATGGGATGATTGCCCACCTTGCTTCACTGGCAGAGAATCGGTTGATTCTGAGTTTTGCTCCAAAGACATTTTACTACGATCTGTTAAAAAGAGTAGGGGAGTTATTCCCAGGACCTTCCAAGGCAACAAGAGCTTATTTGCATGCCGAGGCAGATGTCGAGAGAGCATTACGGAAGGTTGGGTGGAAAATAAAGGAAAGAGGCCTAATCACCACTCAGTTTTACTTTGCGAGACTTGTCGAGGCTGTTCCTGCATAGAGGCGATGGAGTGAGTGAGGTCAAGTTTTGGTTTTTAGACTTGTTAATCAGGTTGTAGTTTTGGAAAAGATAGGAAGTTTGAACATTGGTCAGAATTTCTTCTGTAAATTCGTTATTCCAATTCAAACTCCTTAATTAAGAATTTCTTGTTACATTGACATTTTTTATATACTCGAGTAAATGTTTACATTTCATGCTGCCAAGTCCATTCACGAAACTCTCGAAGGAGATTCTCATCAGAAGACACCCTCATTTAACCCCTCAGTCACTTGGAAACAGCTATAGGAAGTTCTTTTTTTTCTGTTTTTTTTCCAATGGCAGCTATAGGATGTTCAGCTGATACTCTTTAGGAGTATTACTGAACCATTTAGTTAAATTTCTGTAGGGTATTGAATCTTTCTGAAACGATTACGCTGGGAACAAGTCCAGAACTCTATCGTGTTGCCTTTGTAATGGTAGTGCTTGATTAAGAGACTCTGAAAGAAGCTAACTCATTTAGCTTTCTGCTTAAAGGCATTGATTATGACACGTTTTCCTACTCAAGTCAGATGCAATGCGAAGTCGAGGTTGTTTGGATTAGACTGAATTATGCTTGACTATTCTTTATGGATGTCTTTTTCCCCCCATTTTTGGCTACCAATCAACACAATAGAGGTTAAGGTCCCCCTTTGTAATAATTAACTGTTCTGTATCACCATACAAACAACTGGATTTTATCAGGATCAAGTGAGCATTTATTGAGTCAGTTACATAAATGGTGAATGATGATGCTATTTGATGTTCCCCTCTGATCTGCTGTTCCAAGAGACAACATCATCGCCATGTTTGCTTGACAAACCAGATGAAACTGAGTGCGAAAGTCAAGAGAGAAGAAGAAGCAGACTTTGATACAGAAGGACCCCGACCATATAATGATAGAAAGGTAAGGTCAAGATATTATCTGTAAAAGAGGGCATTGGTGTGATCGCTCCATTTTTGGCAAACTCTTGGAATTTTTTAGGAGCAATAAAACTTATCAGACAGGCTGTTGCATCCTTTAATCCTGCTTCGTCAAGGGTCAGTGGACGTATGATTACTTGATAAGGTTCCCCCGTCATCCTGCAATAGTCTCTCTCTCAACGGAGGTCTCTAGTCAGTTCACCGCCACACCCTCTCCCCATAAGGAAAAGAAAACTGAATAAAGATAAGAAAAAGAATAAGCAAAGTTGGTTTATAACTGGAAATTTTGTCACGTGGCTTGTATAATTTCTCAAATTCTTTGAACTTTCTGTGTCCTGTATCGATTCTCCGTATTGGTTCTTCTAGAATGGTAGCTCAGCTGGTTGAGATGAGAGTGAAAACTCAAATGTTGGCGTGAAATTGCAACAAAGAAACTTGCTCTTTCTCTCTCCGTGTGCAATTCTTGTGTGTGTATCTGCTTTGTGAAAAATCTGTGACATGAATCGTTGAGTTTTTCATCAAAATCATTAACTGTCAAAAACACTGTCGACAGTGCAAGTGCCATGCCAAATAATTAGAATACGGCTAATTTTTCGATAGAACCACAACAGGCAATGCTCCTGACATCAAATGAATTTCGGAATTTGATTGTCGTCCTTTGCATGCATCCCGGTGGTAACAAAAGGGGAAGAGTTAAGAGTTTTTGTGTTTTAGCTCTGTGTTGCATCGTGCCTTTTCTCATAATAGAACCGTGAAGTTTCTTGGTGATCTTGCGGCTGCCAATGGTCCGCCATAAGAAGATGCTCTTCACAGTTGTCTCATAGGTGCCATTGATAAGCATCTTGTTCTCTTCAAAGTTATTGTACTTCTCCTAAGTGGGCAGACTCCGTTCGACATTTCAATCAGCAGCCTTCTCTTCTTCTTCTCATACCTTAATCTATATTGTTGTTGCCTGCAAGGATGGCCCTGATATAGATATTATCACCTAGAGTGTTGAACTACATAAACATGGATTGAAGGTCAGCAGCTCGATCCTGTGCTGGTGTACCCTTAGGGTTTCCCCTTGCCCAACCCATTGATTGTTGCTGACTTCGGTGTTTGGTTTTTTATTTCTTCCCCTGCTGCTGTGCTCAGGACCGTGCTCAGGGTGTTGCCTGTGGATCTATGTAAACATGTACTTGCTATGTGAAAAAATTGTCTATGGAGGCATTATTTCTGTCAAGGGTGAGCAATTTTAGGGTTGGTTCATATTCCACCTAAAACTGAAACCACCTTAACGTAAAGTACTTTAATTTCTATAACCTATCTGCATACCCTAAAACCTTTACCCCATCAATTGTTTCCAAGGTCTACCAAGGAATCAGCCAATTCCTTTTTCTTTTTCTTTCTTTGTTTAATTTCCTTCTTTTCTTTTCTTTTTTCTTCATTTTTAATTAAGCAAAATGAAAGTTAACGCAAAAATAAAACTTATAATTTGTCAAGAGCAACGACATATAAAAGATGAATGCATAAAATAAAACAAATAATAAAAAATTCAACATGAAACATGAAACCTAAATTACACAACATCAGTCCTCAATTATCCATAAAAGATTGCTCCAAATTCTAACCACCTGAAATAAATAAATAAATAGCAACCTTGTTAATCACTTGATGATAGCTTTATATAAACATTACTATAAATTAAATTAAAATAATTATTAGAAAACCTCACCACATATATTCATTCCACTTTAACTCTTTAAACTCTACTCACCAATGATCTCCTTATTAAGACAATCCAAATCTAAAAAAAAAAACAGAGAGAGAAAAAGAGATTAAATAAAACATTCATTCATTAATATACAAAGGAATTATAATATAAAAAGATATAAATATCACTTACCCAACTCAAATTTTTCCGCATTCTCGATGAACTCTTCAACATTAATCGACACATGAATAGCTAGCTCTTAACCAATCTTGAGTGCAGATTAAAGCTTCTACTACTTTAGGAGTCAAAGAACTTCGAAAGTCATCAAGCATGCGACCCGAGGTACTAAAAGCCCACTCTGAACAAACACTAGTTACGGGGATAGACAAAACATCCCGAGCCATCAAAGATAAGACCTTATATTTTGAGCCAGTAGTTTTCCACCACATCAAAATGTCAAGATCAAGAACATCTTCACTTTCATTTTCAAGATACCGATCAAGCTCAGATTTGTTGCCATAGTACAACTCATTCATCGAGTTCATAAAGTTTTTCCGCCAAACTTGGATGTCATACTCATAGCTATCTTCATTACCATCAACATGGGAATCGCCATTGCAAGCACTCAGATTTTGGACATCAAAATTTCGATTACTTGAAGCAGGAAAAGATTGCTCATAAAATTCATACAAACGCTCCAATGCGTTCTTCACCTTATCAACCATCTCATTAACTTTCGATTCATCATCACAAATTTGTCCATAGCAAAAATTCACATATTGCAACTTTTTTGAAGGATCCAACACAACTGCAATCAGCAACATCATATTCACTTCATATAAACTCCCGTAATATATGTCAAATTTCTCTTTTAATTTCATACCCATAGCTCCAAGCTTAGGATCCGAAGAATTCGCCGCATCTTTCAAATATTTATACAAAAAAGCCATTCCCTCAAAATAATCATTTGAAGTAACACATGAACTCCCCGACATCCAATTTGTGACATCATGAAACTGTTTTAGAAATGCACAAAGAATAATGGCATTTTCCCAATCTTCATCTCTAGGAAGATCATGGTTAAGCTCATTTGGGAAAGACAAATAATCTTCTTCCATCCTTTCAAAAGCTTTTCTAAACTTTAAGGCGGCGTCTAACATGAAATAAGTGGAGTCCCATCTAGTGGTGACATCAAGACAAAGCGAACCCTTATATGTGATTCTTTCACTTTCAATGCAAGATTGAAATGCTTCGGCTCTCATAGGAGAACCCTCCACATACTTAACCACATTTCGGATACGTTCAATAGATTCACATACCATAGTCAAACCATCTCTCACAATCAAGTTTAATACATGAGCAATGCATCTCATGTGTAAAACAATACCATCTAAGATGAATGACCTTTCTCTGGAAAGTTTTTGCTTCAAATAACCAATTGCAACATCATTCGAACTAGCATCATTCATGGTTATTGTGGACAGCTTTCTTTCTATTCCCCACTCACAAATGCATTTTTCCACCATTTTCCCAATCTCTCTACCCTTGTGGCTATGCATCATCACAAAATTGATGACTCTTTTATGCAACTTCCAATTTTCATCAATAAAATGTGCAGTGAGACATAAATAATTCAGGTCTTGAACAGAACTCCATGTATTAGTGGTGAGTGCGATCCTAGACTTAAGTTCACTAAAGTAACTCTTCAAACAAGTTCTTTCACTGAGATACAACTTCATGCAATCTCTAGCCACTGAAAATCGCGATAAATGTTTGAAGAGAGGTTGCAACTCAGTGACAAACTCACGAAATTCAATACGTTCAACCAAGGAAAAAGGTTGTTCATCAATTATGATGAACTGAGCAAGCTTGTGCCTACAACGATCTTGATCAAACGTCCATGTTGATAAGACATTACCAGCACTAGTATCTTCTCCTGCTTTGCTAGCCACTTCTATTTTACGCAGTGCAAAGAATTTTTGTTTCTTATCTACATTGCGAGGAAACTTCTTGCACGTTTTCAAGTGTTTCCTCATCGCAAAAGTACCGTTAGCAACACGGTATACATACTCAAACCCACAATGAATGCACTTTACTTGATATGTTTTCTCTGTCTCCTCAACTAAGATTCTTGCAAAATGTTTCCACCAAGCAGACATGTATTGCTTCTTATGAGGAGGAAGACGTGAACTAGGTACCTCATTTGTCTTGTTTGTTGCACTCACAGATGGCTGTTCTTCACCTTCATGGCCCAACAATTCCAATTTTGTGATCGGACTTGTCTCATCATATCCCTCCACCTCCATTGACATGTTATCTTGATACATCAACTTCCCATATACACAACAATAGCAGAAATGATTAGAAATTTCAAAATAAAGATAAATATTTATAAAATAGCAAAACAAACTGCCGTACATAAACATTCAAACAGACATTCAGTGTGTAAGACAGAGTATTTATGACAAAATTCCCGTTCAAGATCAAGTTCAGATGTTCAGTGATGTGAGAATCAATATGTTAGACAAAACCAAAACTGTAACACCCCAGACAGCATGACCAACTATAAAGTGACTGGAAAGAGAACAACAAAAGCCATTCTCACTAAGCATCAGCTTAGTAAGATATGGAGTCAAACTGTAACATCCCAGACAGCATGACCAACTATAAAGTGGCTGGAAAGAGAACAGCAAAAGCCATCCAGCTTAGTAAGATATGGGGTTAAACTGTAACATCCCAGGCAGCCCTATTCTTTTGTACCACTTATCAGAAGCTCACAGCTGTCTAGTGATTTATGCTCGAAAGTTTTGAGTGCAGCACAACTAAAAAGGAGGAAACAACAAAATCTTGAAGTGGTTGACATATTTTCTTGATTAAGCCACGTCCACATGATGCTTGAATTTTGTACACAATTTTGGTATACTTAACTGTACATTCTTAGTAAGTGTTGAACATATGAGCCCAAGTTGTCAAGCTCATTTTACTGTTGCAAGTCATCACTGGATACCCCATATCCGTCGGTCTTCGGATCCTTTTTAGTCGGCTGTGTACTGACTGCCAGATGCTCAACAGTGCATATGTGAGTTGTTCTGTTATGTCTCGCGATTTAGGCGAAACCCACGAAAAATTCTTAGCATTATATCGCATTCCCCGGCTCCTGGCTGTGCACTGACTGCCAGATTCTTCAAGCTACAGGATCGTTATGAGATTCAAACACCGAATCGCGAAACAGACATTTCTCCAAACACGTCGTCCCCAAAACAGATTTCGGTTTGCAAAGTAAGTCCTGTGTAATCTACACACGCCCATACCATGTCTAGCGAAATCTACATTGCAAAGCAGAGCTCAGCTTCAACGAGAATGCTAAAGCTTACCTCTCTCGGACGAAGTCCCTGCCGCCGGAGGGAGCGAGCCGCTCGAGAGGGGCGAGTCTCCGGAGGGAGTGACTCACCGGAGGGAGAGTTGCTGGAGAGGAGACTTTGGTTGCAGCCGAGAGAGGAGAGTGAAAGAGGGAGTGTGAGTTTCGCGGACACAGAGAGCGCGAGAGAGTCGTTGCATCAGAAGATGAGCGGCGGATTCAGGGTAAAAGGAGAGACAAAAAGACAATTTAGGGTAAACATAGTTCCAGTTCCCGGTTCCCGGTTCCGGTTCCGGTTCCGGTTCCGGTTCTTCATTTTCACTCCCCGTTCCCTGGTTCTTCGGTTCTGGTTCCAATTTTTTCGTTTTTCAGTTCCGATTTTAGCTCCTAGTTGTCAAGATCATTGTTGTTAAATGCGTATCATTTGCCTTCTTAGTTTATAGAGATATGTGCACTAGATGTCCTAAAATTTATTATAAAGTGTAATTGAATTATAAAAATTACAAAAACTACAATAAAATATCAAAATTTATCAAATTAGTATAATCAAATCATTCCATTAATACCATCCAACTTGGCTAGCAAAACATGTTATATGGCTTGTTTAAATATTTTCTCTTCCATGTGGCAATGACATGACAAAACATGAAACATAAGGCTAACACAAGTCGTTTTTGAGTAAAAAATTATTATGCCATAACTTGTTGTACCATTAGACGAGATACTAATTTTTTTTTAAGAGATAATAAAAAAAAAGGGTATATATAGTTGGTATGATCCAATCTAGTCCGATTCCCTCTTAAATAAAAAACTGGACTATTTAGACATCAGTGCCACTTTTAGGAACTGAGAATCGGGCCGACACTCTAAAGAATCAGACCGAACAGCCGGTTCGAGAAATTTTTGATTTGGACGATCAATTTTTGCACATTCCTACTTTTGATGAATGTCTTGTTGGGGGTCCTCATCAGGTGGGCATCTTTTGAAATTGGTACAAAGATTTGTGCTGCTCGTGCAATTTTATAATTAGTTTTTTTCGTCCCCGCTTATTTATGGAAATTAACAAATTGACTCCCAGCATTTTTTTTTGCCCATAGGCTGGCGCCCTCCCTCTAAAAACAATATCGGCCTTTTACTAATTTATATTGTTTTGCTGAATCCAGATATATCCATAGTGTAACTCATGACGGCTTTTTACACGTGTACATTATATACACACATTAATTTTCACCGTGACTTTATTTCTTATATACAATAATATTAAGAGAAAATTCTAAAAAAGGACTTCAAGTCCCCTCATTTTTTCAAATAAGGACTTGTAGTAAATCTTATTTTAAACAATGGCTTGAAGTGGCCTTAGTTGTTTTAAATAAGGACCTAACATGATATGACCAATCACCAAACGATTAAATTTATCGACTAGTTAAGAGCGTTTTCGTCCAAAATTTCTTTTATCTTTTTTATTTTTTTCCTTTTTTTTTCTTTTTTCATTTCCTTTTTATGTTTCTTCTTCTTCCTCTTCGCCGATAGCCAACCAACCATCGACAATGCCCATGGAGGGCTAGGCAAAGGTCGAACTCGCCCAATCTGGAGAGGGATAGCCTCAATTGGGGGAGGTGGGCAAGCCCCTCACTGCCATCCACGAGGTTAGCCCTCATCAACCCCAGGCAAGGTCAAACCTCACTAGACTGAGCGAGGGTGGCCTCGCACACTACGGATAAGGGCTCAACGACCTCACTAGTCATTGCAATAACTAGTGAGGGCCTATAAACGGCTAGCAAATGAATGACCGTCGACATTTTCTTGAAGAAACAAATCTTGTGAATGAATGACCAATTGCCCACTTTTTCTTCTTCACGAAATTTGGCTGTCGTCGAGCCCTCGCCTACGGCCAATGAGGTTGCCAAGACCTCACTGACCACGGGTGAGGCGATCAAGCCCTCATCAACTGCAGGCAAGGCCACCCTCACCAAATCTGGCAAGGCTTGACCTCACTTGGGGCCAACACCTTGTGGATGGCTACAAGGGGCTCGCCTACCTCGCCAAATCGGGCGAAGGTGGCCCTCACCTAGCCCTCTGTAGGCAACATTAGTGGCCGGCCAACCATCGGCATAATGGAAGAAAAGACCCAAAAAAAAAGAAGGAAAAATGGTAAATGACAAATATGCCTTTGATCGTCAAAAAGTCAAACCATTATTTGAAATAAACGTAACCACTTTAAGCCTTTATTTGAAATAAAATTCACTTCAAACACTTATTTGAAAAAATATGGGCACTTTGGGCATTTCGCCACAAGGAATCCTAAATTGATATACATGTGACAAACCAAAAACTCTAACAGATTTATTCTCTGTTAATTTTCATTAAATTTTATAGTCAACATGATGAGTTAGATGATGGGAAAATTACTAAAACAATCTTATACTTGTGCTAATTCAATCATAGCTTTTTTTGTCAATTTAATCGTAAACATTTTACATTTGTATCAATTAAATTTATTCAGCCAATTTTGATGAACTAAGGCTAGCCAACACTAAATGGTCAGTTTTTTTTTTTTCCTTTTTTCCTTTCCTCCTTCCTTTGGCCAATCATTATCGCAGGGAAGGTCTCGCCAAGAGTGGCCATGCGAGCCTCACCAGTGGTCGACGAGGTCAACCCTACATAACCCAAGCCTCTAGTCTATTAGAGGAAGAAGGAAAGAAAAAAACAAAAAGAAAGAGACAGAAAATAAAAAAAAATATTAAAAAATTGCCACATCAATGTTAGCAAGTGTTCACATTAGTGTTAGTAAGCTAAAATTAGCTGAATAGATTGAATTGAAATAAATGCAAAAAGTTTAAAATCAAATTAGGAAAAAAACTGAATGAATTGGTGATATTACAATAAGTTTATGAATATTTTGGTAAGTTTTTTGTTAGATGACACATGAACCAGTTACATGGTTTTTTATTAGTCAAAAAATTAAGTTTACTGTTTCTTTTTATAGCTGATTTTTTTTTTCTTTTTTTTTTTTTTGAAGTTGATGGATTGGTGATGGCGAGCCACGTTCTTCAGGTTTGTCTCTCTCCTTGAACATATAGACAAACGGGTACCGAACCAAAGTCTCAGGCAGCATCATCTCTCTCTCCGTAACAGCAAACTAGCTCCGCCACTCATCGCCGCGCGAATGGCTGCCTCCTTCTCCGGCGCCTCTCATCCCGCGGCGGCGATCGGCGGCATTTCACCGGAAAAGGCGTCGTCGTCGTCGTCGTCGGTAGCCCGCGGCCCCGCTACTTCTCTCCCGCACTGACCCCGCCCCCGCGCGCGATCGACATGCTCGCCGACTGCGCCCCGTCCGCCCCGTCCGCCTCCGCCGCCGCCGCCGCCCTCATCCCCCGCCGCCGCCGCAACCTCCTCTTCTGCCTCCTCTTCCTCCTCTTCGTCTCGCTTTACTGCTTGATCCTGTACTGTGCCAACTTCGAGAGCTCCCTCGAAGCTGCCGGCTCCTCTCAGGTGAGTTCGGCCCTCCTGTTCCTCGGCTGAGTGGCGTTCGGTGTTTGGTTTGGTCTACGGAGTGAAGTAGCTTGTTGATTTACTGATTTTCCTGGCGGATTGGTGATTGTCGGCTTTGGATTCTGGCGCTCTGCCTTGAGGTTTCCTTTTTCCGAGTCAAGCTGGTTGCAGCTTTGACGTTTCGGTTTGTGATTGCGAAATGAAATGGCACGAATATCAGTGAACTGATCTCGATGTGCTTGAACAGACTTTCCCTATCAATGAAACTTAACTCGACCGATTGCGGTGGTGAATAGCTACGTTCTGCTTTTGAGAATTCAACTGGAATTGTCGGTGCATAACGTAGAAGATGTTTTAGTAGCTCTTCTTTCTTATTGTGTTGGTATGGAATTAGGTGGCCTTCAATGCCACGAAGTTCAGGCTTATGTAGAACAAAGTACGCCGCTATCTAGCTCCACACCAGCTGGACAGCAATTTAGTAGATAATCTTGCTATCTAGCTTCTTTTCTAGAGCGAAATGGTGCAGTTTAGTGTTAGTTTGGCAGTGAAATTTTTGAAGTGTTGTGTGCACTCTTTGGAGCTCCTCACTAGTCACCTCCACCTTCTGTTTTCCCCAAATATCAGTAAACACATTTTCAGAATATCTAATTATTATGCTTTGAGGGGCATGTTAGGTTCTCATATGTTCCTAGGTATGCTGAAGGTGTTGATAAGCTTGACGTGAGAAATGCCAAAATGGAAGTACCTCTTGTGAAAAAAAGTCTAATTAGCACGGTTCCACTTGAGCTTTCACCAAAAGATTAGTGCATTTCTCTTTTTCTATTTATGTCTTATGATTTTGTTACATGTGCACTGATGGATTTAAATGCGCTTTATTCCTCGGCAAAACTATTATACTTAGTATTCCGAGAAGTACAGGCTTGAGAAAGTTTTGAAGGATGCTGCAATGAAAGACAGAACTGTTATCATGACAACTCTAAATGAAGCATGGGCTGCTCCCAACTCCATCCTCGATCTCTTCCTCGAAAGCTTTAGAATAGGAGATGGAACTCACAGGCTCTTAAAACATCTGGTGATTATAGCATTGGACAAGAAGGCCTTTCTACGGTGTGTTGCTGTGCATACTTACTGTGTTGCTCTAACAACTGAGGGAGTTGATTTTTCGGCAGAAGCATACTTCATGACCTCTGATTATTTGAAGATGATGTGGAGAAGGATTGATTTCTTGCGTTCTATTCTTGAGATGGGGTACAATTTCATCTTCACGGTATGTGAATATCCATCTCTTTTCTGATATACATTTTATTTGATTCTCGATTGGACAAATATAATTACTGATTATATTGGGCTAGTTTGTTGATGGATGAAAGAGAGAAAGATCACAATCACAATGCATCAAAAAAAATGGTATTTGTGCTTGTGTTGTTAAGAAGCAATTTTAGTTGTGTTGTAATAGGTTATGGCATATATTCAGTGAGAACTCGTTCACTTTTTTTTTTTTTTAAATTATGCCTAATCCACATGTAGAGAAGTCACTCTACTGATTCAGAGTCTCCAACTTAAGATGACATGCTCAACACAGCTCCTATCTAAGACGGTTGCAGATGTGCTAGCAGTAAATGAATTACTCTGGTATTGACATAAGGAGGCACGAATTCCTTCTGTCTCCTGTCTTCAAACAAGTACCTGTCATGATATACTGCTATTGGTGAAGGTTAATAGGAAAAGCCTGTGAGATGCAGAGTTAGACTTAAAAGAATGTTTATTTGAAAATGTACTGAAGCCAACAATCTCAGAAACTTACCTAATTGTATGGTTATATTGGTTAATTGCTGGTCTGGGAGACTTTGACAGCCTCTAACCTATCTCCTCACATGTTGTAAGTGTGCAACATAGGGGTTTGAAATAGTCAAAAGCTAAGAGCTCTCACTAAGTCGGGTATTGATAATAAGTAAATGAGCTACTCTGGTATTGATATAAGGAGGCATGAATTTCTTCTGCCTCCTATCTTTGAACAAGTACCTGTCACGATATACTGCTGATGGTGAAGGTTATTGATAAGGAAAAGCCTGTGAGGTACAGAGTTTGAATTAAAAGCATGTTTATTTGAAAATGTACAGAAACCACAATTTCAGATATTTACCTAATTGTATGGTGATATTGGTTAATTGCTGGTCTGGGAGACTTTGACAGCCTTTAGCCTGTCTCCTTACATGTTGTAAGTGTGCGACATAGGGGTTTGAAATAGTCAAAAGCTAAGAGCACTCACTAAGTCTTCATTTGTAACAAAATGGGTAGTGATTCTGATTCTTGGGCTAATTTGATGCCATTAGCTAAGGATGAGAGCTAGTTTCTGCGGAAAAGAATACGTCTATAACAGAAAACTGGACAATCCTGGTTTTTGTTGTCAAAGTTAGTACCGCAGTTTTCTTGTTTATGCAAGCAGTTACTTTGCATCTCCAAATAAAGAAACATAATAATTATAGCAACAATAGACTATGACAGATGATGGATGGAGAGACAATGACCCTTCCAACTCATTAGTTTGTTATTCATTAAATTCTTTTGGGAGAAGTGAGTAGAAAAAAAAAAAATTGGTGGCAGCCCATATGCAAACTAGCTCTGGAAATAAAAGATAATTCATTGTATATAGGAAGAATGATTTTTATTGTGGCATATAAATCTATGAGCCACTAAGTTGAACTTTGAATAGTTCATCTTTCACTAATTTACTCTAAAACTATACACTGCATTGGTATGTGGTGCCAAAGCTTGAAATGAAGAAAATTCCTGCAAGGGATAAAAGCAGGTATAGATTTATCTCAAAGTCTAGTACTGGTAGTGCAAATTACACCACAGATTCAGTTTGGCATTTCTTCAGATTTCTAGGTCAACCTTTCAGATATTGGACATGATTGTAGTTAATTCAAAACAAGTTATAGAAAGACCAGCAATTGTCAATAACTTAATGATCATAACACCAGCAATTGCTGCAGTGTCCTTTCTAGAAGGCCAAAAGGCAAGAAAATTAGTAGAGCAGTGGCAAGAAATAGAAAGCCCTGTGAGAATGAATAAAGCTGCCCCCGTGCTTAGAGGGCAAAAGGCTCTCAACTCTTTCTTCTTAGTTTTGTAGTGGCTAATCAGTTGACACATGCTATTTTCTGAGGTTTTTGGATCTTTTTCCATGTAATTAATATAGCCTTTGGATTGCACCCCCTTGGTCTGTAACTTGGCATATAAGTTTGAATGGTGACACTGGAAATACATTAGAATCTTGGGTGACTTGCTTCCTAATGCTGAATGATCAGCTTCATCAAATATATTTTGGCTGCAAATGGAGCAATGATTGGGGATCGAAAATCATTTTTGACATGATTTGTTTTTCACAAAATTTTATATTCCTAGTGAGCACATCAAATTGACATAAATATGTTGATGGGCTTGATATTCCTTCCTTAGGAGGGCAGGTGGCTAGCCATCCCTTACACTAGGTTCTGGGAAATATGTCTGATAACACAAAAGCACACTATTTACCTATAGCTGTGGTTATCTGATGTGTCAAGACAAAATTCAGTACATTATATTCTTGCTTATGAAGCACATTCAATCTCAAGAGGAGGAAATATCTATAGTGTGTGAAAATACCAGTAACCCGTCGCTATATATTTCCACTCATTTCTCTCTTTCCACTCCCCCTCCACCCATCCAAATAAAAGAGAGAGAAAAATGGTGATGTGACTTTGTTCCCTCTCAGCATCTTTCCTAGCATTGATACCGTTTCGGTTTTTTTGTATCCAGGATGCTGATATATTGTGGTTTAGGAACCCATTTCCGAGATTCTTTGAGGATGCAGATTTCCAGATTGCATGCGATCATTTCCTAGGCGACCCTTATGATATTCGGAATAGACCCAATGGTGGATTTAACTATGTGAAGTCCAATAACCGGACAATTCAGTTCTACAAGTTCTGGCACTCATCACAGGCAATGTACCCTGGGTACCATGACCAAGATGTCCTTAACTTCATCAAATTTGCTCGATTCATCACAGATATTGGATTGAAAATGAGATTCCTGGATACTATGTACTTTGGGGGGCTTTGTGAACCCAGCAAGGATCTAAATCAAGTGTGCACAATGCATGCAAATTGTTGTTTTGGACTGGACTCCAAGCTTAATGATTTAAGGATGATGCTTCAGAATTGGAAAGATTTTATGTCCCTAACACCAAGGTTAAAGAGGTCACTCAACTTGTCCTGGAGTGTTCCGGACAAATGCAGGTGATTTGGGTCTTTTGAATGTCTATCATGTTTTTCTTAGTGGGTCAATTCCCTCAAATCATTGCGTTTTTTTCCTAACGATTATTTTGACCTATTTTTTCATTCCTTGTCAGTCTTGAAGCACTCATTCAGTATGATTTGCCAGCGAACAATGTCCAATGGTATGGTTCTCCAGTGAACGATGTGGGATGATGAATGCTACTCTAGAATGGAGTTGTAAATACGCTCAATCTTTTTGAAGCGAGGTATAGGTAGAAATTCCTTGTGCAAATTAGCACCTCTATACACAGTCCAACACATGATGCACAGACATAGTTTCTGGGATAGATTACTTGTATGTACTTTAGTAGAGGCATACTATTCATCTCTCGAGGCACTTTCTTCTTTTTCAACCGCTCCCCCCCTTTCCTACAAATGTAATAAAAAGAAGTAAACTACATGACTATGTCGAAGTCACATTTGAAGGTCGGCAACTCATGTAAGACCGATCCTTCAAATCTTTGATAACGGTAGCTGTGTCATTCAAACACGTTAATGAATCCTCAACCTCGAAAGTGAGGGCTTTCTAGTGCTATTTTGTGTTCTGCGCCTGCCACATGCAAGATTTTGTTCAGATCCTCTGAGAAGCTCTGAGTAGCGCTGCCACATATGAAGAAGATCAGTCTCAAGCCAGCATTGACATAGCGCGCGTAAGTGGCCTGACAAAGGGCCAATAGGTGGCTCTTTTCCCCAATATGTACGGTAATTTACTTTCTTGTCTATCCGGTCATCCATCCACAACTTCTGGTATCTCCAATATGCCAACTTGAACAATTGGTTCCCACGTAAGTTCGACTATTATACCACGCACGGAAGCACCCCCCTTCTCTCTCTCTCTCTCTCGTGTACATGCACACACCATTTTAACCTGCATGACTCCCCATTAGTTGACAAGGTCGATAACTAAGGTCCTGTTTTTAGAATGCTTTGTATCGCTGATCGGCCGGATGTTGGGAGCCTTAGAGATTTAACCATATGACCTAGAAATCTCTCCCTCAAACAAGTTATCTTTAAAGGTACTCTGCTGTCTGCATTGTTCCATTTTCACATGGCCGCTGAAGTTAAGCGGTTCCTGTGAACAAAACTAAGATCGAAGGGAAAGAGTATGGTGGAACTTGAATTCAGCTGTCATCTGAGTGTGCAGAAGCTGGTCGTCACTTTTGTACAGAGGCTTGTAATCACTTGCCCTTTATACATCTATCAATAAACAGACGTGTTAATAATCCATGCTCTACACAAGATTGATAAGGAGGAAACATCATGGAAGAGCTGAACTTATGTCATCGACCCCGACTTGTGACATTGATCCTTGTCCAAAGAGCAAACCGAAACTCTCGGTCCTGCTTCAGCTGGAGTACTTTACCTTAATTCATCTCGCTTCCTGCTTCCCGCGCCTCTATAAAGTGTCGTTATCAGAATCTAATTGCTTATGGCTCAGCAGAACACCTTGGTCCCATATCTCGAGGTACCTGTCCATAAATAGATGCATAGGAGAAGAAATAGGTTATCAGCCTCACCATCTCGGCATACATAGCAAATTCAAAATAAAACAAGTTGAGATCAGATATATCAAAAATGATTTGTCCAATCAAAGCTTGATGATACAAAGTTGCTCTGACAAACACTAAAAGCTGATTCTACAGGTGATAATTTGATTATTTGGATGTACCCCAGCAGCGTGACCCAGTTCTCAGCCATAAATGGATTTTGGAGCACTCAACGCAGCCCAGTATAATAGCTGACAGACTCATTGAATTGGATTTAGCTAATATAATATGAGCAGAAACCATTATTTTCTGCAATATCCCAAGCACATAGTCAAAAGACTGATTGCACAATGCATTAGGCTGTGGACCATAGAAAATTACAGGAACGTCATAATGTCAAGTACAAATATAATGTAGAATTTTCTGTGATTCAGTACTTCAACAAGGGGGCATTGTATATGATTACGTGATTCCCGGGTTAACAGTACATAATCTTGATTTTCAGTATTCCAATTGTTGTGATATTACAAGAAAAATAGGTTGGGTTCCATCATGAAATATTCAAGTTTGGGTTGGGTTGACTTGGTTTTCTGAACTGGAAAGAACTCCACATATACCCTGTTCTTTTAGGTAGATTATCAGGAGGGTTAACTTCTGAGTATGTTAGACATACAAAAAACTAAAATACACATGTCGATTTGGATACTACAGAATGTACTCCAACGCAATTTACATGTTTCAATGCATTTTAAAGATTTTTCCCAAAAAAGTAGAGAATGAAGAGAATACTGTCACTAGCATTTATGAGAAAATCCAATTCTACTCAAAACACCAAATACCTGTCTCCATTAACTTCAATGCAAAGGAAACGGCCATGTCTCCATCCATCTTCAAACTGGCCAAACCAAACGTCACCAGATTTTGTGTAGAAGCGCCCTTCACCATTGGCCTTTCCCTTCCAAAAATTTGCAAACCATCGGTCGCCAGTGTGAAAATAAAACCACCCCTGCAGGAGCATTGAAATGGTATCATTATGTTGCCTAATAAGTAAATAGTCTGACTCATATTCATATCTGGTGAATGAAATTTGAACAATTGCTGATCTTATGATGGAAGCAAAACATATGGAACTCAATTTGGCTAGAAGCTGAAAAAAGAAACAAACTAAGTAGTGCAGAATTGAGGAGACAGAGAAATAATTCTCACAGACATCAGCAGACTCACAATAGGTTCAAAATGAGCACATTGCTTGCATCTAGGAAGCATAAGGAAATGCTTGTCTTTCAAACTTAACAACTCTGAACATAAAAAAGCTGTAGAAAATTGTGGAACCATATTTATGTAAAAATATAAGTTGTTTTAGATGAAAGAGTGGTTTTGCAGTTAAATGCTTGAACACTCTCCTTTACGCATAAGCTATAAATTTCGCCTAACAATAACACATAAGAATGAATTATATGTGGGGAGACATATAAAGACAGATATTCAAACACAAGATCCGTTGTTCTAATGCCATGTAGAAGTTGTGAGACCACAACCAACTTATCCAATAGCTTCAGTAGTTCAATAAAGGGGAGGCTTAATATTTAAATGCTGTTACACAAATCAAAACAGATTCATCCTTGAACAGGAATATAACACTAGAAATTCTAATTAGCAAAATAACAGAAATTTGCCAACCTTTCCATGCATTACATCATCCCTCCAGGATCCCTGGAATACATCTCCATTGCTGAAGCAGTATGTACCAGAACCTGACTTCTTACCATAGCGCCACATACCATCATACATGCTTCCATCACTGAGAACCAGACGGCCCTATACATATTAATCCATGCACCACGGTCAAAGGTTTTCTTCATGTATGACAATAAGGACAGCAAAGTGTTCTTGGGTGCAGTACCTTTCCTTCAGGAAGACCACCCTGGCATCGTCCTCTGTAGATACCTCCTCTATATTTCATCTCCACATTAGGATTCCATGTTTTTGGAGAATATCGTTCAGCTTCCTGCAGCAGAACTAGAACCTTGAATGGACCATGGTCTTTGTAACTATGTACTGATTCTTGTTAAGAAATACAGATGATGCAATACATCGTAATGTGAGCTCCTATTACGGATAGTAGTATATTACATGGAAGGAGATATAATCAAACTTATGCTTAAAGAATATATTCCAGTTACACAATACGAACTGCGAGGAAATCAATTGTACAGAAACGTGACAATGATACGGGAAAACTAGAATTGCTGGAAGTTTCTCCAGCAAGTGCAACAAGGCTAAAAAATTAGAGGACACAATATCACCCACCTTAAAGGCCTGCTTTATTAATCTATAACTGAAATAAATAGTGGAGGAAAGGAAATTCATGAGCATAAAGGTCAACATCTTTACAACCAACACTTCAACAACAGCAGACAAATAAAAGCAATAATAAGATAACATGATCTCACAAAACTAAAAAAGGTCTGATATTCATTGCTATTCAGATAAGATAAAAAATAAATACTAAAAGGTGTTTAATTAGATTATCACTGTATCAAAAATTTAGCAAACGACAATATGTGGAAGCAAAAGGTGTTTAATCAGACATCTTTAAGAAAAGAAGATAAATGAAATATCTTCAACATAGTTACTTCTCTTGATCACTCTTCAAGATCAAGAAAAAACAGATGTTGTTCTGGCTGAAGATGAAAAACAAAACACTGCTCAAAACAATTTATAGTGCATGATTTTAAGAAAAAATATTACCAACATCGACGCTGCACGAGCAGAAAGATTTCCTTGTTTCTGGTGAACATCTGGACGTTTTCCCTGTATCAACGTTGATGCAGCATCATAGAAGTCCTTCACTGCTCCAAATCCTACATCAGCCAACCCACTCCAAGAAGACGCACTTAAATTATCAACTGGTTGGGCTTCCACAACGTTCACAATTTCCTGAATTCCATTTTGCGTTGAATTTGCAATATTCTGACTGTCTTTTAGCTCATTTGAAGGCTTTACACCAACTGGAAGCTGAAAGATGCTCATGGTATTAAGCATTGAACTAGAAGAGTCTTGTGCCCTTTCTCTTGCCCACTCCTGTGCCACCTCATATCCAGGTGTGAAGTTCCAAGAGTTAAGTGGCTCTCTTTGAAAGGATGGACTTCCTAAACAGTGCATTCTAACCAATTCAGTTATGAATTTAGAGTCTAACAAGCAAGTCAAGGAAGACAACATGCACCACATTCAGATTTTACGTGTTGAATTATTTGCTTATTACCAGTGCATAAAGTACTGTAAGGACATCATACAAGAATATTTTTATGTTTTACCTTCAGGAAGTTGATCATCCAAAATTTGCAACTCTGCACTGCTCTCTGAGAATCGAGACTTGCCTTGCTCATATCTTCTGCATTGGGTCCATCAAAAGAGGGGATGTCAAATTCATGATTTTATAGCTAGACAGCTAAAGCTGACGTGACAAAAAAGCTCTCAAACCTGGATGAATAAAATTCATTGTTTTGTATTTCGGCTGATGATTCAGGCTCTCTGGAATCAAACGCAGATCCTTGTCCTCTACCATTTGAAGCTACACCACTTTGCACTTCATCTAAGTCTAGCACTTTTGTCACTTGAGAAGGATCCGCAGTTTCAAATGAACTTTTACCCTGACTTCCATTCAATTGTGGTTGTTGCTTTCCAAAAAGATTGAAGACAAAAGGGAAACTTTGAACTAGTCTTGACAATATGCTGCTCTTCTGAGGGTTCCGATCTCCATGACTGTGTAGATGGTAAGAAGTCAAAACTCAAAAATGAGAGACAATTTCGGCAACAACTCCTTAAATGGTCATACCAAAGTTTTTGATAATAGAGATGCTGACAGTAGAAAGAAGGTAAAACCACTTGCTCATTCCAATCCAGGGACGGGAAAAACTCTACTCGACTCACTAACAAGTTAAACTGCAGAAAGATGAAAAGTAAAAAAAACCTATGTCCCAATAAGAGACTTATTCCAGTTCAATATGATCAGAAGTGATGACTACTGAGTCAAAATGTCTAACAACGCCAAAATGATTATTTCACAGATTCTACATGCATCAACAGAGCTGAAAATGGTCCTTACCAAAAAAAAAACAGAGCTGAAAATGTTCATTGAATTTTAAAGCCTCTACGACACTGGAGTAGTGTCATTAATCAAGAACTTTATTTGCCTTAAACTATTCCAATAAAGGCAAGTTGGCAGTCCTTTTTAAATTAGATGGGACCCAGTTCAAAATAGATAAGATACTAATGCATATGCAACATATTGAGCTTTTGATATTCCATTAGGACTCTTACCCTACGATAACAACTGTTGTTACTAGCACATTCGCCTCCAAAGTAGGCTCCTGAACCATAGAAATAACAACTTCCTTTTGGTATCCTGTAACTTGACGAAAAGTTTCCAAAAAGGCTTTTAGATTGAGTTGGTTGCCACCTGAACTGGTAAGGATGCATATGACTATCCCATTGAAATCCTGTAACCAGACAAAAGGGGAAAAAAGGGGGTAGCAAACATTTAGCAGATAAATTAAGCAGCATGTGAGAAATGAAGACAGTTAAATTCATCACAAAATTGTACTTCATTATTGTTATTTTTCCACTGAGGGAATGAGAAAGGGCTTGGGACACTAAAATAGCAATTGTTACTTGGTCATAAAATTAGTATTCTGTTCAAGGTGGCATTTAATTTAAGAGCTGCCCACTGCACTTGAAACACCAAGTTCTGATTTTAAATTTCTTTCCTATTAAGTAAATGAACATCAGCATTACCTCAACACCACGATTAAGAAATGGGCAGTCATATACCGCTTGCAAAATTGAGGTTTTGATGTTGTAACCAGTACCAAATCCAATCTTTCCTTCTTTGTATCTTTCCAGGGCCTGACAGAGTTGCAAAGCCATATTAATGAAAGGCAAAAATATTAAATAAAAAAAAAGGTTTGTCATGTAGAGCAAATAATTTCTTCTTATATCAGGTCCTTAGAGATGATATACAAATTGCAGATAGCAGTGAGACAACAGTGAGAAAGCAAAAAAAGGAATCGTCAGAATCAGATATAAACAGGAGCATGTATTGGAACTCACTTCCATGACCTCAGTAATATTCAGTTCTTTCGTACTGTTCTGCATCAAGTCTAAATGCTTTTTGTGGACATCCTGAAAGAACAAGGTAGCAGAAAATGAAAGAATAAATCACCAATTCCAGGAGAGAGACAATGATATAGAAACGGAAACTTACAGATGTAAGAATAGCGATAGCATTTATAGCCAAGAGAACTGCATTATGTGCCGTTCTCACAGCCTCATCAAGCGTAACCAAATCTTTTTGAAGCAGCAGGTCGGTGTCAATATCTGCAAGACTCCATTCCATAAGTGGGAAACCTTTTGAGCTAGAGCTGTGAATATTAGTAATGAAAATTCGAAATGTACAATAAGAAAGTTTTAATTGATGAGATCTGCAGGTAATGAACTTGAAGTTAAATGGATTTGCCACAAGCCATCAATTAAAATGTCTTACAGAAGCTCTACACTAGATGGTTAGTTTCTCCCATCGTATACCTCTTATATTTAGATTGAGCAAAATGAGTCAAAGTAGCTTAGTACATCTATAAACAGAAGTCAATGACAAATGGATATTCAAAATAATAAATTTGCTCCTTTAAACGAACACTTTCTTAAGTCCTCTGCTACCTTATATTACTAAAACCCATTTTTAAGACTGAGGAATAATAGTATGATTTGTCCTAGAAACCTCCTCAAAAATCCTAAACCATTTTACCTCAGGACAATTTTAGCTGAAATTCACAAGCAATTATCAAAGACAACCGGCAGTCGAAGTAATTCCAGACAACTAAATCTTATATTATCACAATATCTGATATTGTTATGCCTAAAAGGACAGAAAAGATTACTCACTTATGCAAAAAGTTGTATGCTCTTTAAGTTTGTCAACCAAATCTTTGACCTGCAGAATAAATTTGTAGACAAAAGTATTAAAACACCAATCGTGAATACAAAAGAAAAAAGAAAACCTGTCATTTGCAAGACTAAGAATAAAGCCCTATTTGGAGGATCCAACAAATCTTCCTCTCCATAACATTCTTTAAACTTTTCCAGTTCAAATTTTTGGTATACTGAGCATGACATGTACAAAAGCAGATGTTACCTCATCTCGCCGCCTTCTTCCTTCAAAGCTGAAAGGTGTTAGAAAAACAGCAACGGCAAATCCATTAGCAGATTTCACTCGTCTCAGAATATCCAAAGCGATGGTATGATCCAAGCCATATCCCGCACTAGCGACCTATTGAGAGAAGGCAGAAAGGAGGGAACATCAGCAGCAGTACAAGAATTTAAGGAAAAGCACTAACAAAATCAGCATATGATATTTTCTTGCTGAAAAGAAGTATGTAAGGTAACCATATAATATTGCACGCACATTTCAAAGGCATGTCCCATTAAAATATTATAAGCAGCTTAAGTCCTAATATGATGGCATACCCTCTGTGCACTTTGAAATGAGAACCATTCTGTACTTATGCATTTGGCTCCAACGGTTAATCTAGATGCAGTTTGTAATTCATCGAAGATTTAGATTTTAGAGCACATATTTAGCAAAAGAGAGTCTCAACAATTGGACGCAGGGTTTGTAGAATGAGAATTGGTGACGGACCAAGTCTCAGAGATAAAGGGTATCTTCCACAAAGGATGTCCCCAAGTGAATTCTTTTGTAAGATAAAATTGAGAAACACGACACAATAAAGGGTGAAGCTGTAATATTGGGAAAAAATTAACCCACTTTGTCATATCTGCCTCATGTTACCATAATTTATGCAAGCTTAATAGGAAGACTTGAATTTCTTTCATAGAAAACCGTTATAACCTTCAAAGTGCATACGGGTATGTCATCATATTGATTATATAGAAAGCATAGCAGAATGATAACAGAATCCTCACAAAGAAGGAGTTCTAACTTATAGTTGAGGAATGTACAAACAAGAATTATAGCCTTCGGAGAAGACTGCATGATATGTGGAGCTTCCACAAGACTGGGAGAAGTATCTGCAAAAAAAAAAAAAAAAAAAAAACCTAGTGATATAATCAGCAGAAAGGAACTGTCCATGCAAATACTTCCCCATATGTGCAAAGATGATGGTTCAACGTATACTGCCACGCTGAAAATGACAGAGTAACCATCCCAAAATATCATCATCAGACTTAAATTTTTCCCATAGCATTGCTGTGAAGCTAAGATAACTCACTTGTTTTTTGCACTCCACACTTAAAGCCGTTGCAATTTACAACTACATCTAAAGCCATAACCCAGCAAAACCTAAATTTTGAGGGAACCAGATAAAAGTTCATCATCTAGATAGATTCAAAAGTTACTGATCAGGGATCTATTACTTCTATAGAAGCATGAGCAGTTCATTGGAAGCAGATTCACTTACTTTTCATGGGGCTAGAAACTAAGATGAGAAATTAGCTTTTAATGTCTTTATATTGCTGTCTCTGATTTTCTCAGTTAGAAGCCGAATCCCTTATTTTCACAGGTATAGAGATCACAGAGAAAGGCTCTTTATTATAATGGTGCCTTTGCTTTACTTAAAAAATTGCATAAACAGAAGCAGATAGATCCTCCCAGAAAATGTAGAAGACTTCCAAAAATTGAAGATTTAAGTCATATTCCTTCGGCATGAAATTTTCCAAACAGTTATTGATCCATAAACAGGTATAAAGATGAAAAACCAATTTAGAAGACCAATAAGGTGGTCTCTTGCTCTTAAGTGGATAAAACAACAGCAAAAATAGAATTATCAAATTCTAGCATCAGAAGTTATAGTTTGGCAACTCCTCTTCTTCTTTTTTTTCTTTTTTTTCTTTCTTTGACATACGGTTCTAATTTGGCCACTCAATCTTTGAAATTTTGAGTACTTCATTCCTCAGGCTAAGAAAAAAAGAACCAACTTCAGACATAAAGGACACGGTAACCTAATTGACTGGTAAATTAGCACATTGAAGCATATTTTGCATTCCAGGCATCTAAAAGAAGTGGTATTCAAGCATCTAAGGATGTTTAAGATAGTATTAACAAAATAGGTACTCCATGGTTTTCACGCTGAATCCTTGAAATTTCATTCCCCCATCTCTCAAAAACTTCTAGATGACTGGTACTATACATCCATAGATGAAAAAGATGGGATGAGAATCGACCTTTGTCATTCATAATAAAAGAAGATAGATATATACTATGTTACATAAGTTGCATCCCATTTTGCCTCAACTACTGAATTCCAGTTGTATTATTGACAGTGATCCATTTATAAACCAAAACTCCCTCGCACATAGGACATCTATGACTGAACTTTTAACTGTGATTATAGCAAAGAGTTTGCATGACTCCACCTATAAATTTTAAGCAATTAAATATCCAATCAGCCACTCAGTTTTATCACTAAACAGACCTTATTTGATTAGAAGTCAATCTAAAAAAACAAATAATAGGAACAGGTACAATAGAATCAGTGCAGAGAACCAGAAATTGAACCTTTGTCAAGCGTCCGCTGCTGTAGTTGCACCTTTGTTGGATCATTCCTTATGATATTCCTGCAAAATAGTAGCTTTCCAGATGATGTACAGGAATATCACATGAAAAAATTGGGAATTTTCTAGCTAATCGGCACTTTTCATACAAAACATCAACAACAAATGCATTTCATCACTAGAAAATTTTTCTGATCTGGAAGTCGCCACTTTCTGTGTTAAATAAAATCAAATTTCCGTATGGTAGTTCCCCTATTGAAGATCCTGGCATTTACCAAAAGTCTATCAAGTCCAGCAAAACATGTGTGGTAATATATGATTGCTAAATGCAGTAGAAATTAAATTGGAAAACCATCCTGAATACCAACTGAGCTGAACATGTGACCTTCTGCACTTTGACACATGCCAATGATTATTGACGATGCTAAACATGCGATCTTATGCAACTCAATTGTGTGATTTCCATCATCTTAGGAGTCCAACCTACCGGTAAGCAACTCCGACAGACTACTACCTCAATGGATCCAAGTCCAACAATGTCAAACAGTGATATATAGTCCAAAGGAAGCTCCGAATAGACTACTACTTTTTAAAAAAGAGTCCTTCACGTATAACTTAACCACAAGGTCATATCTTCTGAGGTGCTTCATTTCCTAATGGCAATACTTTCATGTCAGGAAACCTACGAGCTACCACTTATTGATCCTAAGCTACGTTACAAAGAACGAACCTATCCAGATGAGGCTTTTAAACATACAACATGCACTCTTTCAACTACTACCCTCATACTAAGACAACCGAACACCATTCCAAACAGAGCATTGAAGTGTCACCAAAATTCAAAGAGATGAATAAAAAGAACAGAAACGGGTATTACCAGAAACGCACGGATTCGAATCCAAAAGGCGAGTCCAAGCAGAAATCAAGAACGGCGTCCTTTCGACTGCCAACGCCAATCACCTCCACGAACTGGGCATCGCCGCCGCCGCCGCCGCCCACCTTCTCGTCGTCCCCTATACGCTCCCCGTCCAATCTAACCCGAACCGACAACGGCGCGACGCGGGCACCGGAAACCACGCACCTCTCCCCTGAATACCTGCGCCTGCAGCGAGGGAACGGATGGAAGGAGAGAGACTGGGGTCGGAGACGACGAAGCGGGAGGCGAGGCGAAGCGGCTAGACGGGTTGTCGCGGGGTCGAGGGGAAGGCGCACCAAGCGGGACATGGCTGGACAATGCGGCTTCTGGGTCGAGTTTCTTCAGGCGAAAAATCTGAACTTTGGTGCGAAGAAGCCGAAGGAGTGGCTCATCTCTTCTGCTCAAACCGTAACTCACTGAAGCTCGGGTGGTGGTGGGGTTCAAGGCCAACGCATGCTTTGTTGATATCTTCCCATCAGGCAAAAATTTTGCCTTGAAGAAGTTTGGGTTGGAACGAGTTGTTTTCAATGGATCCAAGATTCAATTTTGAAAACCCATTTAAGTACCATGTACGTGGTTTGAATGATCCTAAGTGTTTCGTATGAGACAGAAGTTGATTTCTAAGATTCACAAAGCCAAAATATTAGAAGTTGGTATTGAAAAATCAAGATCATATTGAAATCAACAATATAAATAGAGAGAATGAAAATGAGTGAAAAATAAATAAATCAATTTATGATAAGATTCACTCATGTGAGGCTAGTGGCCCTCGTCGAGGACGAGAATCGATGAGGTCGCCGACTTCCTCACGCCCTCCTTGATGTTTAGACCGATCCTCTCTAGCGAGCATACTCCTCACCAATTTCTCCTTCAAAGTTCAACTGTAGAATAAGGGCCGATGACCTATGCCTAGTTCGACATGGGCCGTCGATTGCGGACACGGCCGCTCACCCCCGGGGGGGCGCTCTCTTCTCATTAGTAAAATATATCAAACTTTAATGACTACTTATGACCGGATAGGCGAAGGGCCCAATTGTAGAATTTAAACAACTTAAAAGACTTAGATCGTAAGGAAAAAATGATTAGAAGATCAAATCGCACAAGCATTGAAGTTTCGAAGACTAAAGTTGTATTGGACCTATCAAAATAAGTCATAGACTTATTTCTTAATCAATATTTGATCAGCTAAGTCATTATATGAATTAGTTATATTCAGTAAATGAGTTATAAATAGGTTTAAAATGGTAAAACCTAAAAATATATGAATGTTAAATGAGTTCACAGTTTATCCAAACCCAATTCAACTTTGTAATTCTCTTTTCACCTTCCACGAGAAAATATTGAACTCTTTGTGTTGTTCCAAGTTAAGAGAAGTCTTGCCGTGCTCACAAGATGGATTCGACTTCACCATTATTTAAAAAAATCAAAAGGAATTCTTTTTTCCCATTAATTTTTCTTTTTATTAATTTGTACGTTTTGTACGTTAATTATTAGATTATATAATTCCTTGCTTGCATTTGGCGTTGTTCATATAATATTTTAATCCTAGTTTTTGCCATTGCAATCCATAATTAGCATAAATTATCTTCTTCAATATCTTACATTTCATCTAATTAAAAATTCAATTCCTCACATTTTTGGTTGCTGTGATTTTATAAATTTACTACAAAGCACTAACTTTCTCTTATTCTTTATTGTGAATCAATACAAAAATTGAAAATTTTATATAATGTTGAAAGCCAATCTTTAGCATCTTATAGGCGAAATAGTGGCCTTTTTCAAATAACATATACACATGAAAATTTGTAAAATATTAATTGAATGTATATGGATTTTCATAAGTTAGATTAAATGTGAAAGTGTTTTAGTAAACGAATTGAGTTAGGAATGGGTGGGGCTAGGTATAGATCACTAAATATATATTATGTATAAATGGGTTTAAAATAGTTAAATGGGTTAATTTGAGTTAAGATCATTTTCAATCCAATCCAATCCAAACCTGATCTAATACAAACAACCTTAACTTGTACGTAATCCTAATAGATACAATTCTTTTGGGCCAGGAGGAAATGAGAAAACAGACCAAAGAGCATTGCCAATGCTATTGCTTTTCATTTCCTACCACTCCTGGACAGAAATGGAAGGCTTGAGGGGAATTGTTTCTATTCTTTTCCCCCAACTTCTCATTTACATGGACACCAATTGGTAATTGGAGATGGCCCACAAAACCGCCCCACGCCTTGCGGGGGCGATTTCGTACGTCTGATTTTTTCTTTTAAATTATTAAAATTTTCTCGTTCATATCCATCTTACTCCCAATTATTGGTTTATACACCATGTTTGACCTCTAATCCTTTTAGAATGATAACAAAAGCAAAATATAATGGGAAAATGCCATCAAAAATCCTAAACTATACCACTTGAGACAATTTTACCTTGAACTTTTTTTGTGCTATCAAAAACCCCAAACTATGTCATTTGGGACAATTTTACCATAACTTTTTTTTGTGCCACCAAAAACCCCAAACTATGTCACTCAGGACAATTTTACCTTGAACTTTTTCTTAGGATTTTTTGTGGTATAAAAAAAAATTCAAGGTAAAATTGTCCCAATGGCATAGTTTGAGGTTTTTTGTGGCCCAAAAAAAGTCTATGGCAAAATTGTCCTAAGTGATATAATTTGAAGTTTTCAATGGTACGAAAAAAAGTTTGGGATAAAATTATCCCAAGTGGTATAATTTTGGGTTTTTGGTAGCATTTAAATGTCCACAGAATAATTTTTTAGCCGGATTTTCAAACATAAAAGAGAAAGAACACATATTTTTGCTCTAGGACAAGTTTTGCTTCTGTTACTTCAATGGCTGACGAGTGTCTAACATCATCAACATGTCAGGCTCACATTGCACATCATGCCCATCTATCAATTGATGAAGTATTTGGAGCAAACATATGGACAAAGGTTTTATAGACCAAATGATCTAATGGATGCTAGAGCGATACAACATTGCATCGGTAAGATGATCTAGTCCCCTCGTCATCGCTTTCAATAAGCACTATTGCAAAGCGTAAAGATAATGATATGGTGGTGTTCACTTCTAACTCTATTTACGTGCGATAAAACAAAATAGGACAAAATTGTCCCATTGGCATACAAATATGCCTTTTTTGAAGACATTGGAAATGTTTTTGTGCCAAAATAATCTTATGGACATAAATTTATGCCTTTCGTAAGACATAATCTAATTGGTCTTTTATCTATGGTACATATATCAATACATTCATAAATCTTTCAATTTTGATAATTTTATTTTAAATCTTTGTATGAATTTTCAATATAATCCTTGCCATCAATTTTTTTTGGAAATCGTTGATATGGTTGTTTAGACATCGCTGATCATCCTATACAACATATTGCCCCATCAACGATTTTCAAAGAAAATCTGTTGAAATTGAAATTTTGCACAAAAATTGAGGACTAAATTTGCAAGATTAAAAAGTTTGTAACTGTATTGACATTCAAACAATAAATTTAGAATTGACTAGATAATTTCTCATTTGAAAGTAGGTACTCCAATTGTCCAAAGGATAAAAATTTGTCTCATTTTTTTATTATTATGTTTGACCTAATAACAAAAGAGTGTTTAAATAATAGGGCATTGTCTAGATTGACGTTTGTAATTTTACATTCTAATTAATCTAAATCCTGTGACTCGGTGACTTTGAATTTTTTTTAAAATCCGGAATTTTTGAAATTTCACAACACTCAAGTGTTGGCACATAGGTAAACCAAAGACTTTTTCATAATTTTCTAAAATGTGAATACCATTTGAATTTGTTGAGAAAAACAAAACAAGTTATGGTTAAATGCAAACAAACATATTTCTAGTCTGAAAAAGAAAAGGCCATTGGTGCATTTGGTTCATCATTTAGGACCTTTTAGGGAAATACAACACCCTTTGGCAAATCGTAATTGAAAAATAAATCGTAATTGAAAAATACTTGGGGGAAATGTAAGACTATTTGGTAAACATATATTTGAAAAGTCCTTTAATGTGACAAATTAAGTTTTACTTTTAATTTGTTTAAATTTGAAAAGAAAACAATGACTGCAACTTTTATATTTTCACGTTAAGAGTAATTTAAAAGAGATATTAAGAAATTTATATAAAAAAAATCGCATCAAAGTAGACCTTTCTCAATTAAAAAGAGATTCATTTCATTATAATAAACATGATCGCATATGTTCTTAAAAAGAAGAATGGTGCAAGTGCCATAACTTGCATACGGCACTTACTCGAATACAACTTTTTCACATCGGAGTAAAATCAATCATTTGAGTGTCGTTTTTGGCAAACCATCCTACATGGACTCATTTATTTATTTTTTTTAAATTTTTTTTAAATTTTTAATTTGTTTTTCTTTTCCTTTTTTCCCCTTTTCTTTGGGCCTGTAAGGGTTACTAGCGACCCTCACCACTATGAAATCCTTGCCCACAATTGAAAAAAAGGAAAATAAAAATGAAAAATTCTATAAAATAATTAAAATATTAACAAATTGTCTATGTCAAGGCCAACAAAGCCATGTAGGACGATCAGTATCCACGTTAGATTTTTTTGGTGAGGTAAATCATCGATAGTACTCAAGTGATCAAATTTTCAAATTTGTGACACTAGAGTAAATGAAAAAAAAAGTTATGACCTCAAGTAGAGTCATACGAAAGTTATTGCACTTATACTATTCTTAGTCCTATGTTCTTTGGAAATGAATACATTATCCTTAGATATTACGAACTTACTACGGCTTTGTAAGCTCATAGTATCCTAATGGCAAGGCTAAGAATCTACTTCCATATATCTGCCGATGTTATTGCCATCACAATTCTTCTCGAAATCGTAAACAAATCCCATATATTGTAATGGAACATCATATATAAAATATCATGCCCAAATCTTATGAACCTCTATAAAGAAGAGAAACTTATAAAGTGCTACTACATAGAAACAAAACCCTTTTGACAACTATTAAACAACCACTATCAGTAATAAAATCTTAAGTACATGCTCCTAATCCCTCGATTGAAATCCTTCAAATAATATAGTTTTATCTGTCATAGTTCCACCAAAAATAACAATTGCTTGAGATACATCTTCTGTGATATTTGTTTTTTGTTGCAATAATTTGTAGCCATCATAATCAACCCTCTACAAATTTTACATTCATATATTTGCTCTTTGAAGTAATCTATAATACTAGAATCATATGATTATCCAAACAAAAGCTAAACAGTAGGGAAGTTGAGTCAAAATGCAAGCAATACAAATGACATTTGAAGATTAGCATTATCTCAGTCTCTCTCTCACATGTACACCTAACCCGTCAAGAAGAGAGAAAATTAAATACGATCCTCTTGCTTTAATTAAAGGAACTTGAATCAAGCCCAATCTCCACCATTCATGAACTTAGAAGGGTGATTTGAAAATCTAACCTCAAGAAAATGAATACAATTATCTTGCTATTCTTAGCTTAAAGTGACTACAAATCAAGACAACCAGAGCTCAACAGTGCACAGACCAACAAATTAAAGTGATCACGAATCAAGACGACAAGGGCTCAATAGAACACAAATAAGCATAACAAGTTAATTAGAAATCATAAAAGCCACAAATCAAAGAGAAATCTTGAATGAAGATTGTTAATGTAGCTAAAAAATAAGCTATATCTGCAATTATTGACACAAATTTCTATGAAAAACCTTTATGCTCAACACATATAAAGAAATCTTAGGTGGAAGAGGCAAGTGTGATATGAGGGAAGTAAGACAAATGGTGTCTTAAGCGAAGAAAGAAGCACAAGGAAATGCATATATCTTTTTAGTAAGAAAGGTCCGATAGAGAGCGAAGAGGCAAAGTGAGAAGGGTCCATTGAGAGTGAAGAGAATGGATTGAGAAGTCACAACAAATAGGGTTTTGTTTAAAAGGGGGAATATTAGATTTTTAATAAGCTTTTGAAGACAAAAAAGACGTATGGCCAAATTTCATTAATCGGTGGAAATAGCCTTTTGAAAATGCTAAAAGCTAAAGGCACCTCAAGACCTCCCTTAAGCTTTCGACTTTGCCAATGCTAGCATTTGACTAGAGAGGTCCTAAAAAAGTTTGTCAACCACTTAAAAAATTTCCTGAGGAGTTTTGGAGACTAAAAACCCTTTGTAAATATAGAACCAAATGCACACTATATCTCTCTTATAACGAAACTACAATATAAAATACGTATGTAAATGAATTATAAGTTAATGTGGGAAAATAGTTGGTGAGACAATAACAAATAGATTCTTTCATACATGCCTGATGTGCATTGCAACATAATTTGACTCATTCTTGCCATAGGGAAAAATGTTCAAAAACTCCTAAACCTATTACACAATGGTCAAATTCAATAATAAATCTCTTAATTTTGCCAATTCAATCTTAAACCTTTTGACAATTTGTTAATTTAATCATTTGACCAATTTAGTCCAAAAAGTGCTTACATGGATATCCAATCAATGTCGGTCGTCCTACATGGCTAAATCGGCTGACGTGAACACAAGAGATCAAAATAATGCCGTCTTTTGCTATTAAAAAAAGCCTTTGAATGATAGGAAACATTATTGTTCTGGAAAACCTCCTTTTTGCCTCAAATTTATTGAATGTTCACCCAAATCCCTTAGTGTCTCTCCAATTTGAAGAACCTTAATCGAAATTAATCAAGATATCTTTTGCTCAAATATATTCAATCTCAAATCAAATCAAACGATTTCGCTCAAGTTAAGTCATTCTAATATCAAATCAACTCCCTTGTTCATTCCAATGCCATCATATGTCTTAATTCTACACTTACTCATCCAAATCATAGATCCGATTCACCCATAAACCAATCATGACCCAATTTAACATCATGATTATATATCAAACATGACAAATTGTCATGCTGATTTGCTTCTATTATTAACACTTAGTGAACACAACATAAATGTGTATTTTCATTATCCTAAATATAACAAAAAGATTGGTTGTCTTCATATGTATTGTTAGAATTTTCTTACATTATTATATCCTCTAAGTTTGAATTTTTCAAATTTTCATTCTTAATCTTCTATTTATATATGAGCATTTCAAGGTCAATGGTTTGCATTTGCTATGCTTGTTCTAGAAAATATTTTGTCGATGCTATTAGCATCTTAAAAGAAGGTTAGGGGCTTGGATTTCTCATTTTTTATCATTATACTCAAACTTTTACACTAGGAATCCTAAAATATGGCTTTTCCATCAAAAATTTTGGTCCCATAAATGATAATTTATGTCTACATTTGAGAATTTACAAATTCATTTTAATATAATATCTTTTAAGTGAGACTCAAGATATTCGGCAAAAAAGAATTTAAAATATTCTACAGATGTTATGTTCACATAATAATTAGCTACATTAGATCTATTGAAATTGCAAATTTCATGGACTTTCTCCACTTTATAACCTATTGCTCATTATTTCTAATTAAAATGGATATAAATAATCAAATATTCCCAATTGCTTGGCAGTTATCAATGTTGAGAGTAAATACCTGAGCTTAGTTCTTGATAAAGTTGATGTAGGACCTTAACATTATAAACATATGTAGACAATATTAGGTTATTAATAGTGATAAGTAAAAGGTAAATTTCTTTTTTTTTAATTGTTATGTCTCTCAAATGATTACACTTGTAATATGTTATTTTTGTGGAAATAATATTTTATAGGATTTTTACAAGCTATGACTAAGTTGTTGCCTACAGCTAATCATAAAATGCATACTAAACACATCTATGTCACTTAATAGTATGCTAAGAGTAATATTATGATGAATATGATGAACATGTTCAAGCGTTGAAGAAAATTAGTATTGATACATATCATGACTTAGTTCAAATAGTGTAAAATCACTTAACTAAGATTTTCTTCACTACTGAAATCAAATGTGACATGGTTGACAACAACTTATGTGAGGTATTCAATGAAAGAATCATACATATTAGATGTAAGTCCATTTACAATATGTTGGAAGAGATAATGATAATAATAATGATATTGATAGGGAGACAAACATAAAGAGATGTATGTGCTCAATGGATGAGAGATTGTAGTTTAAGAATTGCAAATAAATTAGAAGAAAATAAACTTAGTGCATCTTTCTATAGAGTGAAATGTAATAGTAATATGAGATATAAGATGATAAATAAGAATGAAAAGTATATGATTAATGTGTTCAAAAGATATTGCATTTACAGGAAGCGCTAGCTTATTGGCATCCCTTATTCCCATGCCATAGGTTAGATGATGCGTATATTTATATGGATGAGTATTGTAAAAAGGTAAAGCTCTTAGTTAGTTATCAGAGCATGATAATGCTGGTTCGAGGAGAGAGATTTTGGGAGGAAAAACTAATAGGGAAGCATTTGTTTTGAGATAAAATTTGGATTATTAAAAGCTCAAACACCATTTAAAAAAAAATATATTGCCATAAACATATGTGATTTTTAGATTTTGAAAAATCTTCACTTCATTTATTCCACAAATAGAGTGCACATATATATACAAACATGTTGATAAATACAAAACATATTCAATAACACAATTTATAGCAAACTTATAGAGTGTGTTATTATCATAACTTAAAATAACATAATCAACATTATCTTCAATCTGAAATTTGTTAATTTCAAGTTTGCAAAATCTTGTTTCAATTGTACATTGAGAGTTTTGACTTCAATATTTATCAAATAACCATCATTTCTCATTATAGGTCAACATTGGTTCTTTTTTGACATTGCTTTAGCGAAAACTTTTGGACATGCTCCTTGCCAATTAACTGATTACCCTATCAACCCAAATAAAAAAAGTACAATTTTCCCCTATGTTATTGTGGTTGTATCTTGGGCAACTGTGGTATCATCTTCCTTGATTGTCTCTCACCTCTGTTGTTCATAAAACAAATTTGAGACCAATAGCAAAACATTGATGAATCTTTATTAATTGGAGGAACCAATGTCCTTAATTGTCACAAATTGGTTGATCTTTTTGAATTCTCTAAAATCTTCTTATAGTAATACATCGTTATCTGTTCTAATACAACTGCTATTTATGTTTCCAAAATCACCACCAAAGTTTCATTTTGTGATTTTACCGTATGCAAAGGAAAAAGTGAGAATAGCATAAGATTAAAGAGAATCCAAAAGGGGAAACTTTCAATAGTTAGGACAGTAAGCAAACATAATGAACATATGTATAGATACTATTAGATGAAGGCTTGTAGTAGGAACATTTACGATATGAATATATACCATAAGAGAGTTCAAATACATTATAGAAAGTGTATTTTGTAAGTATTTTCCTCAGTGATTGTTAAGGGTGTAAACGGTTCGATTTTTTGAAAAAATCGAACCGAACCGAACCGATAAGAGATCGTCCCGAACCAAATCGAAAATGCGGTTCGGTTCGGGACGGTTTTTCGGTTTTCCTATTTTTACTTTGTTTATTGAAATTTAAGTAAAGAAGAGATGATAAAGAAGAGAGATTATTCAATTTTTATTAAGAATTCTATTTTCGGTTCGATTAACTGAACCGAACTGAACCGAAAAGGTTAACGGTTATTTTTCGGTTAACCGAACCGAAAACATACGGAGGTTTGGTTTTATATTTCGGTTCGATTTTCGGTTCGGTTTTTGACACCCCTAGTGATTGTTGTGAAAATATAATCACTCACAAAGTAGTGAAGCAAGTTCCACAAAAAAAAAAAAAAAGAGATCAAGAGAGAGAGCAATGAAGGCAAAAATAAAAAGTTCATTTACTCCATATTATTATTAGATAACAATAATAACACATTGCCACGAACTCAACTTGTCACTTTTTTGTCATACAAATATAACTAATCAAGAAAAGAAGGTAAAGAGTTATGGATAATGTAAAAGAATCGATGATTCACTATTGTGTTCCATCTACCATGTACAAATACACATATAATGCAAGATAGTACTAGATTTAACATTCATTTCCACCCTTTACATCACCTTCCTCAAGCACCATTCATGGCAAAATTCAAGGGCAAATTATAAAGTAGTCACAAGTCTAAACATAACAATAACTCTTTCAACATCACTAAACACATATAGATTTAAGACTGAGTATAACCAAAGTAGCCTCTTAATAGTCATCTCTATAATTGCTAAGAACCTCTAAATAACAACAAATTTTATGGAAATAAGTTATGTAGGTTGCATTGTAAAGTGGGAGAGTCCAAAAGAAGTCTTCATTGGAATCCTTTGAATTTTATTGAATTCAAACATTAAAAAATTTGTTTGCTCATGAATTATCTATGTGGTTCCTCTGTAATTCCCATTTGGACGAGCGAATCCGGGCAAAGCCATTGGACGAGCATCAGGAAAATCTGGACAAAGGTGTTGAGCAAGCATTGCGTTTGCATTTGGGCTATAATTTAAGAGCAATTTGGAAAATATCTCAGTTAGGTTCTTCACATGGTGGTGGGGGGGGGGGGGATTAGGTGATTGCGAAAGTGAGCAAGAGATTTGGAAAAATAGAGCTCTGTGTTTTTGCTTAATTGTGGAAAGAACAACTCAACTTAGAGCAACATTGAAGGATTTTTTAACATATGAAGGCCCTTTTTATTTTATTTTATTGTGAATAATGACAACGTTTTTATCTTCAATGTCCACATCAACATCGATGATTTGCCGGTCTAGCCACGTAGGACTGCATTGACTAGGTATTCATGCAAGCATTTGCCAGGCTAAATTGTTCGGGAAGACTAAATTAGCAAATAGTCAAAAGATTTATGAATAAATTAAAAAAATTAAAAAATTTAGAATTAAATTGGTCACCATATAATAAATTTAAAACTTCTTAAAGACAATTTCTCTCAACGTAATGAACAATGGATCGCTAATTCTACTTGCCTTATTAAGCATTGGCTAATGTGCTACTTGTTGGGAGTCTAGGGTGAGTTAAAATGCCGTTTCTACACACATTATACATACAAACAATAGAAATGCTTCCCTTGGTGTCCTTCGCAAAGAATCAAGACAATGCATGTAAAATCTATAACTCTTGCAATTTAAAGTTTGAGCTCCTAACCACTACATTCCATGGGAGGAAGTTGCCACATGGGAAGAACCTTACAACTTGCAAAATGATGATTAGAGGATGATTAGACAGGAGGAATGTTCTTATTGGGTCATACTCTTATTTATGTCGCTTCCTTTTGGATATTTGCTTCAAAATACAATTATTAAAGATCATTACAGTATCATACCACACCATAGGTTAACTTCACGTAAACAATACATTATACTAATCATTTAGTTTGGGATATTTTAAGTAGTAGAAAGATCCATTCAATTGCCAATTGAATATGGTTGTTTGTCTCGAATCATTCACATTGCTTTTTACCATCCATATATGTCATACACTTACCAACGCTACATGGGAAGATCACATTAGTTACCAATTGAATTGTTTCACTATAGATAATTCAACTTGTTGACTTAGGCATCACACAAAGTTTATTGACTATAAAAAAAATTTCCATTCATTCATTTTTGTAAGTGATATAAACAATCATTTTTAGGAAAATAGTTTTTAGATAATTTAATTTTCGCAAAATAAACATAGCCTAAGTCAATCCAGCTTTCTCTATATTTCACATGGGATCAAAGCACACTTGAGTACACTCCCCACTCCTACAAACTTTTCTCTTTCTTTCATTTTTCCGCTTGGTAAAGTATTAGCACTTCGTGTTGACCTGAGACCAAACCTAGCAATGCGTCCTCAACCCCTTCCTCCCTAGCCACCACAACGCATGCCATAGTCTTATGTTCATTTAGTAACCTCTTACCAATATGGTAAATTTGATAGATACCAAGAATGCTCATAGAGAATTCATAGGGTTACCTTAATCAATTCCAATGTGACAACCAAGAAAAAGAGGGCATGAAGTAATGATAGTGCAATTTCATGAGAGTGCACCATATTATAATTGATGTATTATAAACCTTATCATTCGACTATCAAAATAGGGTAGAAATCATATCTAGGGATATATTGCAATCTCCAACTAATTCATTTATTTATTATAGGAGTAGTATGTGATACAAATCCTAGATTGGCTTTAGGACAAAATCCTTCTAATATGCTTCAAAAATAGCTATTGCATCCATTGCATTAATTGCAGTTGGATTTAATCAAATTGGGCATGTTGAAGTTGGATGAGACCGAAGTCCAATGACTCTTTTAAACTGAACAAATCCTAATAATTTCTCTTGACAAAAAAAAGTAACTAATCCCTCCTAAAATGGCAATTTCATTATGACAAATCTGCCATAACATGGTATGTGGACCTGCCCCTAATTCTACTTACCAAGAACTCAACACCTTCCTAAATGGAATTATGAGGATAATTCTGAGCAAATAATATCCGTGTTTACACAAATAAAATTGTGTTATGGGCCAACTTGGGCACAAGAATACAATTGCTCAGTCTGGCAAGAGAGAAAGAGAGAGAGGCGAGTGGGTCCTAAAAGTCTCAATCGAAGAAGAGACAGTTTCAAGAGGTTGAAGATCAATCTATAGGTTAGAAATCTAGCTCCAAGGTTAAGATTCTTAATTTACTCAATCTTTTGTTATTCTATAGATGATGATCTAGTTGTCATTCCTCTTTTCTTTTCTTTTTGTACTAATCTTTTATGCCGTCTTGACATTTCACCTTATATATATGAATGATCTCATCAACTTTAACCGCTAACAACGATGTACATGAAAAATTTCATTGCATACGCAAAATACGATGTAATCGATGCAAAGGTTAATTCTCCTCTTGTGGATCTTTTTTATAGAGTCGTCGTCTACGATATGAGTGGACTTATGTCCCTTGCTCTTTTTTGCGTGCTATCGACTAAATCCAATGCTCATTTTTCAGGGTACTATCTCTTAGAACGTTAATTAAGGTTTCTAGATATATGAACACAAAGTTAGTATCACCACAGGATTTTTGTTAGATGCAGGCTTGAAAAGATTCAAAATTAGGATCTCTCGCTTTGATACCATGTAAAAATTTGTAGGATCTCCGCCAATTATTTTAAAGTTTAAGATATTAGATGAATGTGTGCTTTAATATTTATATATGCTAATACCACTAAAAAAAATTTTGAGGCATTTGCAGGAGAATTACCTAATTAATCTTATATCTATCGTGTGAATGTCAATTCAACCCTAAAATTTTTGATTTTGCCAATTTAGTACTAAACATCTGTGTAAAATTCCAATGTAGTCTTCCCAATTAATTTTCATTGGTTATTGCTAGTGTGGCAATCTAGTCGTCGTTAGCCATCTTGGGTGACACATCGCCACATGAATGATTTATGTTGAAAATTGGCTAGAAGGACCACATTGAAATTTTACGCAAAGGTTTAGGACTAAATTGGCAAAATAAATATTTTATAACTGAATTGAAATCCATACAATAAATTTAGAACTCATTGAATAATTTCCCCAAGCATTTGATGCTTCCAGATTTAAACTTTAATGTTATTTTAAACTTTAATAATTACAAAGCCCCGGTATCATTTAAGGACATTTAATTTAACTCTAGATAAAGTTGATTTGATCTTAACTGATGCACTACATTTGTTTACACGAACTTATAGATACATTAAAGCATTCTCAGGACTATTTTATGACTACACAATTTGTAAGAACAGCATTTTATTCAACATCCATTTTCTTCCCATGTTGAATCCCTCTTTATCCAATTCGCCCACACCAAAAAAAGAAAAAAAAGAAGAATTGGCGATCTAGTTATTAGGTAAAATTCCGTTTTTTGTTCTAACTATACACTTGATCTCTGCAACTATATGTTGTATATCTCTCTGTAGGGTCCTGTAGGAAATCACGACAGAACATCCATTCACTGAGAAAAGCTCTAGATTTGCCCATGAAACTTGTCCCGAAACGCAATAATTGGTTTAGCGGTTTGCGTGCCTTTGAGGATTAGATCAAGAGATAAAAGCAAAAGAGAGAATCCAAGGAGTAACAAGGTGGATAAATATGTACTGGCACCCTCGGTCCGCATGTCGTTCGTGCACACACAAGATCCTAGGCCTTCTTAAATTCATCGGAAACATTTGACCCGTGAAAGAATGGCGTACGTTTACCGTTAAGCTGTCACTATTAGGTAAAAGTGATTGATAACTCTGCTTGATTTTGAATGGAAAATCTAGCTTTTCTGTCGACCCTCGGGACCAATCTCTCGGGGTACTTCACCGCATTCCGACGCTTAAAATGAAAATCGGGGTAAAAGTGAACCTTGATTGCAATGGGGTGGGACGGGATTGGTACCTTGAAAGACCGTAGTTGAGCACCGAAAAAAACGAAAGAGTCGAATCGGCACGCTGAAAAGTGAAAAGCTTTTAAGATTATTGTTTGGATAAATATCATTTCATGGGCTGAAAAGTGAAAAGCTTTTAAGAAATATTGTTTGGATGAATATCATTTCATGGGCCAAAATTATGCGAACATGTCATAGAACACTGTTAGAGAAGGAAAAATTATGTGTGGATTAGGTGCACATAACGAGTTCGATTTTACAGGCCAACAGATAAAAGAATCTAATAGACAAGTCATTTACCTGGACTTCGATTCTCACCTCACCTTGTCTCTTGGGTCGATGAACCATATCATGCTTCTGAGCTTTAATTACTTAAGATGGTTTTATTCATCATTCACATGATGACTTTGTGAATAAAATTGCATGAATCTGTCAGGTCAAGGATAAAGTCGGTAGGAGTTTCTTTTTCATACATGTGCATAAATCTTGACATGTGATTGATTTAATGTATCGATTCCTTTCTTCTGACGAAGATGTAGTCTATTAGACAGAAATTAACCATGGCATTAGTGTCAAAGTTTATGGGCTGTGATCTATGACATTCTTCATATAATTGAAATGAATGATTTACTGAAGCGGTGGCAAATTTGCAGCCCGTCTGCTTTACACAACTTTGTCCCTTCTTTTGCTGTGTGCGATCCACTTTTACATGATCATGAGCCATCCATCTTGACTAGACAGTAAACACGAGGGCGCGCGAAGCTCCATTATTGCATGCGATTGACGAAACTGGATAGCTGAGAGCAAAGGGGTTCTCACCATTTTTGGCCCTACTGCCCTTTTTTACATGTCAGTAGGCAAGCTCTCGAAATTGCTGCATGGAAAATTCAGTATAATTTCTTTTCGTACAATATTTCTAGTAGTTGACGTGATAAATAGAATTAATCATGACCGATAATTTGTATATACTGCAAACACCGTATTCTAATCTGTCCTGCTCGTTTGACTAATCGGGATCGCAAATTTGATGGACTAGGTACGGGGTCCAAGCCTACGTGGACCGAGCTATGGTCAAGGACTTTTCTTCTTCTCTGAAACCCTAAGCCCACATCTCCCGTCAGAAGTCAATCTCCGAGGTAAGTTGCTGCACCCTCCTCCTCCGCCTCCTCTTGCCTGCACATGGAATGAGAAGAACTGTTCAGCAAATGACAATCGAATAAATCCTAATCAACAGATATGCAGGGTGTGGGGAGCTAACTACTCCACTAATGCTGCGCATTCCTCCAATCACAAGAGTCCAAAAAGAAACTAGGGTTTCTACGTCCTCAAATATTCTCTCCCTCCTTTTAAATTAAGTCTGAATTCTCTAAACCCTATTTTTTTGTGAATTTTTAGTATGAAATTTCCTGTGGTGAGGTCCACTGGATGAGGAGGAGAGGGGTGATGGGGGAGTTTGTCCTGAAGTGATGGAGAGAGAGAGGGAGGAAGATACCAATATTGTCAAAATTATAATAAATCAATTCCATGGTACCAAATGGATGGCAATATACAATGCGGGATTTCTTTCTAATTTTCATCCCGAATAGATAGATAGATAGGTAGGTAGACAAACTTCCACACGCTTTCATATTCATATCGAATTTTTCATTTTCTTCGCGCCGTTTGGAAAATCGATTTATCAAATCAAGCTTTTTTCCTTTGTCTTTCAAAGAGAGAGAGAGAGAGAGAGGGTGGTGAGGACTATAGGTCGGTGGACCCAATCCACGGCCGCAAGAGGACACAGCATGGTGGTGCAAAAAAAACCCATCAGCCTCCCTCTCGTCGCTGTCTCTCTCATAATAAATGTTCAGCCTCGCGATTTTTCCATTAAATTAATATTCTTTTCGTTATAAATTTTTGAGCGAATTCTTGAAACCAAAAATGGCAAACGGATTAAAAACGGAAAATTCATAAATTTCTCATTTATTTATTTACCAAAGGGAAGGGGGAGGGGAGTGCAGAATCATGTGTTTGCTTAAATCTGCAAATCGCGGTGAATAATGATGGGGAAATAATGGGTGTTGAAAACCACTGAGGAGGATGTTGCTTTAACGTACTCAATCAAAGCAAAGGGGGAAAAATAAAAAGGGAAGAGAAACTGTGTGCAAGTGAAGGTAAACTTAGCTAGCTGCTGATGATGTCTCACGTATGGCCTGTTTTGATTCCTTTTTTCCTTTCTCTTCAACTTTCCTCTCTCCCTTTCTCTCTCTCTCTCTCCCTCTCTCCCCCTCTCTGTCTCTGTCTCTGTCTTTGTCTTTCTCTCTCTAGAACAAGATTTTTCCTCTTTAATCAGGTTTTCAGAAACCCACACTCTAATATGCTGAAGCTGCAACCACCGTTTCAGGTTTTCCCTAGATAAGATTCCAGACGAGCTCAATTTTCCTGCTGGGTTTAAGTGTTCTTGAAGATAAGGATAGAGAGTGCAAGTTGAAGGAGGAGGAGGCGAAGAACAAGAAGAACAAGAACAAGAGCAAGAACAAGAAGGAGTGATGGCGGCCTCTTCATCGTCGGTGGCACCGTTTTATCGATTTCAAGAAGGAGGAGATCAATTGATTCAGATGGAGCAACACCGCCATGCCCCATCAGCTCCATTGGCTTCATCAGCAGCAGCACCTGCACTTCCAGCTCCAGCTCCGGCTCCCCAGAAAAAGAAGCGGAACCAACCCGGAAACCCATGCAAGTATCATCACCCCAATTTCAATTTCATTCATGCATAGCTCTAGAAACAGAGAAATGGGCAATGATTCTTTGGTGGATAAGGATTTTTTTTTTCCAAGCCAGTTTTCAGAGTCATTTGATACTCTTGATGCATCTCCTGCATATACGGTACAAGAAAGAAACCCTAGTTTTTCCAAACTTCCCCTCAAAATTCCATTAATTGCGCCATGTTCGTATCCCAATATTTTCTTTTTGTTTGACTCTCCTTTTGCTATAGAATTTGGCCAGCGGTTTCATGGACTTTTGGCATTTTTCATTCATGTAAAATGCTAAAATTGCGCTTCTGCAACGGTGTTGCAACACAGATCCGGACGCGGAGGTGATAGCCCTGTCGCCCAAGAGCCTGATGGCGACCAACCGGTTCGTGTGCGAGGTGTGCAAGAAAGGGTTCCAGAGGGAGCAGAACCTGCAGCTGCACCGGAGGGGCCACAACCTGCCTTGGAAGCTCAAGCAAAAGGGCACCAACAAGGAGGCGGTGCGGCGAAAAGTCTACCTGTGCCCCGAGCCCACCTGCGTGCACCATGACCCCTCCCGCGCCCTCGGCGACCTCACCGGGATCAAAAAGCACTACTCCCGCAAGCACGGCGAGAAGAAGTGGAAGTGCGAAAAGTGCTCGAAGCGGTACGCAGTGCAGTCGGACTGGAAGGCGCACTCAAAGACCTGTGGCACCAGGGAGTACAGGTGTGATTGTGGCACTCTCTTTTCCAGGTATAACCATCATCTTCTCATCGACCCTTTTTTTCTTTTTATTCGGAATGAACGTATCTTGCATTCGACTGTGCGCAAATTATTAGTTGCTGAATGATTTCTCCCATCTGGTCATGGGTTATGGTTTCGTTTTGTGTGTGTGTGTGTGTGAGAGAGAGAGAGAGAGAGAGAGAGAGAGAGAGAGAGAAAGAGAGAGAGACCTGGTGCTGGGCATCTTCAGGTTAGGATTAGATTCTTGAAATTGACAGAAGAAGCTTTTGAATCATCTTGGTTTTTGCCCTTTTTTCTTCACCGTCTCTAGGTTTCACCTTTTTAGTGAATCTCTCTCTCTATCTCGTGTACATTTTATAATGGCTTTTTGAAAATTTCCATCAAGAAGCCAAGGGACTTTGAGTGAGAAAAACAATCATTTCCAGCATGAGGGTCCTTTCTACCTCGAAAAGAACGCCCGTCTGCCCACAAGCGTCTTCTCTCTTCTCTTTCTTTCTTTTATTTTTTTACTTTCTTATTTGCCCTCATTCACGTGTTGCTATGCAACACCCATGAAGAAGCTCGGGGGTGCTGTTGCCATTTTTGTTATGTTATCGTTTGGCTCCATGTCATCAGCACTGTTCCTCTCCAGGTACCATTTCTGACAATCAACCCCCCTCTCTCTCCCCACCCCACCCTAGATGCCTCCATGATTGCGATGGCAAAAGCTGGGTTTTGAACAGCACCTAACCATACACTGCAGCAAGATCTATCCCCCAGGAACAACACCCAACACCAATTCAAAGACGAACTTCCCCATCTGTTCACGATGAAATACTGTATCGCTTTCGTGGGCTTCCGCATTTAAGAAAAAAAAACCTAGGTCTGAGAGAAATGGAGAGGCTCCTGTCATGGATAGACATAGATTGCACCAGAGCTTTTTTCATGGATTTGAAAATATTCCCCTCGTCTCATTTATTGAACTGCCGGTTCTCAGAATGGTAGTTTGACGAAGATGACTTATGCATCTTCTTCTTCTTCTCATCTATTTAATGCACGAGAGGATAATTACTCTTCTGGCCAAGAACATGCCCGTGATTATATTCTCTGCCGTTGATTCCTTCGAGGGTTTGTGTGTGTTTGTGTCTGTCTGTCTGTCTGGAGGTCCATTATTATTAGTTTTGGATTTACACATCCCTTAAATCTTCACCTTGACCCTGCTTATAATGCTGTACCTAAGTCGACCATCATAAAATTGAAGGTTCAAGTATGACTTTACTGAGAACAAATGTTTGAAACACTTTTGATTAAGACGGGATAATGGGAAATATTCATTCGCTTACTGCCTATCGAAAACTAAAAAAGTTTAAAAATCTCCTGATGAAATGTCCATGAGTCCTATCTAATCGCTTCATATCCAGCTAATTGAATTAGTTCTTTCATTTTTGTCGCTCTCTTTGGCTAAAATTGCTAAACGACATGGCGAATGAAACTTTTGCAGGCGCGACAGCTTCATCACTCACCGGGCCTTTTGTGATGCGCTTGCTCAAGAGAATGCCAGACACCCTTCTGCCTTGAACAGCATCGGCAACCACCCTATCTATGGAAGCGCCAACATGAGCTTGGGCTTGTCGCAGGCGAATCGCCAACTATCCTCGATGATGCAAGGCCAGGGAATAAACCAATCCAACAATAACGACATCTCGCTGCTTGGCCGTGCTCGGAGCGGACAATTATTCGATCACCTCCTCGGGCCATCCATCGGAACTGCTTCTTCGACGTTTAATCAATCACTTCCCTCAATGGGCTCACCATCCCCTAATAGTTTCTTGTTCCAAGATCAGTCAAATCAAAGCTACAATTCTCAGGAGCAAGCATCGCCTCAGCAAGGGCTGCTCCAGAACAAGCCCTTCCATGGGCTGATGATGCAGCAAATGATTCCTGATCATGTCAAGAGCAACAACAATGACCCATCACCATCATCATCAGTGGCAAATATCTTCAATCTTGGAATGCTTTCAAGTAGCAGCTCAAATAGCAACAACAACAACAACAGCGGCACCAGTAGCTTGCTCAATTCCGGGCTTTTGGTCCCAGATCAACACCGGTTCAAGAGCGAGATTGGAAGTGAAGGAACAAACCTCTTGCCAAGAAGCATACCGGGTGAACATCATCAGATCAGCTCATCAGGAGTGCCTTCCCTCTATAGCACTTCACTTCTGCAAACCAGCAACCACCATGATTTCTCACCGCCTCACATGTCTGCAACTGCTCTCCTCCAAAAGGCGGCTCAAATGGGCTCATCGACCTCAAGAACGAACGCCAATAGCAATGCCTCTTTCCTTAAAAGCTTCGCGAACTACTCTTCCTCAAGCGGCACTAAATCCGACCGGTCACCGCTCGCTCCGGGCAGCTTCACAGCCATTTTCAACGTCGAGAACAACCTCCAGGAGCTAGTGAACTGCGCCTTCGGAGGTGGGCAAGACCATAATCAAGAATCGGCTGGGGACACTTACGACGGGATCTATGACAACAACGCGAACAAGACTGGGTCGGAGCAGTCGACAACGACCCACATGGGCCAACACGGGTTGACGAGGGACTTCCTCGGGGTCGGAGAGATAGTGAGACGCGTGAGTAGCAACGGTCACAACAACGGCAACAACAACGGAGGGTTTATGGACGTGCGCAGAGACGACGAGCAGCAACGACGACAGAACCAAGAAAAGTATGGCCTGATGATCAGCGACGACAAAGTGATCAGCTCCTCCTTGGAATCAGCGCCGACAAGCCAAACCTTCGGGGATTTCCGTTGAAAAATACGACGAGCTCTCTCTGCGAAGAAAGGACCGAGTACAGGTACGTGAAATTCAGTGTGAACTCTTTTCCTAACTCGAAGAAACGAAAAGAAAAGAACTAAGAAACAATGTCTTGTAGTGGACGTGACCTGGCATGCGTAGTTAGATTCGATCAAATCGCAAGAATTTGCAATAAATTTCGTGTGTTTATTTAGGGCGTGAACTCCCGTACGTTGTCGAATATGCGATTGGATTGATCTTCTCCCCGTTTTTCTCTGGCGTTATCATCTCATGCATGGGACGAGAGAGTCACGAGAGCGAGGCTGCAGTCTACTTTTATTTTTCTGTCCCTCAGGTTGTCTTTTTTCGTGGTCGTATTCTTATTTTTTTTCTGCCCTTCTTTAATTGTCTGACTTGACAATTCTGACAAATTCAAAAGGCGCCACACTTTGGTATGATCTTTCTTTTCCAACCCACGTCGATATTTCTATTTTTCTTTTTTCTTTTTTATCATTTTCAGTTTTCGGATTGTGATGGGGGGTAAAATTGTTATTGTTCTCTGGGTTCCTAAAACTATTCATCGTGCCTATCGTCTTGTCATTGACATTTTTACTCTCGGGCATCATTGGGGTCGCTAGCGGACAACCATCGCTCATGTGGGATTCATCGTTCATGCTGCATACTCGCCTGTGATCACATGATTCGTGTAAGAAGCCAGGCTTGTGTTATCCTCTACTACTTTCACTCCCTCCCCCATATATTTGATCCATAGTAGGTATCTTGTCGACACTCCTATCGAATAATATGCGCTTGTCCGGGCAATCTTTAGATGATGTGTCATGGTAGACTAATTGATGCGCGCATGCTAAGTGGTCTAGGCTCTAGAGGGCATAGCATTTCTAGACGTTCATCGAAAATTTTGCTTGCGTATCTTGACAATTCTATATTGTATGGAAGTAATCATTCATTACGAGGTTGGCTTGTGAACCGTGCAGGAACGTAAAGACGCAGTTAGGACAATTGCTGAACGGGAACGAGACCGCATCGGGCAGATCGAACTCAAAGAAGTCGAAACTTTTTATCTCTTTTAATGTCTCCCTTTTCTTCTCGAACTTGTCGGTTGTTTTTGTGGAATTTGATAATCCCGGTAAGAAGTTGTTTTTTTCCCCTCCCCATACATTTTAGAACTTCGAAAGGAGAAGAAGAGATCCTTGAGAACGTTTTGGAGGGGCGCACATATTTCAGAACAACTAACTTAAGTTCTTATATCAAACTAAGAAGATTTAACGGGATTCTTTTCATTATTTTTATTTTTTGTAATGTGTTGTAGTAACCTGTTATGTGCTATGACAACTTCTCCTTTCGGCCCCAGCCAAGATCGCTACTTATCGTTCGAATCCCACAGATTTTGTGTAAATTACGTGGGTTGCCATGTACCTAGGTCCCTGCGCTTTTGCCGTCCAATCATTGAAAGGAAAAAAAAAAATGACAAAATGCCTTTATCTTCATGCTAAATAACCGCTCGTGTGTAGATGCTTTTAGGTTGTGTTTGGTCGGCGAGACAAGTACTAAAATTGGGATATGATTAGAAATGAGGGACGGGATTTGTTGTATCCCTTGCTTTGTTAGGTAGGCGATTGGATATGTAACTTAAACTAGGATTAAATAAACAATTAAAAGGCTTACACTTTTTCCGCACCAAATACAGCAGGAGAAACTACCGGCCACTTTTCTTTTCTTTTTCTTTTTTTATCAAAATCTGCAACCACTTTGCATAGCGGTGTGCAACCAAATCGATTCTACCTGAGAGCCAGATCGGAAAACCTGAAAAACGGGTCTGGGAACATGCTATCATTGTAATCAGTCTCGTAACCGGTTCCAAATTTTTGGAACTGGTTATAACCGATTCGATAACAAGTTTCGAATGAATACTCACCTAGCAACCAAACCGGATCACCTTACTTTGGAACTGATTTTATAATCTAAAAAGCCAAAATCTTAATTTATATTTCCCGTAAATTCTAACCTCAATACTCTTTCTTCCTTTGTCCTTCCTTAAAATTTCTCGCTAGTCTTTTGTCTTTCCTTAAATTTTTATAAATGAATAGGGAATAGAGTTTTATAATTTATATTTTATGTTACGTGTTTGAACTTTTTATCATTTATAATTGCATGTGACTATGCATTCATCTTCTGGATTACTGTTTTTGGCATGTTAGGATTTCTGATGTTCATCTTTTATTTTGAATGTTTTCGTTACCTATAGCCTCATATGATTTTGCTATAAAAAATGACAAAAAATGAAAAAGAAAACAAAACAAAACAGGTTCTCGAGTAAACCCTAAAATCGGATTGGAAAAACAAGGTAGATTCCAAAATCAGTTCCAACAAACAGGGTAAGTTCTAGGGTCTAAAAATTGGGAGCCAATTATAACAGGTAAATTTCACATTCCAACTCTGGAACCTACTTTTTTGGAACTAATCATCCCTAACTTTCAAAGGATAATATTACCCTAAAAAATCATTAATGAGTAAGGAACTCCTCTTACTAACAAAATAATGGATCACCTTTAATTATTTTATTTAAAGGCAGAACCATGTTTACGCCCCTCAAAAGAGTGTTTTTAACCCTAGCGTTGCTTCTCCAAGCCTCTCAAAGATTTTTGTTCTCATGTTTATCATCTTCTGAACTTATTTTCCATTACCCAAGAGTACAACCACTTCTTGCAATCTAATCAAGCCTCAAACATACAAAGGAGTAAAGAAAGATTAGTTTTATTTGCGCATCAATCACTTTCCGTCGCCTAGATTTTCCTCATGATCGTGAGTTTTTTTTTTACTTCGATTTTGCAACACCAAATTTACGAGAATTTGTTCAATAGGATTGATGTATATGTCATACACAATTCCTACTACACGGTTATTAGTCTAGATATTTGATCCTTACAACTACATGTATAAGTTGGAAAAGCCTAAAGATCAAATAATTTAATAATTTGCATTATCAATAGCTAATAATTCCATGTGATTAAGGTAAAGATAATGGTTTAGGGAGATTTTCCCTTTGAATTTGATGATGATAATGAATGTTTAAAAATAATGTACTCACCTCTTTCATATTGTTAATTTAGTAGGGTTAATACCATGAAAAATCATTCACTGATATACCTATAGACCACGAAAAATCTCAAACTAATATATCTGTGACAAATTTATCCTAAATGGCTATAAAAAAAAAAAAGAAACCCCAAACTTGTACACTTGTGATAAATTTATCTTCAAACTAATTTTTTGACAACCAAAAACCTCAAACCGATATATTTCTCACAAATATACATTCATTAAATTGGATTAATACTATAAAAAAATCACAAACTAGTACAACTGTGATAAACAAATAGTAAAATCTCAAACTATTACAGTTATCAACTGTCACGTGTCATTCAACTCAATAATTTGCTAGTAAAATTTAATTGAAACTAACAAAGAGTAAATTTGTCATAAATGTATCAGCTTGTGATAAATTTGTCAAAAGTGTACATTTAAAGTTTTTGATGGTCAAAAAATTAGTTTGGGGTAAATTTGTTAGAGATGTACTAGTTTAAGATTTTTTGTGATATTAACCCCCTTTTATTTAAATATATCTATTAATAATCGTGTCGTGATGACATGAAAAATAAATAAAATTTGGACTATTAGATTCACCAATTAAAATGAAAGTTAAGTGGTTAAAATATGAAACTATAATATAATGACATATATTAAATTTTTAATTATATCAAATGCTTTCGTTAAAATTAATAGATGATTTTCTTTGCTTGTATTTTGTGCATAGGCTATTTTTAGCATGCATATACATATACTCATCAACAAAATAACTAATCGAATGTTTGCCAGATAAACTATTTTTTAGAAAAGATGGTTACCAATTCTGTCTCAAATGGGAAAAAAACAAAAAAGATAAAAAAAAAGGAAAAAAAAAAGATAAAAAATGAAAACGAAAGAAAATGACGAGACATAAACTTAAATTAGAAGTGGGCCGCACATGTACCCTTAGTCCTTGTTGCCCTAGTAGAAATTGATGGGAAACTTTTAACTTCCAATAGCATATGATAAAATGAAATTTTTTGGGATGGAAAATAGGGCCTAATAAAAATCGTTAGGATAAAAATCACTTACTGAAAAGCGCACTCAAGGTAATACAAATTGGAGAAGCGACGACAAACGTCACGAGGGTAACAAAGCCGGGGGCATCTTAAGGTACGAATGTCTGAGGCTTGTCTTCCAGGACAATGGGGACAAGACGGAGCGGATTGGCAAGAAGGACAAAAGAGACAAGGAATGAGGAAAAGGTAACGAAAAGTTCGGGAAGAAAGAAGACGACGTTAGCACCTACCTTGAGCGAAAGCAAAAGCAAGGTGGATGATTGCTCCAGCGACGAAGATGTTGCCAATCTAATGTCTCATGGTTCTTAGCAATCATGAAAATAAGGAAAATCATCCAAAAAATTATAAATTTTTTGCATTTTTATCAATTCGATCCAAAGCCTATCACTTTTACTAATTGAATACTAATCATTTTTCATATTTTGTCAATTAACTCCATTCGGCAGTTTTTGACTGAAAATTACCAACATAGATAATTTTTAATATTTTATTAATTATTTTATTTATATTTTATTTTATTTTTTCTTGTTTCATTTCCTTTTCTTTTCTCTCTTTTCTTTTCTTTTTTGTAACTTGTGTCCGGTGAGGGTAGTCTCACCCAAATCTTGGCTAGGCTACCTCATCCATGGCATGCTCAACTCACTACCATGATTGCCAAAATTCAAGCTTGTAATTGCCATGACTGTTCAAGCTTGAGCTATTGTTTCGCGACCTCGTGGTGGATCACGACCATGGACATGAGCTCTAAACATGAATGGTTGTGATCGCAAGCATCAAGCTCAAGTGGCCATGGTGGTCAAAGCTTGAGCTCAGGCAACCATGGTAGCTGCAAGTTTGAGATCTGGCAACCATGGTCGTGAGTTAAGCTTAAGCTCTAGTTTCGTGGTCACTATGACAAGGCGAGGGTTTTAACCATGGACGTGAGCTCTATAACTTGAATGGTCATGATCATGAGCATCAAGCTCGATGGCCATGGTGGCTGCGAATCCATAGCTCAAGCTCAAGCATACATGACAACTGCAAGCTCAAGATCTAGCAACCATGGCCACAAGTCAAGCTCCAGCAATGGTGGGTGAGGCATGACGAGGGTTACAACCCTGATTTGTGGCCAGCAAGGGCTTTACACTTTGGCCCAATGGCTAATGAGGGTTTAGCATTGATAAATGTTTAAGATTTAATTGGCTAAATTAAGAGGTTTCATATTGAATTAACAAAAATGCAATAGGATTAAGATTCTTTGAATAATTTTTCAGGTGAAAATGAGGTAGGTGAGCTTAGTTCTATTCTCACTTTTGAAGAGCTTCAAAATCTTTTGATGACCTTTGTGGTGAGTTCGAAAAGGCTAGTAAGAAGAACTCTTTGCACGCTGTTGAACGACCTCGAGGAGTGCAGTGTGCAACCATTTATTTAAAACCATATTACCTGTTTGATAATTTGCTTAAATTAGGATGCGTTGGTTTTGCAAAAAGTAAATAGTTCGGAAAATAATTTCCCAAAAATAATTGTTTATATCGTTTAGCAAAATTCGTCAATGAAAAATATTTTCATCATCAATAATAATCTATACCTAATTATTTTCTGGTGTGATGCAAATTCATTCATTCATTTATTTATTTTTCTAAGGATAAAAGTGATTATTATTTTGAAAGTTCTCAAAATCACTCATTTTCTGCAAAACAAATATACCCTCATATTTCGTGTATAAATATTTGATGATATATACTTTAGACATATGCATCAGCAAACACTTTAAATAAAATACATGTGTGTATAAATGAGTTAGCTTAATACACTCTAGATGTTAAACGAAGTGAAATCACTCGTATTGTTTACAGACATGTTGAAACGTGTTGTTATAGGTTGTTTTAATGTTGATGAAGCTCGGCAAATTTTCATATATTTACATACATCAATATATAGCGTAATTATAAAAATCTTTTACTTATGTCTTTATAATATAGTTTGTACATGTTAAACTAACAAATTAAATCATATTTAAGGATAAAAAATCATAGAAGATAGAAAAAAGAAAACTCAATTACTCATATTTTGTATAACCATATCGAAATGTGTTAACACATGTTGTCGTACATAAACGTGTTTATTATTATAAACGAGATAAGTATTGTGACGTGTGGACACAAACATGGCAACAAGTTTGATAACTGTGTTAATCATATCATGGCTTGACATGCTCTATGAGTCGCGTGGAGGTGAGTTCGGCATGTTTATTAAACATGCCATGCTTGGGCAAGCCAAATTTGTGTTATATATCCTTATTTCGACACAATACGAGACGGCACAACTTGTTAGCCAGCAGAAATGGCAGATAAACACTCACAATCCAATCTACAAACACGCAATTGTGCACATAAGCTTGAAAATAGCCGTATGCATAAAAGAAGTTCGGAAAAATTTATAAAGCCTAGTATAACAGGGAAAATTGACATAAAAGTGCACCAGAAACATGCCTAAACAATGGATTTCGAGGGGGAAAGGACTTGCAAATCAGTTCCCCAATTTGGCAATAGCATGGCAGTCAAAATAGGCTCTCTTTGTATTATGTGTCATGTAACTTCTCTTGGATCAAAAGTTATGATCATCTTAGCGCCTGCTATGCAAATTCTCGTCCTTAGCCCACATGTTGGACAGCGACTTGTCTAAATGTAATTTTTTTTCTTTTGTACTTCAATTATCTCAAATAATCTTATTTAGTTTTATTAAATTGGTTATATTCATCAAAATGTTTTTAGTCAATTTTTATTATTTAATCTAATCATTAATATTTACTTTGGCTAGTTATCTATCTTATAGTTAATGTAGTTTTCCCTCATTTTATCCTCTCTCTTTTTTAACAATTTTCCTGTTTTCATACATTGGATTTATGAAAAAAAAAATACATAAAGGCAACGAACCAAAAGAGCGTAGCAAATTGAACCTCAATGGCGACGAAAAGGACCCTTCTCCTTTTTGATGAACCCTGCAAAAGTACAAATTAGAAATGGACCTTTCTCCTTGTGGGTTCTAAATTCAACATATATTATACTTACATCGACCATCTCTCACCAAGGTGAGCTTTCCTCTATCCCTAAAGTGATAGCCTTGCCCATTAAAAACCCTAGCTTTTTCTTCATCTTCAATGCAATGGCAATGGTTGAACACATAATATTTCCACCAGATTGAATACCATCGCCTATTTCTTCCTCTTAACCACTTCAATCAATCATTATACAGACCCGGTTCTTTGTAGAAACGATGCAGAATGGGTATATCTCGAGACTCTATAGAGTGTTGCCGATACTAACCAGCGATTTGGGCTTTTAAGCATCTGGTTGACATAGAATAGAGCTCCCGTCATTCCCTCATCTATCCATTATCAAGATTTAGCTGCTTAGACTAATCTGCCAAAATTTCGAAACTCTATTTGCAGAACAGAATCTCTCACTGAAGCTCACAGATCTAAGATGGAGGGTGTAGATGAGAATCACCTCCGGATGCTAGCACTTTGCAGGAGGATGGGCAACTTATGGGCTGTAGATGAAGTCATTGTGCTAGACGCCAACATCCTAAGGCAGAAAAACAGGAAAGTGAATTCCTCCTATATGGAAAATTATTTTCGAAGCCAAACATCAATTTTCAAGCATTCTTAAACACCATGAGGTGGGCATGGAAATTAGAAGACATCAAATCTGAGGTGCTTGAACCTGGATTTTATGTGTTCATATTTAATTTAGAAGAAGAGAAAAAAAAAGGGTCTTAAAAACTAGTCCTTGGTCGTTTGCTAGCAATTTGCTTGTATTGCAAGAGGGCGATCCAAACGTCCTGGAGCATTGTTATCACTTTTCATATTATTCATGTTGGGTGCACCTTGTGGGGCTTCTGTGTACTAATGTCTTGGAGGACTTGATTAAGTTGATTGCTAAAAAATTGGGCATGGTATAGGAAGTTAGGATTTAAGCTAGAAAAAATAGCTCTCACGAAATGGATAAAAAAAAAATCAGGTTGACTTTACTAAATCCTCTTAAAACGAGCACTATTATACATATGGGGGGTAAAAAATGGTGGATAGATTTTAAATACGAGAGGTTACTGCACTTTTGCTATTCATGTGGATGCATTGGACATTATGCAAACTTTTGTTCAAAAATACCTTGTGAGAAGATTGGGTTAGCCTAGGATAAACTAGGCGATATGACTCTTGGCAGAAAGCGAAAGTGAAATATCTTAGCCCTTGTTGGAATGCCTTCTATGAAGATTTTGATTTTACCTTGGACAAGGAGGAAATGGTGCCTAAAACTCTTAGGGTGCGTTTGGTTTAGCATTTCCAAGCGGTTTCGAGTTTGAAAGCCCCTTAGGAAAATGCTGGACCGTTTGGCAATAATTTAGAAGTAACTTTCAACTGAAAGTTAATCTTAGGAATGCTGAAAGCCCAATGCTACATTTTACCAAATGCTCAAATCAATTTTTCCCTTCTAAAACTATCCATATCAATTCTTCATATATTTTTATTTTGCCCCTAGTTAATTTTTTTTATTAAAAAAAGAAGACAACCTTTCACAAGTCTGGCGAAAGGCTACAGTAGCTAGCAAGCAAGATATAACATCAGCGGCCGTTAGTTGAAGTCGCCCAAGGTCAAGCAATCTTCGGCAAAGATTGCTTAACCTAGGTGTTGCATGACCTAGGCGACAGTCGCTTGGGTCTCGCAACCTCAGGCAGCCCATGCCTAAGTCTCGCAAGGACGCTGTCACACGACCCTTGCGAGACCCATGCAAGGGCCGCCTAAGGCCACAAGATCCAAGCAATGGTCGCTTAGGTCGCACGATGCCTAGGTCAAGTAGCCCTCTTCGGAGGTTGATCAACCTTGGGCAACCTCAACCGATGATCACTGGTGCCAAATACAGCTTGTCGACGACCGAAACCCTTCGCTAGTCCATCGAAGAGTTTAGTTCAGTTTTCAAATATATATATATATATATATATATATATATATATGTATATACACATGTATGTATACATGTATATACACAAACACACACATCCCAAGAGGCCATTGCAAAAGTTTTTTTTAGGCATAAGTACAGCAAGAGTGTCAAAACTTGGCACGGAAGGACACTTAAGTACCAAAAGTTACAAAAGGCACACTTAAGTGCCATTTTTTAAAAAAATGGATCCCTTAAATACCAAGCCACCAGAACCCCGCCGGAAATTCTATGTGACAATTTTTTATTAATTTTTTTGTCTACATGGCTCGCCGGAAATTGAAACAACGAAAATCAGCGCAAAATGACGTCATTTTTGCGCTAACGTGGATTTTAAAATTTATTAATTAAATAATTAAAAATATATATTATTATAAAATCGATTTTATTAAAAAAAAGTAAAATCAATTTTAATTTTTTTAAAAATCTGACGTGGACAATTTAAAAAAAAAAATTGTCACGTGGATTTTTTATTTAAAAAAATTGCCACGTGGATTTTTTATTTAAAAAAAAATGCTCCGCTAGCAAATGAAATTGCCGGAAAATGGACACGTGGCAATTTGGCCGGAATTTTTCGCCGTTAGCACTTAATTGATCCATTTTGCTCCGATTTTGGCACTTAAGTATACCTTTTGTAACTTTTGACATTTAAGTATCTCTCTCCAGAAGTCCGTACCTCGTTTTTTTTACCTGACATATATTCAACTCAATATCAATTTGCAAAAATTTTTTACCAAACACAATATGCATTTCCCCAAGAAGTTTTGGGTTTTTAGTATTTACATTAAACTCAAAGTTCATTTGTAAAACTGAACTAAATGCACCCCTATTCCCCCCTGCTGGTGATAACCTATGTAGCAACAATCACATGACAAATAGTTAAGCTTTAGTGATTTATAATCCACTAATACATAAGGCAATTAAACATCCATAGATGTTGGAATATACTCCACTGAACAAGGGGAAGAGGGTTCCACAATCACAGGAATAACATTGCAATGCAATAGATTATGATATAGGGGTAAGGCAAACCAAAATAGAAAAATCAAGTTCGAAGAAACAAGTTGCGAAAAAATGAAATGCTTTGCTCCCTATGAAAAACAAAGATCTCTAGCAAGTCTTTTAGATGTGGAGAAGCTTATAGATACATCAATTCAGGTGTGGAAAGGGGTTAAGGAAGGGGCTTTGGTGGCTGGCCATAATAAACCACCAAAGAAGATATGAAGTTTTTAAGCTGACATTGTCAAGGCTTAGGCACTTCCTTGACAATCCAACATCTTAGAACCTTAATGGCTTATGAGAGGCCTAATGTGGCATTCCCTAGGGAAACCAAAAATAAAGAAAGTGTGGTGGTTAATATTAAAAAGAGACTTCACTTCTGATTCTTGTTTGTTATTAATTCGGTTGGAATAACAGGTGGACTTGCCTTGTTATGGGATGAGATGGTGAATGTGAATGTGGAATATAGCTATGAAGAGCTTATTGAGGTTTCATGTAGGGATCTCAATGGTGGAACAACTATGACAATTTCTTTTCTACATGCATCAATAATCTTTCAAGAAAGAGTTAACTTATGGAATACTCTATGGTCTAGGAATGCTTCTAACAATTTTTCTTGGTGATGTGTTTGAGATTTTAATGAAATATTGTACTAATGGGAAAAGATTGGTAGACGAGATGTGGAGAGGTATAGAATTATGGCGTTTCGGGAATTTGTAGATTCTTATTCTCACATGGATATAGAAAGTAAAGGTTGTGCCTTCACTTGGACAAATAACCAAGAATGGGGTGAGTTAGTAAAAAAGAGACTTGATTGAGTACTCTGTAGCCTAGATTGGAGAGTATTATACCCTAATGCTGAGGCGTTCACATTTCCAACTATTGGTTCTGACCATCGTCCAATTATTTTTTGTTCAAACTTAACCACAACAATATATATATATATATATATATATATATATATATATATATATATATATATATTCAGAGCCATGGGAAAGTCATAGATCGAGTATATAGGTCTGTACCCAGCGGTAGATCGAGTACCCATTCGTTGGGATTCTTCTTAGCGGTAGACCAAGAACCATTCGTTGGTACTCTTCACGTTTCGACCAAGCAGGTTAGGTCATAAGTCCTAGGGAGGCGATAATTCCTGTGTGGCTTGGTAAAGGCCCCTTTGCGGGGATACAAAGAGTTAGTACCTGTTCGCTTATAGAAGAAGTAGTTCCGATCCGTCAAGTATGGCCCTTGATACAACATCCATGTCTTCCTTTGATTCTCTTTCTGTCAGGGACCCAGATCTAGGTCCTATTCATAGAGAAGAAATAAAAATAGAAGATTTCAATAGATCCATAGACAACTGGGAAATACCCAAAGTCCAACTTAAAGAAATCTATAAGCAGTCCAAATTTAGAAATCTTTTCAAAAAATCTGATTATATCATAGCCACCGAAGAAAGAGATATTCAACTTTCAGATTCTTACCAAAAAGTCTACCTTCTCGACCCAAATTCCATTAAGAAACATAGAGAAAAATACAATTACCTCCACATAGGTTTAGTTCAAGTAGGAGCAAAACCCCTTACAAAAGAAGGACTCAACACAGCCCTCCTTTTAGTTTTAAGAGATTCACGTCTCTTAGATTATGAGGAATCCATATTAGGAACTATAGAAACTAGCCTTTGCAAAGATCCCATACACTTTGATTGTTATCCCAACTTCACAGTCTCACTAAAAGATAAAAACATCCTCAAAGCCCTTACCTTACAAGTAAAGATCCATAATTACAATGTAGCAGAAGGATCCATTCCTTTGGCTATTGTTTATAGAGTCCAATATAAGGCCATGGCTTCAGCCTTTGGAGAAAATGCCTTCAAAAGAAGTCCAAAAGGAGAAACCCTTTTCCTTCAAACTGACATTTCCAGAGCAAATACCACAATCCCTAGATCCATAAATTGGGATGAAGTAACCTTACCGGACCAATGGGAATTGGAGAACAAGATTCCCCAACAAGTTGTCCAAAATTCAGAGCCCACTAATATTGTCCAACATTCTGAAGGAAGAGTCACTATCCAATTTCCAAGACGATCTTTTGATTTAAGATCAAACCCTTCTTTTCATACAGCCACCGCTCGAACCTCAGTTGATCAACGTCCCAATCTACCTAGAATAATTACCATACCACCAAGTACGTCAAGTACTCATAGAATCACCCCAAAACAAGACACCACTCCTCAAAATTCACAAACACATAGAGAAATTCCAACAGCTCCTCTTGAGCCAGAAATCAATGGTCTCGACCATAGATCAGGAATAACTAGACCTATTTACCAACAAAACGAAACTGAACCTGTTATAGAAAGAATAAATTCTCCCAATTTTTCTCAGATCGGCAGTGAACTAAATGTATTAGAAAAAGAATTTGAACCAAATAGAGCATTTCTAAACCAGGAATTTAATTCAATAGAAAATACAACCATTAGACAATTGTTTTTCGATACATTTGCTGATTCCGCTCAAGAAATTAAAAAACAGTATTATAACTATATATACAAATATGAAACCCACATATTCTTCTTTGACTGGTTTGAAGAACAATTCCTGAAACCAAAAGAAATAATGGTATTAGAACACTATTACAAATGGAAACTTGAAAATGAAGATATTATAGAATCACTACATCCACCACTTAGGAGAATAACCATCCAAGTAAGAGACAACCAGGTTACAGCAGCACCATTCAAAATTGCTGATAAAATGGAAGAATCTGTTAATATCCCCAAGATAATTGAACAAAACAATTATACCAACCAACACTTGGCAACAATAGGAAATCAATTAGTCAGAATAGAATCCACAATCCAGAATTCTACTCAGACAAACCCTAAAGTAGACTCCGCCAAACAACCCTTGTTCAAAACATTTGAATTATCAAAAAGATTTAGCCCCGAATTTACCAAAGCCTTAGAACAAAAAAGACTCTCAATAAAAGAAGAGTCAAAACCTATAATAACAACCCCTATGATTCAAGGATTAACTGTTAGAGATACTCTTGATAAATCCAAAGCTACCATTAGCACCATCGACAAAATCCAGTCTTCCGATGAGGAATCCATCAATGAGGTTAATAATTTTAACTGGAGACAACCCCAAAAATTGTACCATCAAAGAGCCACTCCTCCAGACATAGCCCTAGAAGAATCTTCTTCCCAAAGAACACAACATAAGTACTCTCCTGATGCTATTTATGAATGAAACATTGATGGCATCGCCGAATCAAATCTCTTGAATATACTTAATAATATGATAATGCTTGCTAATGCTTATAAAACCCAGCAAGATGTCTCTGACCAAGCTGTTGCTAACCTTTTAATAGCTGGATTCACTGGCCAATTAAAAGGATGGTGGGATAACTATCTTACTCAGGAACAGAAAACACAAATCCTTTTAGCTTACAAAAGAGATGATGTTGGTCAAATAATTTTTGACGATAATGGCCATTCCATCCCAGATGCTGTTAACACTCTCATATATTCCATTTCTCAACATTTTATCGGAGATCCATCACATCTTCGAGATAGGAATGAAGAACTCTTATCCAATATGAAATGTAAATCATTAGGGATATTTCGCAAATATAAAGATTTATTCCTCCATAGAGTCCTAATCAGACCAGATTGTAATCAACCTTTTTGGAAAGAAAAGTTTTTAGATGGTATACCAAAACTTATAGAAGACCAAATCCGAGACAAAATACGAAAAGACAATAATGGGCAAATTCCTTATGACCACCTTTCCTATGGAGAAATAGTCTCACATGTCTACAAACAAGGTACCCAATGTGTAATACTATCAAATTACAAAAATAACTTAAAAAAGAGAAAAAACTAGGCAACAAAACATTAGGAGATTTCTGTTATGATAGCAAGACAAAATCCAAGTGTAAAGGAGATTGCCCCAAAGAAAAAGACTACAAGAACCGAAGGTCTTATCACAGAAAACCAAAATCTAATAAAAATACCAGAACTCATAAAGAAAATTACAGACACAAAAAACAATATAATAATACAAGAAAAAATTACAAAGACGTCAAATGTTACTCTTGCGGTAACAAAGGCCATACTGCTAAATACTGCAGAATCAACAAAAAATTAGATGAGTTGTGTCTAGAAGAAAACACATTACATCTATTAAAAGATATACTTGCCCAAACTGATACTAGTTCTACTTCTAGCGAGTCAATAGAAGAAGGCTTACAAGCTAATGAATTAGACACATCATCTGATTCTGACTATAAAGATACTTCTCCACAACTAAATATGCTTACTAAAGAAGAAGAATTTCTCCTTAGCACAGCTAACCAAATAAAAAACCCAGAAGATAGACAAATATACCTTGACCGACTCCATTCCTCCATGAATATAGTTTCCAAAGGAAGTTCTTCCTACAATCTCAAGGAAATCCTGAGTAGAAATAAAACCCAAACTAGACCTATCAATATAAATGACCTCCAGAATGAAATTAAAGCACAAAATGTGGAAATCCAAGCTTTAAAAAATGCTCAAAAGAATATGTCCAATGACATATATATAATCCAATTAGCCATCTCAAAATCCAAGACCAGCAACCCTGAAGAAACCAATACTGTTGTTTACCCAGAAAAAGAAACAACAAACCCAGGTTTTCTAATGTTATTAACAGAAATTACTTCTAGAAAATGGATAATAAATATTTCTATAAAAATTAATAACGAATATATAATTGAAACAACAGCTCTCTTTGATACAGGAGCAGACCTTAATTGCATCAAAGAAGGCCTTGTCCCAACAAAATATTTTGATAAAATCTCTGAGACTTTGAAATCTGCTTTTGGGGATAAACTCAATATTAACTATAAATTACCAGAAGCCCTAGTAATGAAAAATCAAGTTTCTTACAAAACCTCCTTCCTCCTTGTTAAAAATATGAGACAGGAAGTCATTCTAGGAACTCCCTTCATCCAATTAATCCAACCTTTCACAGTCGATAATGAAGGAATTGAAACCTGCTTTCTTAATAAAAAGATAAGATTCAATTTCATCACTAAACCTCAAATTCTCTACAAGAAAAATCTACAAGAAAAATCTATCTCAGAAATCAATTCTCTTATTAAAGACAAAGAAACGCAACTTGATTTCTTAAAAGAAGATTTAGAATTCAAAAGATTGGAAGAAAACCTTACAAAAACAAACATCAAAGAAAAAAATAAACTCCCTTCAACATCAAATAGAACAAACTATCTGCTCCACCTTACCTAACACTTTCTGGGAAAGAAAAAACCATATTATTTCACTCCCTTATGAACAAGGATTTGTTGAAACTAATATACCAACAAAAGCCCGTCCCACCCAAATGAATCACGAAGTCCTAAACTTTTGTCAAGAAGAAATTAAAGACCTTTTAAAGAAAAAACTCATAAGAAAAAGTCAATCACCTTGGAGTTGTTCTGCTTTCTATGTCAATAAAAATGCGGAATTAGAAAGAGGAGTCCCACGACTTGTTATAAACTATAAACCTCTTAATACGGCTCTTAGATGGATACGCTATCCGATTCCCAATAAAATAGACTTACTAAATAGACTCTGTAAAGCAAAAATATTTTCAAAATTTGATATGAAATCTGGGTTTTGGCAAATACAAATTAATGAAAAAGACAAATATAAAACTGCCTTTACAATCCCTTTTGGTCAATATGAATGGAATGTCATGCCTTTCGGTCTAAAAAATGCCCCTTCCGAATTCCAAAGAATCATGAATAATATATTCAATCCCTATTCAGAGTTTATCATAACATACATTGATGATGTTCTAATTTTCTCTTCAGGAATAGAACAACATTTCAAGCATATTTCGACATTCATAAAAATCATGGTCAAAAGTGGTCTGGCAATTTCCCCCTCTAAAGTTTCATTATTCCAGACTAAGATTAGGCTTATAGGGCATAATATCCATTCAGGAACAATATTCCCTATCGAAAGATCAATTACGTTTGCTGATAAATTCCCTGATGAAATTAAAGATAAAACCCAATTACAACGATTTCTAGGAAGTCTCAATTATGTCCTCGATTTCTTCCCCAATATTAGTATCATTTGTAAACCTTTACATCAAAGGTTACAAAAGAATCCTCCACCATGGACAGATGTTCATACCAATACAATTAGGACAATTAAACACCATATCAAAACCATACTAATCCTTCACTTAGCTGACCCAAATGCATTCAAAATAGTTGAAACTGATGCCTCAGAAGTAGGATATGGAGGAATACTCAAACAAGCTCATAACGACAAAGAATCAATTGTACAATTCATATCCAAGCATTGGAATCCAACTCAGCAAAATTACTCCACTATCAAGAAGGAAATACTTGCTATAGTCCTTTCCATTTCTAAATTCCAAGGAGATCTTTTAAACTAAAAATTCTTATTAAGAATAGATTGTAAATCTGCTAAAGATGTCTTACAAAAGGATGTTTTAAATATTGCATCAAAATAAATTTTTGCAAGTTGGCAGGCCATTCTTTCTGTTTTTGATTTTGATATACAATTTATAAATGGTTCATCAAATTGCCTGCCTGATTTCCTTACAAGAGAATTTTTACAGGGGATACAACCATACAACCATGCCACGACCAAAGAAAAAAGACAAAGCAAAAGCCATTGACGACCAATCATCCTCATCCAATACAAAAATAACCAAAAACCCCATATTACCCAAAAAATCATGGGCCCAAGCCGTGGAAGAATCAGGTGTCGAACCAGGCCGTGTATATTACCATAACCAACCAGATAGCCAACCCATACCCAATACTCCTAAACCAATCATCAATCTCACACAATTACAAAGCCTTTTGGCCAGCATACTGCCATCAAGAACTAATCCAATGGCCCTCCAAACAATGATCCAATCAAACAAGCAAAGCCAAACTAGCCAAACTTCAAAACCCATAGTAGAAAGTAACAATCCTTCACCATTGGCCATGCAGAGGCAAAAAGAATACGAGTTGATGGAGCAGAAAAATAAACTCAATGAAGTGGTCATTCGACCACCAGCATCCTCCTCACAAACAAGATCTATGTTTTTTCAAAAGGAAAAACATTCTTTGATCCTTACAGTTGAGGATGGATTTTATGATAGCAATCCAAATCAGTTTGCAAAAAACATATTTCCAGAATGATGGTATTTTAAACCACATGATATGAATAAACCTCTAGCTTTTTATGAACAAATTCTGATTGAAACTGAATCAGCAAATTTAAAACATTTCTGTGACAAAAACGACGACAAACATATTCTTTACTCCATGATTATGATTAATCGAATCATACATCCCAATGAATGGACTGAAGAACCACATACTGTCAAAAAATGCCATGCTCGACTTACACAAAGCCTACCTTTTAGTGCCTCATATCCATATTGGGATTACCAACAAGCCTGGTGGAACGTTTTCTACCGACAAAATAATCAAATGAAACACACCTGGTTACTATACTTCAAAGACAAATTCACCAGAAAAAACCTCCCGAATTGGTTTAACCAATGGTGGACATATTTCGGACCAACCGAATCAATTATCCCTCCCACACTCACACCAGGATGGCAACTATTCAAAAAAGAATTCCACCCATCCCAGCATGACATACGTTTTCCATGCCTACTCCATTATTTTGCCATATGCAGAATATCATGGGTAACAGCCTGGGAATTTGCATATTCCCACACACCAGAAAAAATACCCATACTCATTCGCCAGCATAAAACAAAATGGTGGGACAAATTCAAAATCCAAGATTGGGGTACAGAAGACATGGTTCGAAGATGGTTAAATTCCCAAAAAACCCAAAACCCATCAAAACAAATAGCATATCTCCAAGAAAAATCACAAATCATGGCAACTCTTGCCGCAGCCAGCACAAAAGAAGAATGTTATGCCATAATCAGTCAACTACACCAGGTTGGCCAAATTGAAAGCATAGTTCGCGACTCCTCATATAGCCAAGAAGGAAGCCATGAACCAACTTCAACATACCACTTGGCGTCCCCATAAATACTGTTTTACTGTTCATTTATACTTTAAAAGTACTGTTCACTTTTACTGTTCACTTGTACTATTTCAAATAGTAAACACTGTAGCACGCGCACTATAAAAAGAAGATAACACCCTCAGAAGAGGGGGAGGCATTTGTGTAACACTTCTGAAAGCTCTTCGAAACCCTCGAAACCCTCTTCACAGTTCCTCACCTTCATACTCGGAAATCCTTGGAAACCCTCTTCACCCGGAAATATCCCTCTGGTTTTGAGTAAGTTTTCGAAATCAAACCATAATTTCTTCATATCAGATCCTGACTCACCCATAGTCGGTAGATCTGCTTTCATATTCCATATCAGTTCAGTGACGGAGAGTGGATTACTGCCCCAGATCTGAAACTGGTTTTAGTTTCTTTCTGCAGTTGATTTAATTCTTGGATATTTTACGTTTTGGGGGGAAATTAAAACATTACTTTTTTACTTCATGAAAATCACAAATAAGCACGCCTCCGACATGTGAATAATATTTTAATTGCTAAATATAACCGAATGAGTCTACGGATGTGTTTGGTTTAGCATTTCCAAGGGGCTTTCAAGCCTGAAAACCCCTTGGGGAAAAGCTAGCTTTGGACATGGCTTTCAACTAAAAGCTAGCCTTCAAAATGCAAAAAACTCAAAGCTAGTAGGGACTAGTTTTGGGCTTTTAGGATTTGGCCGAATGCTAAAATTAATTTTTTCCTTCCAAAACTATCATCACTAATTCTTTATATTTCCAATTTTGCCCCTGGTTATTAATTTTTTTATTGAAAAATGAGGCAACCCTTTGGCGAACTGACGAAGGGTTATGGCCGTCGGCGAGCCAAATTTGGCATCAGCGACCGTCGGCTAAGGTTGCTTGAGGTCGGGCGGCCATTGGCTAAGGTCGCCCGAGGTCGGGTGACTTTCAATGAGGGTTGCGTGACCAAGCTGAGGGCCGTCAGAGGTCGCTCAACCCAGGCACCATGCGACCCAGGCGATCAACCCAGGCGCTCTCAGGCAACCTCCAACGGCCCTCAGTTGGGTTGCGCGACCCTCGCCGGAGGTCACCCAATGGATACCGGCGCCAGATTTGGCTCGTCAACGGTTGTAGCCCTTCCCTGGTTCGCCAAAAGGTTTAGTTTATTGTTAAAAAAAAAGATATATATATATATATTATACCCTTAAAGCTCATTGCGAAACTTGTTTTTACCAAACAAAAGTTCAACACAAAGTTCATTTGTAAAGAAATTTTACTAAACATAATTATATTTTCCTAAGTAGCTTTGAACTTTCGATATTTGCATTAGGTTTAAAGCCCATTTGTAAAGTTGGACCAAATGTACCGTACATTTCTTAAGTACGGATTTTTTTTCCAGGCAAATTTTAATAAGTGCGGGTAAATGCCAAAAAACTGCTATTAAAAAATAGTTCTCACGATCCGCAAAGTACGGTGGACCCCATGACACCACACATGAAATCCCTAGCTCCATTTGTTTAAGAAATCAAAAAGCCAGTTGATACCCTAAATAATCACTTTACTTAAAGGGGAAGCAAGCTATTTATTTAAATATTCCCGAAAACAAAGTTGTTTATTTAGTCACCTTCCATTAGGATGAAGGCTCAAACGACGCTTGACTTCGTGAACATAATGTAATCTGGCGGGTCAAACAGCAATAAGCAGGTTTGACCTTTCATTTTGCCGGTGGAAGATTTGAGATTAGGAGGTGAACTAACTAAAGAACCAATCAAGAGATCATCTTCTAATTCATTCCCAACTGTATCCGACGGCAAGTCACCAACTTATCATCACAACCCTAATTCTACCCAACACTTCTTGCTATATAAACTCCAAGCCCCTTCCTGTCAGCTCATCAATTTCAAGTCCTTGAGCCTATCTCACAATGTAACATCTATTGTCCACTTTACCAATATGGATTCTCCCTCAAAGAGCTTTGTACTTTTGCCCTTCTTTTCTCTAGCTTGAACATGAGTTTCGAAGCTCGTCATCTGCTACAAGCAATCATGCCATCCATACCGACTCTCCCCACCATACCAACTTTACCGAAACCGGGGTCTCTACCTCAATTGCCTGCCATGCCAACATTGCCTAAGGTCACCATACCACCTATGCCTGCCATCCCGACAACCTTGCCTCAGCCCACATTGCCGACGTTGCCTGCCACCCAGCCGACGCTGCCCAAGGCTACTTTGCCGCCGCTTCCAAGCTTGCCAACCATGCCGACCACCTTGCCACCGATGCCAAGCATCCCTACTTCTCTCCCGAAAATTCCCTCTATTCCTTTCCTCACCCCACCTCCAGCCACAAGCCCATGAAGATTTCTCTTACCATTGATCGATCGGGTGCCTCAGCGTGTTTGTTATTAGAATTTATCGGCATGTTTGTTGATTAGGATGTCTGTTGGGATTCTGTTTTTTATTCAATGTTTGTTGCCTTGTATCTTTCCAGCACTATGATATGTATTGATTACACACTACTTTGCTTCCCTTTAATTACGGTCTCCTCGTTGCTGCCTCGGCTCATTATTGCGTCCAGTTTGTTAAATCGATCTCATTCAAGCAAAAAGTTCATGAGGTCGTATTTGTTAAGGGAAGAGATTCAGATAGAAGTACACCTTAAAAAGGTGTCACATACCACCGTAATTATGGCTACAATCTATACACAAACACGGTACTACTGTGACGGAGCCAAAATTCTGACGAAGGGAAGGGGCTGAAATTTTCAACGTATTATACTTAAAAATGTAATTAGCAGTTCTTATCATGACATGTAGGAAAACAACGTCTGATACATCAACATAAGAAGTACTTTAAATTTATTTTAGAAAGTTTCATTTGTTGTTATGACACCAAAATTTAATTATGGAATTAGCATTTCGCCTTTATAAAAAGAAAATTAAATTCATCAGAGGTCTAAGTGTGGAAACTACAAATGGTCATGTTAAGGAATGAATGTTTTGCACCAGTCATTAATCATGTAAAAATAGCTAAAATAACGATGGCCATGGCGACCTCAAGTAGAGGCAAAAATTTTGCTTTGCTAATGAAGTTTTGTCGTGCTATTTTTACCTAATGTATGAACGGTGATACAAGATGAGCATGGTGTAGGGTACGGATACTCGATGCTCCACGGTTCCCCGCATCCAATGCGGATTTACACTATTAGAATGGGGCGCCAGCCCAGCTACCTCGCTAATTCCACCCCCTCATATGCTTTTTCAAAAGATACATACATACATACATACATACATACATACATACATACATACATACATACATACATATGTGTGTGTGTCTTGTTGTATATTCAATGAACATATATTAATTACGAGTAATCTTAATCATTACTGATTTATTTAATATTTGAATATGTTGGGTTATTATATATTCAATGAACATATATTTCAGTTTTGATTCATATCAATTCGTCCATGTTTCTCAATGTAAAAAAAGGAAATCTCTTCTCCCTAATAACTTGGGCTGTATCATTGACATTGATATGAGTATGACATCTTTCGATTCATACATCCATCAATATATACTTATGTAATGCATAATTAACGAGGTCATTATTATATGTTCTTGTAATACATTAGTGTAACACTATGCCCGTCAAATGATAATGATAATATTGCAATACAGATTCATCAACACATATAAAACTGCTCAATTCTATAGGTTTATATATGATGTTAACAGATTGACAATTAAGATAGTTATCAATGTTTCCATAATGTTACTGTAAATATAATATCATATGTTGCCAATGCATTATATCAAACTTTTTCCTCATATCATAGGAAAAGCAAAACCGATGCCCTGAAAAGTCAATTATTTAACTTTTTCAAGGTAACATATGGGCCCGTTTAGTTCGGCTTTGGGCAAATGTTCTTAGGAAAATGCAAATATCTTTAGGTTAAAGGGGTTTTCCGAAATGCAAATACCGTTTGATAAATTGAAATTTTTCATTGCATTGCAAAACAATTTTGGCCTAAATGCCATTTGGTAAATATTACATTTTGTAAAGCATTTTTACTAAAATTTATTAAAAAAATTTTGTAAATTTTTTTTTTTAATCTATTCACTGGCGGCCATTGGATAACCTCACTTGAGTCACGTGACCCAAGCGACTGTCCATTGGGTCGCCAACGCCGGCGCCCCTAGGTGACGGTTGCCTCTGTCCCCCAAGCATGCGACCTAGGCGACAGAACCGTCGCCTCCGTCACCTGGGTTCGTGACCCAGGCGACAGAACCGTCACCTTCGTCACCTGGGTTCGTGACCTAGGCGTGTGACCCAGGCGAACACTGCCTAAGGTCACCGGATCTTAGGCAACGCCTGGGTCACGCGACCTTGGGCGGTGTGGTTGTGCAACCTTAGGCGCCGGTCGTTGGCATTGAGGACCCCTTGTACCTAACTAGTCTCCGACATGTTTTCTGGGATTCCGAAGTCTCCAACCAACCTCGTACCTAAAAGCTGTCGCTCATTTCACTCTGCAGCAGAAGCTCGACTCGTGCATTCTCCTGATCTTTCCACTCTTTTGCAAGGCCGCGTTCCCTGCCCTCATCTCCTTCAAATCCACGCCCGGGTCTTCAGGCTCGATGCCCATCAGGACTATCTGATGACAACCCGTCTCATCGGCCATTACCCATCTCACGTTGCGTTCAGAGTTTTCGAACAACTGAAGAACCCCAACGTCTTCCCCTTCAACGCCATCATAAGGGTCTTCGCCGAGGAGGGCCTGTTCCCGAAGGCTTGGTCCCTGTTCAGAGCCTTGAAGCAGCGCCGGCTCTCGCCTAATGACTTCACTTTCTCGTTCCTTCTCAAGGCGTGCTTCCGATGCGCGAGCGCCGGTCAAGTGAGTCAGATTCACACCCATGTGCTCAAAGCTAGTTTTTGTGAGGATCCTGTCGTGTGCAACGGCCTTCTTTCTGTTTATGCCAAGTCGGTTAAGGATTTGGTTTCCGCCCGTAAGCTGTTTGATGAAATTCCCCAGAGGAATTTGGTCTCTTGGAGTTCTTTGATTTCTGGTTATGCTCAGTTGGGTCGGGCAGAAGATGCGCTGCAGCTTTTCGTTAACATTGTCCAAGAGAATTTGAGGCTCGAAGATGAAATCCTTGTAAGCGTCTTATCAGCGTGTTCTACTATTCAGGTCATCCATTTAGAGAGATGGGTTAATATTCTGTCAAAAATTGTTGAAGATGTGACCCTTGATGATATTAAACGCGATTCAATCCATATTGTTCTTATACATTTGTATGGAAAATTGGCCAGAGTAGATAAGTGTAGGGAAAAATTCAATGAAATAACTAATCATGGAATTGGAAGATTGCTTCCTTGGAATCTCATGATAACTGCATTTGTGCAAAATGGTTGCCCCATCGAGGCCCTGCATATTTTCCACCAAATGATGGAGGATAGCAACCGAAAGCCTAATGAAGTTACGATGGTCAGTGTCCTTTCTGCTAGTGCTCAGGTTGGTGATTTGGATCTTGGCATATGGGTTCACAATTATTTGAGGTCAGAAGGCAGCAAAGGCATTCTTCAATCGAACAAAGTTCTAGCGACTGCATTGATAGACATGTATTGTAAGTGCGGGAGGCTGGAGGAGGCTAAAGGAATTTTTGATCAGATGATACAGAAAGATATTGTCTCGTTCAATGCAATGATCATGGGTCTTGCAATGAATGGTAAAGGAGAAGAGGCATTGCAGCTATTTTCCAGCATCCAAGATTTTGGTCTTCATCCTGATTCTAGCACGTTTCTTGCAGCCTTATGTGCATGCAGCCACTCAGGATTGTTGGATGAGGGACGGAGGATCTTTTCAGAGATGCAGATGCGAATTTCAGTCTCTCCCAGTTTGGAACACTATGCCTGTTATATTGATCTCCTTTCACGTGTAGGTCATATTGAAGAAGCTTTAGAAGTTGTTGCCTCCATGCCTTTTGAACCTAATAGCTTTGTGTGGGGAGCTTTGCTTGGGGGTTGCCTGCTCCATGCCAGGGGAGAACTCACTCAGCATGTATCGAAAAAGCTTGTGGATGTCGACCCTGAAAACTCTGCTGGTTATGTGATGTTGGCAAATGCATTTGCAGCTGACAGGCAATGGGATGATGTCTCTGTTCTGAGGTGGGTCATGAGGGAAAGGGGGGTCAAGAAGCAGCCAGGGCATAGCTGGATCCAAATAGATGGTATTGTGCATGAATTTCTTGTGGGGTCGCCGGGCATCCACAAATGGGGATGATATATGAAACTTTAGGCACATTAGAGAAAGCAGTGAAGGTTCCTCAGACTTGAGCTGTACTTTTATGACAGTACAAGTTGATTCATCTTGATTGTGACATCTTGATATTGCTTTGAACAGACTTACCTTCACATCCTTCCAATGACCCCCCTTTCATCACTACCCTAAATTTATGACTGCAGTGTGAGAACTGGAGCATTGACTCCTTTATAAGTGGGGAAGCTAAACCATCGTTTTGAAAACAAACTGAAAGGCAAGAACTTTTCTGGTTCAGTTTGGGTATTTTTCCGATGCTGATGTGGCATTGTGAAGCTACGCCGTGAAAACTGGGCCTTTTCCTTTCTTCCCTCTTTAATGGTGTCCCTTTACTGAATCTCTAAAGACTGTAAGGGGAATGACATGGCCTTTCCCATTCAATCAGAGATATGGCTAACTTTGAGGAAAGGGAGGCAGCTCAGTATGTTCTAATTTCATAAATAACTTTATGTATTCTCCAATTCTTCCATAGGCTTCTTTGGGAGCAGGTTCGGGAGGTAAGCTCCTTCTGGATATGACTGGCAATATCTTTATACATTAACAGTGAATGTCACCAGCCTTTCACTGCGGGTTTGGACTTGGTTATGGTCCCTCGGGAGGGACCAATCTCCTGTGCAACCATCATAACCAAAGTTTTTTTCTTTTTTTTTTGGTTAAAAACTTGGATTACAACCACTGCGATGGCATTGGTCCCTCAAGGTTCCATGACTGGATCCCCGAGTTTTCATTTGTATATCAAATTTTCAAGAATACACGCTTCATTACTCTAGCTTTTCAATGTGCATTTTTTCTTACGTACCGGCGTTGTCCTTCTCTGTTTAGGAAAATAATTATCAGTGAGAAACCAAGGCCTTCTCATGGTTAGAACTTAGACAATTGGCATTAAGCGAGTTATAGTTAGTCTTGCTTCCACCATTTCCGAGAAAGGTTGCTAGATTTAAGGTACTGCTCTGAATAGCTCCACCTGCATAACTGGTGGAAGATTGTGATATGGGTGTGAATGTTGCCGAATCTCCCATCTGTTAGCCAGGGAATCTTATAGTTTCGGCCATCCCTCCTATCTGAATTTTTTGCCTACTTAATGCGGAAAAAAACAGCAGTTGAAGCACGATTTTGCTTTTGACACGTTAGATACATGGGGGCGACAGGATCCATATGCTCCTAGTCACAATCAAAGCTAGGAGTGCATTTATTTCACAAAAAATAAATAATTTAAACTATATTTTTTCAAAAATAATTGCTTGTATCACTTATAATAATAAAGGAATGAATTTTTTTTCATCATCTACAGAAATATTAAGACGTAAATTGTTGTTGATTATAAAATATTTTATTTTTAACAAATTATTTAAAGTGATACGAGTGATCGTTTTTAAGAAAATATTTTTCAAATCATTTATTTTTTAATAAATAATTGGAGCCCAAAGATGTTTTGGCCTTAGGATGTATGATGTTCAAATTTAAGGTTTATGATTATGTTTGGATGTCATTCCAAAGAATCCCTTGGGGCTAACTTGGTCTCTTCAGCATGTCTCTGAAAGATTGACAATCTTGTGATCAAATATGAGAAATGGGAACTCATGAATCATGTTTTTGTCTATATATAAACATCTACTTTCTTTTGTTTTGACTACATGGGTTCCTTATGTGCTATTGGATTGGAATGAGTTGTTAGCCAGAGTTGTATGAAGAGAAGAAAATAGGTTTTCCTCGCAAAAATGGTCCAAGAAGTCCTAAACATATTATACATTGGCTTAGTTAGTTATAAACTTTTTTAATTATGCTAATTTAGTCCGACACTTTTGAACTTGTCAATTTAGTCATACTCTTTAATTGTGCCAATTTAATTATAATTTTTTTGATAATTTGTTAACTTAGTCCTAAATTTTTCAACGATTTATCAATTTAATTATTCTGACTAATTTTAGCCTATACCATCTATTGATAATACACATAGGATTCATCAATACCACCTCCACATTCTATTTCCTCATTTAGTGGTTTTTTTGCAGGCTTTGGTGGTGAGTTTATCCTATCCTAAAATCCTATATCCTAGATAGGCGGTTTGTTCTATAAGCCTTGGTGATAAGTTTCGTCAATCTTGATCTTGATCATCAGTTGGTGGTGTGTCATGTATGCCTTGGTTGTGATCATATTATTAAGCATTTACATTCATCTATCAATTTCCATTCATATCCACTTTGATCTATCATCAAAACACATTTCATTATCACTCAAAATAGCAATCACCCCATTTGCATCACATCAAATTGGTATCAGAGCTTTGAGTTAACTCTTTTTGAGTTATTCATTCTATTAACTATCTCACACTTGCATTAGATTAGTATTAGAGTTTAAGGCTGAACTTCCTTTGAGTGATTCCTTCTATTACCTATCTTGCATCTCATCTTAACATTTCAAATAAATAAATAAAAACAAAGAGAAATGGTTGGTCATTGTTGACATGGACCAAACACTAAGTCTTCTATAGCTTGAGAAAGAGATATGAGACAAGTACAACAATTGCAAAATCGTTTGCATCTCTTTGAACTTGGACAAATAGATAGAGTCCTCATCCTCTTAGAGAAATGACTAATGTAACATCTAGAAAATTCTTATATTTATTAATACATTGGAATTTAGTTGCAATCAACTATGTGCATGAGAAATTTTATACAACCTTAGAAAATGTGACTGTTATGTTTGCCAAGGGTTTTAGAAACTTATTAAGTTAACTATGTACTTATGTTCAGAAAGTTTTACCAAATGTTTTGATAAGTTCAAGAATTAATTATTAACTTATGTTCAAAAAGCATTGCTGAACATTTTGACAAGTTTAAAATACTTTTTGGATTTATCAATTTTTAAAATGGACATTGGTTTTCATGTTTATATTCTAATTCCTTGATTCCTTAGCATTTCAAACGAAGTAATATTGAGCTTGACCTTTGTTGATGTCATACCTATTTCATTTACATTAACTTCTACTTCATTAATACAAGGCACGGGTCACCTCTTTACTTGGCAAAATGAGATGAATCTCTCCTAAAAATCCCTTCTCTTGACTTATCACATTGTGCCGCATGCCTAAGTTATTGACTTAGGGGTCACATGAACTATTTTAATTAGAACAACAAGTCTCTCTACTCTTAAACCTCATGATTTTACCATTATATAATTGAGCAACTTCATTAATTCACTCTTAAATACTTACCCTACCAAAGGGTAAGTGCTCAACTTTAAAAAGAGAATTTTTAAGAGAATGCCCCACTTCATTACTCACTCTCCATTTTCCTTTTAATTCATACTTTCAATTCCAAGAATAAAAGCAAAGGATCTCATGTGCATTTTTATTAAAGTCTTAAGAGTTCATTTCTAGGTTTGAACGAGGTAAACTCAATAATTTCTTCAACTCTTCATAAATGGGTTTGTCATTTTTAAGACAAAAATATTGGCTTCGGTTTTGTCTTATTTTGAAGGAAAATTAAAACTATGATTTTACACAAGTTATTTTCAAGGTAAGTGAAAACTATATGTGCTAAGTTATGTTATTCTAATGAGTATTTGACTCGGTTGCTTGATGGATGTTTACTTTAAATGAGTTTTATGAACATATGTGAGTAACTTTGGAAATAGAATGTTGGATTCCCCATTTGTGTGAATTTTGATGATGGCATGTCGAGTTTTGTATTAATGATTTTCTGAGTTAATTCTTAGATGAGTGGTAGTATTTGGTGAAAAAAAGAGTGTAAAAAGAGTAAGAATTGAGAAATTTACCCATTCCAGTGAGTTACCGAATATAACAATTACCGATTACCGATTATAGCAACTTATCGAAGATAATAGTTAGCGAGTGTTGAATATTGCATGTTATCGAAAATGACAGTACCAAGTGCCGATTATAACAGGTTACCAAAGATAACAGTTATCCATTACCAATTATAGCAAGTTATCCAATATGACTGTTACTGATAATATAATTTTTTCAAAAAAATAATTTAAAAAAATTAAAAAATGATTTCTTCTCTCATACTTTCAATTCTATGGATATCTTAGCCCATCATGTTTTCTTTTAGCATTATTATTTAATGAATGCATATCTATTATATTTGAGAAAAGTATGCATGAAATGTTGATGTTGAATATGTTCATTTAGTGATGATTACATAAAATGATGCAATGTATAATTGCTGATGTGGAATATGCTAAATCAATGATGGTTAAGTGAAATGATGTAGTGTATTGAATGTTGATGTTGATCATTTTCATATACATCACGTTACATGATAATATAGAAAATTGAAAAAGAAAAATGCCATCGTTCATGTGAAGGTGGTGACGTTGCCCTGTGTCAAGGGGTGTTTTGAGATGCTTTGGGAGTCAAGATGCCCTGCATAAAAAAGAGAAGAAAAAAATAGATTATGTATGAGAATGGTGTGATGCCCTATATGCGAATAGTGTTGGATGTTTTAGAGTCGAGATGCCTCGGGAGTATTCGGGAGGTGGAGTAAATAAGATGATGCATCCTCATAAATATACATATATGCATGTTGATAAAGCACCAGATGATATAGATGCATTAATAAATTATATGTTATTCGTGTGCATTGAGTAGATAATGCCATGCATTCTTATGGAGCACTTGCATGGTAGATAATAAGTAGTGCCTATTCTAAGGCCGTGGAAGGATCGTGTGTATGAGATATCATACTTCCCACAAGTTCTGTTTTCATTTTCCTTGGCTCATAGCATAAGCCAATTTCCTAGTATTAGAGTCACGGCATTCTTCAACACTTTTTATGAGTTGAATATCTAATGTAGAAAAGGGGAATTTCTATACCATGTCAAAATCCTCCTCTAAAACCCTTTCTACTACTATAAATGCCCTTGTCTCTCTTAGCCTTCCTTTAGAGCTTTGCACTTCTAATGTCTCTAAGAGTGACTATCTTTATGAGGTTTCTTACCTCAATGAAAATAGTAACCTTATAAAGATAGTAAAATTTCAGAAACTTACCTTCTGCTTATAAACCCATATTCTGCCTTTGCTAAACCTTCATTTTTTTGTCATATTCACCATATTAAGCAGCTTATTAAGCATACTCCTTAAGGAGTATGTCTAGTCCTCGAAATTTAATTAGCATCCTTCCTCCATTACTCAGTAAGAACACTTTCTCACCCTCCAAATTCCTTTTGACTTTCCACGATAATAGATATAGCAAGGATATTGCACCTCTACTTTGGTGTTATTGGACTTGTTTTATCCTTTCATGGAAGGAAAAGGCTACTCATGGTTGCTTAAATGGCTTTCTTAGACACCCAGTTTTTGGATTACCAACATGCTTGCATTGGTACTATTTAAACTACCCTTAATTCAAGAACAAAGTTTATTACGCCGTTTCCAAATTTCAATATGGCTCTCTTGAATCCACAACTTCTTTTGGCTGTTAACGTCTAGCTACAAATTACTATAACTCCTTAAACTCTAGGTTCTATTACTACTACTTTGCATTATTAGATGGTTTGTCGAGTCTAGAATCATACCATTGGTCTCAACTTCCCTGGTTTTAAAGAAGCTTTGTTTGTCTCTATGAATAATGATTAGACTTCTTGTATCCACATGCCAGACATATTCATGAGATCAACTAGCTAAGTTATTCCAAACACTTGGATAACTAATTATGAAAAGATTCACCAGAACTTCAGGGCAATCAAGTCTACACAATCCTAATTCACCAAGGAAAAAGATGGCATGGTTGTCATTAAATTTAGTAAGAAAAAGAAGGAAGCCGCCTCTTCCATCTTTCCTACTATTTTTATGATGCAATGTTGTGCACTGACAATGGTCATCTAGATTCAAAACCCATGATTGAGTCTTATGACTAGGATAAGGACCATCATACATGACACTACTTTTGGGATTTTGATTGCTGGTGCTCTCTTTGTACGAACCCTTCAAATGACGAGAAAGATGATAGACTGTCAAGGAGAAAGAAATAGTCAAAAGATAAGATTTATCAAAGGTACCTCAATGGAGTTCCTACTATAGGACCTCTTGGTGAAGATGGAGGAAAATATCAATTCATGATCTCTTATAGACCATCATGTTCGTAGCCTCTTCCACTAGTTCCTAAACTTGTGAAACTCCTCCTTCACCTCAGTAACCACCCAAAAAGAAGCCTTCATTGCACAAACCGGTTGTTTCACCTTTGTACAAATTCATTTACAAATTGACTAAGAAAAACTCTTTTCTTTTGGAACTACCCAAATCACCATAACCCTTATGTTTCCCAAAATTAGCACCATCATTTATTCTCCCATCTGTATGTATGTTTCAAACTTCAAACTTTCCACCTCTGGAAAGACTTAATTCTAATGCTCCATTCCTAACATTAGAAAAATTTACAGGTTCCGTTGTATGCCTAAAATTTCGAACCCCATAGATGTTGATGATCATTCATGGGAGACAAAAGAAAGTCACTATTGTTGAAGCTGTTTTAAATCGACTGTCAAAAAATGCTTTAGCATAGAATAATGTTCTCAAGACAACTCAAACCCATCTTGATCATGTTGACCAAAAGATTGATCAAACAGCTTTGGTCACAAACAAATTGCTTGAGACATTCCATAAGAAATTGTAGCAAATGGAATTTGGGAGATTCGCTTCTCATCATTATCTAGAAGACCAAATGGCGAAATGGAAAAGTTGAGAAGACAAATCAAGCTTTTATAAGAAGGAAAATTTGTGCCTCCTTCAGATCCATTTTCCCAGCCATGAAGTCTAGCTCCCATGGAAGTAATTTCTCCTAAGCCTATAACAATTGCTTTGATCATTGAAGAAGCTCCAAAAATAAATCAGAGTGATATTGTTACACTTCAAAACTACATCAAAGAAATAGAAGAGAACAAAAGAAGCTAGCTCCCAAACCTTTTCAAGTGCCTCCTCTTGCTTATAAGGTTTCAAATCCACTTGAAGCTTTTTTGTGAGAACAAACTCGACAAATAATCTAAACCATTTCTGCAATTGACTCCACCAAACAAAATACCTCTTTCCATTCTAAATCAACTTCAGAATTAGATTCCTTTTCCTCTGGAAACATTTCAACCTTTGAGCCAAAAACACCATAGTCTTGTATGCCTACTATCTTTATAGCAAACCCCCTGAGGTGGAAATGCAATCAAGTTCATCCAAGCTAGTAGTAGTAAATCTTCGAGATTCAAGCTCATATCACAAGTCTTCAACCCCAAAATATTACTTGACGCTCGATGACATTCCATACTCTAAGTGGCCAGAAAAACTTTATGAGTTCATGCTTGGCTTAACACTAGAATACTTATTGTCGAAAGTTGATATGATATAATGATCGAGTTCATGAGCAAATTTACTAGAAACCTAAAAGATTAGTGAATAATTGTCTCTGATCCGGACCAAATAACATTCCTACTCCAAATGGGTTACAATTAGACGATCTGTGTGATCCATCATTTCTTTATTGGTAAGCTAGAAGATCTTCTTGAACTTGGAAGAAAGGAATTCTTTGAGAGAAAATATTACTCCTTACAGAAAAAAAAACATCTGAATAAGCGTTTCAGGAAATGCTTAAATTAATATATGCTTTTGGAGCTAACCTAAATCTAAAGTAAATATTCTTGTCCTCTATTCCAAAAGAAATTGGACAAGCTATGGAAAAATCCTTGCAAACTAAATAGAAAAGAATTACTCACATTCTTATTGGGAGCTCTAGTAAAAGATACATCTTGCCCTTGATGATCTCTACATCTATAGAAAAGCTTTTAGGAGTTGTCTCCAAAGCAATGGAGAACTTGACTACGCTTACCAAAAACTTGAGTTAACAATCAAGTATTCAAAAAATAGACTATGGTGATGATCCTTCTTGTGGATATCGATGCAAGAAGTGAAGGCACTTCAAAAGATTTTTCTTGGGACACAAAAAGAGAAGGCATAAATGGCGATTCTTGCGGAAAAACATTCCATGTGAGGTTCTTCTGAAAAGCAAAGAAAATATGATAGATGCTATATTTGCAACAAGAAATGCCATTTTGCAAAGGATTGTCCAAAAGCTATGGGAAAAATTCCCATTTGATTCAGAAAATAGAAAAGGAGATTGGAGTATTACTCTAGGGCGATCATGTTGAATTAGTATTCTCTCTTGAAGATGAACCTACCAAACACATTGTATGTTATTTAGACATGCTCACAGACTAGTGATCTTGAAAGTCTGTTTGAAGAATTTGAAAAAGGAATTTTCTTTTGGTCCTTGGAAAAATCAAAACCCTCTACAATTCAAGAACTTGGTGCATATACTTCTTCCATCCTCCTATATTTCCTTGTTAAAATATATCCATCCAAATATGACAAACCTATTTCTGTCATTGTCTTTGTTGACACTAAAGCCAGTGCTTCTATTTTTCATATCAAGATACTTCTATAAAAGTACTGGACTTCATAAACCCGGTACTCTAACTCTATTTTTGGAGATACTTTTGCTACAAGAGTTTGAAGTAAATGATTACCATTCAATTATTTCACTAGTGTTCTATCACTACTAAAATCCTTGGCTCTAGTTCACCAGATAAGGATATTATCATTTGTTGGGATATCCTCACACAAATTCCTACACTCAGAATTTTGCCCAATAGGCTACGGTTCAATGGACAATTCAATGAATTTGTGGACATCCAAAGATTCTTCACTATTTAGACAAATGTTTTAGACCCTACCTTGCAAACCTTTCTTGAGACATGTCAAATCCTACTTGGATTTTGTTCAAAAAGGCCTTCACTCACTATGGAAAAATCCTGACTTTTTCATCCATCTCCCATTTAAGAGAAATAAGAATGTCAATCCTACCAAGGCTGGCTACTTAGGCATGAATCCAAAACACTTGCTTTTAGCATAAAAGGAATGCTCAAACCTACAATACCAAGAGCTAATTGAGCCCTCAGATTCTCAATGGGCTTGTGAAATATTCTATGTGAATAAGTGTACTGAGCTAAGTAGATGAAAAATGAGACCGGTCATCAATTACTAGCTTCTCAACCAATTCCTACAAAATGATAAATTCCCTTTGCTACATTGGAATACTTTGTTTTCCAGCCTTACCCAAACCAAAGTTTATTTTACGTTTGATCTTAAAGTTGGATTTTGACAATTGTGAATTCACCCTAAAGCTAGGTACAAAACTGAATTTTATATCTCAAATGAGCACTTCTAGTGGAAGGTGCTCCTTTTTTGGTCTCAAGACAGCTCCCTCACTTTTTAAGAAGGCCATGTGCAGGATTTTCCAATCTATTATGGCTAATATTCAAACTTACATTGACAATATCCTCCTCTATAGTCTTGATGATGATTCTCATTGTAAATTACCAGCACAATTTGCAAAGTTGGTACAAAAACATGGATTTATGTTATCCTAGAAGAAGATGATCATTGCTTAGAAAAAAATTGAATACCTTGAGATGCACCTTAAAGATGGCACCTATTACCCTGGTTCTCATATTACTGAAGAGTTGTAGAAATTTCCCGATGGACATCTCTCCCACAAGTAGGTTCAACAATTTCTTTAGATAGTTACTTATCTGAGGGATTTTGTCCCAAAAATCATAGAATTTGTGAATTGCTACAACAAATGCTTATGAAAGATGCTCCTCTGTGGGGACCTAAATAAACTAAGTTTGTACCGGACTTAAAGAAATTCTACAGCATCTTCCCCATTGAAAATTCCTTCCACGAGAAAAAAAAATCTAATTAAGCATGCTATCCGTACTATCAAAGAATATTTTCAATCCTTCAGATTTGATTAACATTATTAGTTGGGTTTACTACTATGTGGAGAAAGCCCAATTAGTTGCAAGCTCAAAAGGGCTTAAGCTCATATGATAAGTCATATGGAGAAATAGGGTTTTTTACTATCTTTGAAGTTGTAGCCGCAAAAAGAAGTAGTAACAAGAGAAAGATAAAACAAAAAATCTAGGAGTTTGGGGCAAAATTTGATTTACATCAAGCTAGTATCGGAGGTTAATTTGTGGTTCGATTGAGCTAAATTTTTTTAGCGTGTCCGTGGTGCAATTTTCTTGAATTTGAATGGTTTGATTTTCGTTTGAAGTTCTCTACATCGAGTTTTTCATGGATTAATCAAAAGACACGTTTTGGGTCAGATTTATCCTTGATCTCTTGTGAAATTTATGTGTATTACCAAGAATAATATTCTTGAGATCTTAGCTGCTATGTACCTCTAGTATTTACTAGAGAAAAACATTATTTACCCAATTTTGTTGATAGTGAAGATTTTTGGATGGATTCTAGTCTCATGATTTTTGATCTTCTCACACTGAGGATGCTTTCTACATAAAAAAAATCATCTTGTGTTCACATGTTTGATATTTATTTTACTCTACTATATTGGTTCCTATTATGTTTACATAAGATATGAGATTATTTTATTCCGCTGTATTAATTTGACATTGTTCAAGTTGTTGCTGTTTTCCAATCGATATCAGTTGTTAGGAGTGCACAGTAGAAGTCCGATACCTTCATTTAGGAAGAACTCTAAGGGGGAAACTCAAGTTCAAGCCTGTCAATATATTCAGTTAGACCCACCTTAACTCAAAAACTTAAGCCAATGAATTATGGGCAAACTATGATATATTAATTGCTTCACCACATCAATTCTTTGATGTAGGACTACTTCTCTAACACAACTTACATGTATATCCTAACAATCTCCTTCTCACATCTAAGCTCCAGTGTTAAGTCTACTCCCCCTTAAATCAGATATCCTTATAACCTAACATCATTTTCACCGGCTCGCATTGTTATACCATAATGCCTACTTACTCGAAAATTGTAACCATTGGCTCTGATACTAGTGTTAGGTGGCTTTGGGCTTCCCTCACCCCAAAAGCTAGCTTAAGAGGTTAGGCTTTTCCTTACACTTATAAACTGATCACCTATTCCTTCCACAATCGATGTGAGACATCTTCAACAATCTCCCCCCACACATCGGGCCTGGGTTAGAGGCACGACGACCTGTAACTCTCCTGTGTGACTCTTGGGTCTAGACTTATTGGCATTCTCAGCAATCTCCCCCTCACATATCGGGCCTAGGTTGGAAACGTAACAGCTTGTAACTCTCCCATGTGACTCTTTTTGGGTCTAGACTTGTTGGCAAATCTCCCATGTGACTCTTTTTGGGTCTAGACTTGTTGGCAAACCTAGACTCTGATATCGATATTAAGTGGTCTTGGGCCTATCTCACCCCAAAAGCTAGCTTAAGAGGTGAGACTTTCCCTCATACTTATAAACTGACCACCTGCCCCTTCCACAACCAATGTTGGACATCCTCAACAATCTCCCCTCACACATTGGGCCTGGGTCAAAAGCACGACAACCCATAACTCTCTTGTGTGACTCTTAGGTTTAAACTTGTTGGCATCCTCAACAATCTCCCCCTTACATATCGGGCTTGAAATGGAGACACAACAGTCTGTAAATCTCCATGTGACTCTTTTCAGGTCCAAACTTGTTGGCAAACTTGGGCTCTGATACCAGTATTAAGTGGTCTTGGGCCTCTCTCATCCCAAAAGCTAGTTCAAGAGGTGAGGCTTTCCCTCACACTTATAAACTGACCATCTGCCCCTTCTACAACCAATGTGGAACATCCTCAACAAACATCCCATTCAAGCCACTTAACAAGAACAATTTGTTACCCTTTAGATGCCTCTTGAGTTCCCTCTCCAATGGGCTTTGCAAGTACACGCTCATCTTCATTTTGGAGCCATCTGACTTGCCTTAACATTCCACGGGCAAAAAGGTTTACTTGTTGTTGCCCAAATTACTCTGCTTGACACTTGCTTTTTCGACTACCCCGCATACTTGTGTTGGTACCATTCAGACAATAATGAACGCAGGAACCGTCTTTATGACACTCTTTCCAAACTTCAACATCACATTGTTGATCCCAACCTGCTCATTGCCTTTAAAGTCCAACTATAGATCATCGGAGTCCCTTAGATGATTTGTTCATAGAAGAAAATGGGTTCAAGAAAACCACTATTGATCATTGTGTGTTTGTCAAGAAATTTACTGATGGAAATTTCCTCATTATTTTGCTTTATGTTGATTACATGCCAAATGTTGGCCAGGATAAAAGCAAGATCAACAACTTAAAGAAGGAATTAACCAAGTCCTTTGCGATGAAGGATTTGGGATCCACAAAACAAATTCTTGGCATGGAAATTTTTTGAGACAAGTAGAACCATAAACTCTAGTTTTCTCAAAAATAATAAAGTTCTTGAAAGATTCAACACGAATAAATCCAAAATAGTTTGTTCTCCACTTGCAAATCACTTCAAGCTCAATTTGGAGTAGTGCCCGAAAAGTGAGACAGAACAAAAGGAAATGGAAAAGGTTCCTTATGCATTGGCAATTGATAGTATAATGTATACGATTGTATGCACAAGGCCTGATATTACCTATGCAATTAGTGTGGTAAGGAGGTTCTTATCCAATCCCGGTAAAGAACATTGGACAACAGTCAAATGGATATGCAGGTATCTCCGAGGTTCTTCTAATAACCGTATAAGTTTTGGTAATGATAAAATCGTGTTAGAAGGTTTGTCAAATGCAAATATGGTAGGGGATTGTGGACTCAAGAAAGTCTACATCGAGGTACCTAATGACTTTTGCTGGGGGAGCAGTTTCATGGCAATTTCGATTACAAAAATGCATTGTCCTATCTTCTACCGAAGCATGGTATATTGCGATAACGGAAACATGTAAAGAACTCTTGTGGATGAAGAAGTTTTTACAAGAAGTGGGCCACAACCAAGAGAAGTATATCTTTTACTTAGATAGTCAAAGTGCAATACACCTTAATAAAAATGCAACTTTCCACTCCATATCCAAACACATCGATATTAGATATTATTGGATACATGATGTGTTGGAAGAAAAAGCCTTATAGCTAAAGAAAATACACACTGATAATAAAGACTCAAATATGATGACAAAATCTCTATCTACGGTGAAGATGCATTTTTGTCGAACTTTTGTATGTTTAACACCCTCTCCAAATTGCTTGTGAGGGGGAGATATGTTGAGTAGGTCACTCCCAATTAGAGAGGCCAACACAATTGTGTATATCTGGAGTAGAATATGTGTAGTAGTGAGTGTGTAAAAGAAAAAAAAAGGAGGAAAGAAAATCAAGAGAGGTCGGGAGATAAATCAACATAATCTTTCAAATCCAAAATATCAAGAGAGATTGGGAAACAAATCAAAGTGATATTCCCACATCCAGAGAATCACGAGAGATTAGGAGATAAATCAACATGATTTTGATATCGTATAATTCTAATTGGGATTGCATTTGCTCCAATAATAGGAGTCCTCCTTGACGGAGAAGAACATACAAAAAGCAAGAAGACTAGAGTAGCATAACTTACTTGAAAAACAGTCTTCTTCTTTCAAGAGAGTTATCCAGTTAATGAGAGGTTCACATCCACAAATTGAAGATAGTGAGAGATCCACCTTAAGGTGAAGTAGTATCCCATTATTTATCATAGTGGAAGTTTGAAGTGGACTATGGTCTTGTGATTTTTCCCTTTGCCTTGGAGGGTTTTCTACGTTAAAATTCCGATGTTATTTACTATTCATCTTCACCGTTATAATCCAATATTTTATCCTATTCAATTTTCACAGAAATAGTAGTGGGAAAATTATCTAGGCCTTCTCCATAAATATCGTTCTTTTGCCCCACAGGAGGCAAACCAAGTGCAAACCAAATGCAAGAGATACTATGGAGTGAGCTCGGATTACGTAGCAAAATGCTTTAAAATGGGGCTTTTGTGCTAAAAAGATAGGATAAAGAGGAAATCTCACCTTGGCACAAGTTTGGACAGCTCTGGTGGAGTGTATCCTGAAAATTAATGTCGATGGCTCTCTCGGTGAATAGTCGATGGAGGGTGCAATTTCCTACATCTATCGAGACCATTCCGATTGCCTCATTAACAGCTTTACCAACTTTCTCTTTAGCATGGATTGAAACTGTCGCTCTACTTGCTGCCCTCAAATACATCAATTAGAACAATTTAAGTGGTGTGGTGGTAGTCAGACCAAGTGGATTTGATAGGCACTATGTGAAACAAATAACAGTTTAATTGGGAAGCAAAAGCACTTATTGATGAATGCTCCTCCTTGCTATCAAGATTATCATAAGTGGGCCTGAGTTATTGCCCAAAAAATGCGAAATCCGTGACTGTATTGTGCAGGCTCATAGGAAAAAATGCCTTCCACAGAACTAGCTCCCCACCTCCCCCCAAAAGGTCCTTTGGGCTTTGCTTCGTAAGGACGCTCCCGTTTTGGGGCTTTGCTGGTTAAGTCCATTTTATGATATATATAAAAATCGTTTTATGACAAGAAGAAGAAGAAGAAATACTAGTAGCTTTGTGCCTCTCCTCATTGCCACTACCGCCACCTACAAGTCCATCCCCTCCGCCTTCACAATGATGGAAATGGATGCTTATGAGTCTCTCTCTATTTGTCGCCTCGGATTTCACAAAATCATGACAACCATATCGCCATTTGCCGCTACCAACAATTAGCCGGAGCTAATGCTCATGTGCAATTGTTCGACAGTTCGTGGTCGTGGTCTGTGGACTCATTCAATCATACGGGGGTTGATTTTTTTTATAACTTCTTTTTTTTCATATTCTGTCTTTTGTTACTCTTCCAGCTGAAGAGTGTTGAACAATTAAAATGATGAGAATTCATTAAGAGATTTTACTTTTTTTTTCTAGTTTGTAGAGGGTAGCACAATGAGAGATCTTTTTAGATTGTACGTTACCCATCCACAATCAGTACACGGAAATCTCCATTTCCTTCTTGCTTGCTGGTTGAGCTCAGCTATGATAAATTTAGCTCAAACTAACTTCTTGATCAGAAAAACCCCAAAGTGGCACATTTACGATAATTTTATCCTATATTAATTTTCATTCAATTAAATTAATACAACAAAAAACCATAAATTGATACATTATGGCATATAGAGGGTAGAACACTAAATTGGTGCATCTATTTACTATTATGTGTTATTCAACTCAATAATTTGATGATAAAATTTAAAAGAAACTAACATATGATAAATTTATTATAGGTGTATTAATTTGGGATTTTTTGTGATATTAACCTTAGTTGTTACCATTGAGTGATAGCGCCAACAAAAACAGTGACCTTTCTTCATAAATAGAGCCACCAGACTACCACAGCTCACCCACAACACCACCACCTCAGCCACCTCGCCACCATTGCCATCGTAAATTAGACTTCAATTGCGGCATTACCTCATCACCATTGATGATAACAATGCAACCCACACCTGGGCATCTTTGGACTCAAGATTGGGGCTTCTTTCTCCAATCCTGGTATAGTGTACCTCTTTAGGGCTTTCCCTAGTTAATAAGTGTAGAGTCCTTAGAAAATTCTTCTACTCACACGTATCAATTTGTACGATGCGTCATCCTATCAACCTGCATGAGTACAATTTATAAATTGCCCAAGGGGTGTTAGAGAGAGCCTAGGGGTGGGTAATGGGCCGTGCATGCTTGGACCCGACATGCCTAGGCCTTTGCTTGGTCAGGGCCCTGGCCCAAGCCCATTTTTTTTGAATTTGGGGGAAAAAGAAAATTCAGTGACCATTGAATCACTTGATCAGTGACCCTCAGGTGACCCAACGGTTGGGTGAGGGGAAAAAAACTTCATTCCCATGACTTGGCTTATTACTCTCATTTTCCACCAAATTTCAAATTTAAGTTTCAATTTTTTTACTTTCTTTTTACATCAATATCATCACACTGTACTATTGCAATGGAGAACGCCGTGGACAACAACAATAACTAGGACAACAATGTTGCACGACAACGTTTTTCACAATCCATTGAAACGTTGTGGGAAATGTCTAGTGAGCCGCACGACTTTTCTTTGTGCAAGTTTGGTGTCTACGTGTTGGCTCCGCTTGTGCAATCACCTGAAATCAATGACAACGACACACAAGGACCTGCGGTTTCGAGGAATTGGAAGGCCAGATGTTGGAAGGTAGTGGCGGAGGAAATGTTGCAGAGGACAATACCCCTACCTTCAAAGAGCCCCAACAAACTGGGACGTCGGTTTCAAAGAGAAGAATTTTCCTTGTCTAGTAAATATTCCAGCTCAAGATCAATGCCCATGATAGGAAACACTACTTGAAAATTATGTAATGCCGAGTTAGTTAGCGAATCATCAAGTGGTGCGGGAGGTCCCTCCTTCTCTCTCCAGCGCTGAACCCTTTTTTGTCTCTTCCATAAATGGAAGGGGAAGGATTTGACCTAAATCTCTCCCTTCCCTCCTAGTTGCTCTTCTTCTTGTTTCCTTTTGTTTTTACCCCTTACTCTCCAGATTTAGTTTTAGATTTGGGAGCTTTACTCTCAATCTTATATCTAGATCTTTCTCTCAAATCTAATTCTAGATTTTGGAATTTTAATAATTAAGTACTCCACACTCCAGTTTCAATGATGTTCATGGCAACTTCAGTGTCAAATATGTGCTTGTTCAACCCGTTTTAGTTAAAAAATTCGGCACTTCGCATTGGCTACCGAGCTCCGCTCTCACCGGTGTCAAATATGAGCTTCTTCAACATGTTCATATTGTCTTCCTATGATAATAGTGTCAAGGACGCCGGACCTGGACGCACATCAGCGAAAGGTAAAGCCGTTAGTATAAATGGAGATGCTGGCATGTGCTTATCACCGATGATGCTGTGTAATTTGATGATTGGCTGCTGATCCTTACACTTAAATATAGTCACAGATCTGTTACTAAGGGACGAGCATATGATTATCTTTGCCAACCATGCTTTAATGATCTGAGTTGATTTCTGGATTTTTGTTTGTTTTAGAGCTCTACTAGTTTGTTTGGTTATTGTGACTTTTGAGATTTTTTTTTATCACGTATCGTTTTAGTAATGAATGGAATTTTTTTTTTCACAAAATAAAATCAAGTGGTACGAGACACTTGAGGGGGCATCAGCGTAAGCACGAGGAGTAGATGGCCACTTCTTGGGGAGAGGGAGGAGCTCTACAGCGCATAGCGAATTGGACTGATTTGAGGGCCTTGATGGCTTAATCTCCAATCAATCATCACGAATTTCAAATCCTAGTGATCTTAATGACCTTGAAAGAGCAACTCCGGGAACTTTCAATGTTTCCTTTTATCAGTTCATTGAAGTAGATGGAGAGCTTCCTATTCGCAAAGAGAAGAGAAGCCCTTGTCCCTGAAACTGGTAAATTTAATATTTTCCATTATAATTTGAGTTTTATAAAAAAGTATCCAATGTGGTCAAATTTTTTCGGATAAATGTAAATTTAAGTTATGCAATGGACTCCTTGTCAAATACTAAATTAACAAATTAAAACTCACTCATCTCTATTCTAATTGCTTTTCTAAAAATATTTCAATTTCAAATTAAGCAGACTTTGGAATTTTTTTAATTTTACAATTTCATTTATTGCTAAACAAATTTGCTCAAATGATAAGTGGAATTTAAATTCAGTGAATATTAAGTGAAATTTATTCAGGTAATGAAATAAGTTATCCTTCACGCTACTTCAATTCAATTTTGAATTAAGTGGACAATTGATGTAGTTATTCACGAAATCAACAAAATGTACACTTCAATATTATGAGTATTATTCATTTAATCTTGGAATTAATTCCAAATTAAATGAGTTAATAATACAATTAGAGATGCTTTATCTTTATTTTTGTTTCGAATGAAATCAATTAGATAAGTAAAAAGAAGACAAATATGTGGGAAGGATAATCAAAATTTACTTCAAGATATTTTATTTTTATCTTTATCTATTTTATTGAATACACTTAAAAATAACATACATTCTTTTAATCCATTATTAAGTTTAAATTTAAATATAACAAGTGATAAACGTTTGAGGATGACAAATTATTAAACTAGGACCGAGTAGACGAATATGGGCCATGTGGCTCAATGATGCCACCCGATTTTTCATGTGGCAATGAGAGAGGTAAAATTAAGTGTCATGTGGCATGTATAGGAACGAATGTTTTCTTAATTGACTTTAGCAGTAAAATATAGATTGCAAACATTAATATCTGTAATCATTTATTTTCACTATTTTTTAAAATTTTTAATACTGTTTAAATTTTTTTAAAGAAGTCAATTTCTTTGTAGTTCTAAAAGCCAAAATAAACAGCCCTAGTTTGCGACAGAGCAAGACAAAAGTCATTACCAGATATTTGGAGGTACTTATATTAGAGCCATGCTTTATTGTTTTTTCTTTTATTACATTTTCTTGGTGCAACTCTCAAGCGGGTTCACAATTTCTATTTTTTGGGCTAAAGCCAAAACAAAGTACATTTATATTTTAAAAAGCTGAAGGACGGTGGTTTTTTGCTTGAGACAACATAACCAATTTCGATATTCCTGGATTGCTATAAGTCACTAGTCTCCACTACTTGTTGCCAGAGTCAAATTGCTTGTACATGGCAAAATTCCATATCCAATTCTAGACAAAGCAACGACCATATAGACCACATGACTCCACATAAAGTTCAGATTCTACATCAACTAGGCAATGACAATGAAATCAAGAAGTTTCTTCTTGATTCCTTGGAGTTTAGTTAATGCATCGTTGATGTCCATTCGTTCCCCTGGAGACTCAGAAGAGCAAGCCACTCCTATTTCAATGAATGAAACCAAACACTCTAGAGTACTACACCAGCTTTTGTTCTTTCCATTCTTAGCTATGGTTTGCCTCTTCTCTAAAATCTGATTTTCTTGAAGCAGAACAGGATCAATTACCTTTTCTACTTGGTCTATCAAAGCAGCCTTTGTGAAGCGATAAAGGTTCAACCCATTTTGAAACATGTCATCGGTTGGCCTCTTGCCTGTGAACATCTCTAAAATGAGGACTCCAAAGCTATACACATCTCCTTTTGTGGATACCGCACTTCCTGAGCCGTACTCTACATAGTCAACAGAGCATAGAGATGCATAGTTAATAATTGAGATTGAAATATAGTTTGATGATGTTTCATGCCTAATCTTTTTTTTTTCTCTAAGGATCAGTCTCCAATTGCATGTTCGATATAATGAAACAAATTAAAAGGCCCAAGTTGTGCATCATTACCTGGAGCTATGTAGCCAAAAGATCCTTTTACTCCAACGGAGCTTGATTGATCAACAAGTAACTTATGCGTTGCTTCAGGGAGGAACCTGGCAAGCCCAAAATCGCCTACATGTCCAATCATTTCATCATCAAGAAGGACATTGCTTGGTTTTAGATCACAATGAACTATTGGCGTTTCACAATGATGGTGGAGATAATCTAGTGCACAAGCAACATCAATGGCAATATTCACTCTCTCAAGCAGACTCAACTCTCTCCTTGCTGTATATTGTGAACCAATTGGATGCAACCATTCATCCAAGCTCCCATTCGACATGAATTCATAGACCAGTGCCTTGAAATCATTTCCATTATAATCAAACCCAGAACATGCTGTGATTACCTTTACGAGATTACGATGTCGGATTCTTCTCAAGGCCTCGCACTCGGCTATGAAGCTCTTGGAAGCTCCGTGATGTGTAAGGTCGAGAATCTTGATGGCCATGATTGACTGAGTCTGATCAAGTAATCCTTTGTAAACAGACCCAAAGCTACCCACACCGAGTAGATTGCTTGAGGAGAATCCGCTCGTCGCTTTTAGTAGACTCTGATCAGAAACATGCAAAAGCCCATCTTCAAAAGAGCTTGAAGCTGATGCTTTCTTATTGTATCTACACCAGAAGAAGTATAACAAAGAGAGTATGCAGGCTACTCCTACAAGAGCAGAGACCGTGGATATTAGAATTTTTGCAGTTCCGCTTAATCCTGTTTGTTTTGACTCTTTGTACTCACAAGTCGGTAGTTGAAAATCTGGCAGACCCCCGCAAAGTTTCTTGTTTCCAACAACTGAAGTTGAAATGGCACTTCCGAAAACTCCTCCTGTAGGCAATGGGCCCTCGAAATCGTTGTAAGTTAGGCTCAAATTCGTCAAATTCAGTGACCCTAGAAACTCTGGGATTTGGCCGGACAATCGGTTGTTGGAAACATTCAAAAGCTGAAGGCCTCTCATTGAACTCATAGTTGATGGTAGGGGCCCTTCAAAGAAATTATCCTCCAAATATAGAATTTCCAAGGTTATACAACTGCCGATACTTCTTGGAATTTGCTGAGATAATTTGTTCCCATAAAGACGTAACTCGCCAATATTTTTCAAGTTTCCAACTTCTCCTGGAAGTGGCCCAGTCAGACTATTTTGAGACAAGTCGAGATAAATTGACAAAGATGAGAGGCTCATAATTTTTGGGTGTATGTAACCGCTGAGATTGTTGGACGAAAGGTCCAAGAGAAGTAGATTTTGGCAGTTTCCAAGAGATGATGGTATTGAGCCCCGGAGATTATTACTATATAAGGACAATTTGGTTAACATCCTCAAATTCCCGATAGATTCTGGTATTTGCCCCGAGAAATCATTTCGACTAAGATCCAAAATCTGAAGTTTGTTCAGATTTCTGATCTGGGAAGGAATGATTCCTGAGATGTTGTTACCCCACATAGTCAGCGACTCCAAATTAATGAGATTCCCAATTCCAGAAGGTAAAGTTCCCGAAATATGATTGTAACTTGACGCAAAAAATGAAAGGGTGATAGAGAGATTACCGATACAGTCAGGTATTGGTCCTCGAAATATATTGCTGTCTATGCCCAACGTGTCCAAGTTTGTGGAATTGGTTAAAGAGCAAAGGAAATCAAGATCAGAAGATTGCCCACTTCCCAAGCTATTTTGGCCAATATTAAACCAATAGAGTCCTCTCATCTTCGAGAAAGAAGGAACATTCCCGCTAAAGTTGTTCAACACGTTCAATTTCACCGAGATTAGAGGCATTCGATATTGACTCAGGAATAGGTCCAGTGAAGTGGTTGTCGCTCAAACCGATTCCCTTGAGATTCGGAAGAGTGAAGCCTAAGTCGCTGGGTAAGCCCCCCTCCAATTGGTTTTCAGCCACATTAAAAATTGCCATAGTGGATATGTTAAAGATTGAGATCGGAATCGTACCAACGAATTTATTCACACCGAGAATGAGCGTATCTAAATTTCTCAACTGACCGAGAGTTTCCGGGATCATACCACTGAGGTTATTTACCTCCGTCGTGAAGGCTTGAAGAGAGGATAAGTTTCTAAAAGACGGCGGAATGTTTCCTGTCAAGCCATTGCATTGAAGTATGAGTCCTTGGAGCTTGGACAAGGAGCCGAGTTCTGTAGGCAAATTTCCTTCGAGAGCATTCCAGCCTAAGTTAAGAACGAGCAAATTAGAGCAATAAGAGAGATTCGAAGGGATTTGTCCGCTGAAGGAATTGTTATTTAGGAACAATTTCTGCAACCGATACAAGCGCCCGAACTGTGGGGAAATTTCAGAGATGAGACTGTTGTTCTGCAGATGGAGTTCCCTCAGAAAACTCAGGTTACCAATATGTGACGGTATGGCTCTGGACAGGTTCTTGGAGTGGAGGTCCAATACGGTGACTCTTCGGTGTCTACGGCCGCATGTGACACCATACCACTCACAGAAGTGAATAGTATCATTCCACGAGCTCAAAACTCCGCTAGGATCGGCCACTTGGGCCTTGAATTCCAGCAAAGCAAGCCGATCAATCTCGTGGCCGTCAGTTTCTGCCAAGGCTAGGATACTCCCAAACAGCAGAATAATGGTAGTTAAGCATGAGAGAAACTCGGATAAAGCCCGATCTCTATAGGGAAGTTCCTTGAGGATTAGTAACAAAGTATTCTCAGCTTAAGTCTCTTTTTAAGTGTCTGTGCGACATTGTTTTGAAACAACTAGCGAAATATATCAGCGGGTGACATGATCTTCGATACTAAGCCGTGTGGAAGTCGTCAATGCAAAAACAGTTATGAAATTTCATGGGTCCCTCAAGTTGAGAAAAATACAAGGCTGAGTTGTAACTTGCAAGGACACTACAATGATTAAGTCCGTCAATGAAAGCTAAAACATCATGTGTCATACTTTTTGTCCATTATCATTTGTGTCTATCCTTCAAGGCTACAACGTATCTTCGAATCTCTGAATTGCCCTTGCCGTTTACTAAGGGCAACGACTTTAGTCTTTGTGCGCGAGCTTCGAGAAAATATCTTCTCACCAATCATATTGAGACTAAAACTAACCAAAGTCCATGCTCAATGAAATTGTCATATCGCCATTTTGCTGCGGAGAGGGTAAAATGATAAACACGGAGAAAGGTCAAATTTGCAATGGAAGTCAACTATTTGAGGTGATCTTTTCTATAAATTCCAATGTTACAGTAATATGATCCATTTCTCCACTCAATAGTTAAGAAATTGTAGAATATTGCAAAATGAAATTCATAAATTTGTTATGTCCCATCTTATGCGATCAGAATATCGTTTTTTATTTAAACGTTTGAAATAGTGCTTATACCCAAAAGGAGGGCAAAATCTCTACTATGGTGAAGAAGAATCCCTTTCAAAAATATTACATTCTAGATCCATGTTGGACCAACTAATTATCTCAACATGCAAATTATAATTTACATCTTAAATGCTTATAGATGATACTAATCAATGATAAAAAAAAACGGTCAACACTATTATATTATGATTATCAACATTTCTAATAACGTCACATTTTATTTCAAAAGATTCTTTGCAATTGTAAAAAGTAGGTACGTATTTAAACTAGCAGGGGTATTGCTAGTTAGAGACATGAACAAGGATGCAGTTTCCAGATGCATTTCATTAAAGAAGTGTCAGAGTTTGAGTTAAGTCTAGTCAATTCAATGATCCTACTTCTTCTTCTTTTGATAGTGGCAAATAAGCGAGAACAGATCACATGGGAAAAGTCCTAGGGACGTCGATCCTTTTAATCTATCCAATCTTTCGTTTGCTCTGATTTCCTGATAAAAAGGAAATAAAAAAAATATCTCCAATTATGGAGAGTGATTATATCAGATTTAGCAAATTATTGGGCCCACACCACACTGCCCTTATAAGATATAACGAGTTAAATGCCTTACCGCACGGGTCAAGATGATCCTTTGATAACGAGGCATGTGGATCGTCCTTAAGAGGGTCATCCTTGACAAAACCTCCACTTTGCGTAAATCCAATGGAGGGAGCAACGATTTATCAGCTACTCAAAATTCAAGTGCCCATTGATCTCAAGATCACCCATCAAATAAGTGACTTGGATCACATAGAAAATATTCCAATCTAAATTGATTTATTTATATAAATTATAAATCTAGTGACTTATACCCGACCCAACCCAACTCGATCTAACTAGACCAGATCCATTGATAATGAGGCATGTGGATCATCCTTAAGAGGGTCATCCTTGACAAAACCTCCACTTTGTGTAAATCCAATGGAGATAGCAATCATTTGTCTGCTACTCAAAATTCAAGTGCCCATAAATCTTATGGACACCCGTCAAATTACGTGTTTGTACTTGCACATCTCGTACCACTTATTTTAAGTTGTATATTTTTTTTCCTCAATAAGGTAGGAATACGCTCCTGCATTTTACGTCATATAATTCAAGCGAAATAATTTAAAATTTTACTCAGATGTAAAAACAGCTCGCATGGGAAATGACATAGGGATGTCCATCCGTTTAATCTATCTTTCGTTTGCTCTGATTTCCTGATAAAAAGGAATAAAAAAATATCCCCAATAATGGAGAGTGGTTCTATTAGCTAATTATTGGACCCACACCGCAATGCCCTTACAGGATATAACGAGTTACATGCCTTATCCCACAAGTCAAGATGATCATTTGATAATGAGGCATGTTGATCGTCCTCCCTCGACAAAACCTCCACTTTGCATAAATCCAATGGAGGGAGCAACGATTTATCAGCTACTCAAAATTCAAGTGCCCATTGATCTCAACATCACCCATCAAATAAGTGACTTGGATCACATAGAAAATATTCCAATCTAAATTGATTTATTTATATAAATTATAAATCTAGTGACTTATACCCGACCCGACCCAACTCGATCTAACTAGACCAGATCCATTTTTAACAATCTTTTTCTTAAATTGTTGCCTTTAAAGAATGACAACCTCATGGACCCAAGTTAGTGAGGGAGCTCGGGGCTTGGTTGTGGACAAAGATGGGAAGGTAGTGATGGAAGTCCAACTTGGGCGGTCCACAAAAAATATAAAACGCACTCAGCCTTCGGTTCGATGCTAACAAGACCTGGTTGGTTGTGGACAAAGATGGGAAGGTAGTGATGGAAGTCCAACTTGGGCAGTCCACAAAAAATATAAAACGCACTCAGCCTTCGGTTGGTAGTGATGGAAGTCCAACTTGGGCGGTCCACAAAAAATATAAAACGCACTCAGCGTTCGGTTGGATGCTAACAAGACCTGGTTGGTTGTGGACAAAGATGGGAAGGTAGTGATGGAAGTCCAACTTGGGCCGTCCACAAAAAATATAAAACGCACTCAGCCTTCGGTTGGTAGTGATGGAAGTCCAACTTGGGCGGTCCACAAAAAATATAAAACGCACTCAACCTTCGGTTGGATGCTAACAAGACCTGGTTGGTTGTGGACAAAGATGGGAAGGTAGTGATGGAAGTCCAACTTGGGCAGTCCACAAAAAATTATAAAACGCACTCAGCCTTCAGTTGGATGCTACCAAGACCTGGTTGGTTGTGGACAAAGATGGGAAGGTAGTGATGAAAGTCCAACTTGGGCGGTCCACAAAAAATATAAAACGCGCTCAGCCTTCGGTTGGATGCTAACAAGACCTTTTTTTAAGTTTTATGGTTCACTTAAATATAAGACTATCGTTTTCCTTTTACATTATCAATAAACTTTTTAAACTTTAAGTTAATACCACGAAAAGCCTGAAACTAATACTTCTACAACAATTTTCGCTAAATTGATTGAATCACAAAAAGTCCTGAAGTAATATATCTGTAATAGATTTGCCCAAAAAATGATATGGATTTCCACATAGAAATTATGTCAAATGATATGTGTCGTCAAACTCAACAATTTCACTATAAAATTTGACAAAATCTAATAGAGTTTAAATATGTCACAAGTATGTTGATTTAAGATTTTTCGTGATGTAAAAATTAGTTTGCAGTCAATTTATCTTAGGTATACTAATTTTGGATTTTAATGAATCCAAAATTAATTTAGGATAAATTTTGTCATAAGTATCATAGGACCCACACCAAATGTCCTTACAAGATCTAACATGTCATGTGACTTGTCCAACGGGTCAAGATGATCCTTTGATAATGAGGCGTGTTGATAGTCTTTGATGGGTTCTCGCTAGACAAAACCATCACCTTGCATAAATCTATAGGAGGGAGCAATGATTTGTACACTTAGTCAAATGGGTTTGTTGGGTTGCGTCAAAAATTTTCTAATCCAAATTAACCCATTTATGTAAAGTATAAATTTGACAACTCATACCTGACTTAATTCATACCCAACCCGTGCGACTCCACCAAGATTCATTTTTTGCAATTCTTTCCTTAAATTGTTGCCTTTAAAGAATGGGTCACTCCATGGACCGACTCGTCAAGTCACTTAGAGAGCTTGGGGGTCATTATGGATGAAGGCGTGGAGGTGGTGGTAGAAGTCCAACTCAGGCCATCCATAAATTATGAAACACGTCTAGGCTTTGGTTTGATGCTAACATGACCGTTTTTAGTTTTATGGTTCACTTAAGTATGAGACTATCATTTTCTTTTTATCTTGTCAATAACATATTTGAAATTTGGGTTAATACAATTAAAAAAAACCCAAATCTGTCCATCCGTGACAAATTTACTCTAAAGTAATTTTTGAGTTGCAAAAACCTCAAAGCGATACACTTGTGACAAATTTACTCAAAACTAATTTTTTGGATTACTAAAAATTCAAATTGATATACCTATGACCAATTTATCCCAAAAAATTGACCTATGATACAAGCCAAGGAAAACGAAAGTAAAACTTGTGGTAGGTATGCTGTCCTACACACATGGCCTTTCCGCAATCTCGAAATAGGGATTGTGTGTTAGTTACTAAATTCTTCTTCATTCTTTGACTGATATCATAGTACTCCCACTTAGGGGTGTCTAAAAAACCATCCAACCCAACCTGAACATAATCCGAACACGACCCGAACACGAAATAAGTATGTTACATGTTTCAAGTTTTAATATTGTTCGGGTAACAACTATAAACACAAATAGAATACATGTTTTGGGTCAAGTTAGGGTCAAAACATTGTTCTACCTAAACACACTCACCCAAGTTATCTCCTCTGCAACTCCTTCTACTCGCAACTTATCCAGGACGTCTCATCTCATGGGTTCGTCGTTGTTGCCCCTTAGGTTGGCCCCTATCAATCTCTCTCCCTCTCCCCTCTCTCTCTCTGTCTCTCTGTCTCTCTCTCTCTCTCTCTCTCTCCATCTTCCATATGATTTGCTTCTTTTTCGTGGCCGATGCAGAACTTTAGAAGATGGAGTATTATCTATTTACGGAGATGTTCATGAACGGGTTAGATGAGGTCTCGCGGCGTCATGTAAGAGCATTTCAAATTCCCTTTATCATATTTTTTATTAAAAAATTATTTGTCTATGGAGATGTTCAAGGACGGGTTGGACGAGACATCGCGGCATCACATAAGAACATTTTGAATTCCCTTTATTATATTTTTTATTAAAAAATTATCTATCTGTGGAGATATTCACAGACGGGTTGGACGAGACCTTGCGACGTCATGTAAGAACATTTCAAATTCCCTTTGTTATATTTTTTATTAAAAAATTATTTGTCTGTGGAGATGTTCACAGACGGTTAGACGAGACCTCGCGGTGTCACGTAAAAGTATTTTGAATTCCCTTGGTAATATTTTTTAATAAAAAACCCGAAACCCGACCAGAACCGACCCTTTTTTTTTTTTTTTTACTTCATATTTTATGCATTTCGAGTTGGATCAGGTCAAATGACATGACCCTTATTATTCGGGTAAGATAAGGTAACATCAAGACTCGACTTGACCCGTTGACACCCCTACTCCCACTGACATCCCATCAAGCTCATGATGCAGGTATTGAGCATCTTGAAGCCTAGAAATTGAAAGGCTCATTAAGGAGTACCCGAGCTAGAAGGATAGAGATGGTTCAGATAGCTTGGATGATAGTGAAGAAAATCTCAACGTGAAGAAGACGAAAGCAACGTGTAAAGGAAGTATGAAGAGGTCAGAAGAAAGCAAAAGACACGAGAAAAAGAAGTCTAACAAGTTGAAAAAAAGTTGAAGCTACACGAAGAAAATTTGGCTGAAACTACTATTTGCACTATTTGACACTATTCAGCACTATTCACACTATTCAACGCTATTTTAGCACTATTTGATAGTATTCATGTACCGTGAAATAAGTGTGATAAAGGGTTTAACAGGAGAAATTTCGGTCTGTCTCTTGATCTGTCCTTATTGGAGTCAAATAATTGGTCATTATCAACCTTAAAAAATCTATAAAAGTTATTGATGAGTTATTACCAATAATTATGTGTCCAATGTTTGTCTTATGCATAGTTTTGCACCTATAAGGTAGTATATGTAATGTTAAGGGGCATAATGCACCCTCCCTAAAAATAATATTATATAGTTTGCTAAAAATTCTTAAAGCTCTCCTTTCTCTTCTTTTTGCCTAGTATGATTCTCTAAACCTAGAAATGTTCTTGTCAATTCTAAGAGTATGTTTTGCACTTGCCATAATGTCGAACTTGTGTATTAGAATTTTGCTACCTTAAAATTTTCTACGATATAAGTTAAAGAAATTTGATAACTAACAGTAGTCCCTATTCCGAAGCCTGAAAGGCCATGTGTGTGGGATAACATACCTACTATAAGTTCTATCTTCGTTTTTCCTAACTCGTATCATAGGCCAATTTTTTGCCATACTAATTGAGTTATTGTCACGTGTCATCCAATTTGACAATGTCACGATAAAATTTGACAAAATATGACAAGGGTAAATATATTACAAATGTACTAATTTGAAATTTTTAATAACCTAAAAATTAATTTGGAATAAATTCATTACGTATATATTAATTTGGAGTTTTGTGAGATGTAGGTGTCATAGGACCCACACTACATATCCATACAAGATCTATCGAGTTATGTGCCTTATGTGATGGGTCAAGATGATCATTTGATAACAAAACGTGTCGATTGTCCCTGAAGGGTTATCCCTTGATAAAACCTCCACCTTGCATAAATTCATTGGAGGGAGCAATAATTTGTCCGCTACTCAAAATTCAAGTGCCCATTGGTTTTATGGACACTCATCAAACAGGTGATTTGGGTTACGTCGAAAATGTTCCTATCCAAATTGATTTATTTATATAAAGTATAAATCTAGTAACTCATACCCGACCCATCAAATAAGGTAAGTAAAATTAGTTTAGGAAAAATTTGTCACGGGTGAACCAATTTGGGTTTTATTGTATTAACACAAATTATAAAAAAAAAGTTATTGACAAGATGAAAGGAAAACGATTGTCTTATACTTAAGGGAACCATAAAACTTAAAAAGTCATGTTAGCAAACCAAAACCTAGACGTGTTTAATAATTTATCAATGGCCCGAATTGGACTTTTACTACCACCTCCACGCCTCCATCCAAAATGACCCCTGAGCTCTCTCGCTAACTTGATGTGTTAGTCCAAACATAAGTGCCAAAATTTTTGAAAAGTATAATTGGAGAAGACTTGAACACTTAAGTGTCAATAGCAAGCCATGTCGGATTTCCAATGAGTCACGTCAAATTTCCAACAAGCCACGTCAGCTTTGCAGTAATCACAAACGATTTTATTAATAAAATAATGCTACATCAAATTTCTGGCAAGCATCACCTGAGTTAGAACTTAAGTGTCCAATTTTTTAAAAGAAAAGTGACATTTAAGTTGCAGCTTTTGAAAAAAAATGTATATTTTAGAAGTTTTGACTTTTATATATTCACCTATACCAAGTTTTGACACTTGAGATGTGCTTCTTTTGAAAATTCAATGTGTCATAAGTATATTAGTTGGGGATTTTTAATAATCTAAAAATTAATTAAGAGTCAATTTGTCATAGCTAACAAATTTGTCATAGGTGTCCCCGGACCTAGACATTTTGTGTCTTGTCCGACAGGTCAAGATAATCCTTTGATTATGAGGCGCGTCAATCGTATTTGACGGGTTGTCCCTCGAGAAAAGCTCCACCACGCATGAATCTATTGGCTTCTCAAAATTCAAGTGCCCATTGGTCTTATGTACACTTGTTAAACAGGTTTATTGGGTCCCATTGAAGATTTTTCAATCTAAATTAACCCATTTATATAAAGTACAAGTCTGACAACCCATACCTAATTTGACTCGTACCCAACCCATGCCTGACCAGACTAGAATCCATTTTTAGCAATTTTTTTTCTTAAATTGTTTAAAGAATGGACGACTCCATGGACCAACTCGTCAAGTTAGTCAGGGGTCATTATGGATAGAGACGTGGAGGTGGTGGTAAAAGTCCAACTAGGGCCATCCATAATTTATGAAACACGTCTAGACTTTGGTTCGATGCTAACATGCCCATTTTAAGTTTTATGGTTCACTTAATATAAGACCATCATTGTCCTTTTATCTTGTCAATTGCGTATTTAAACTTTGGTTTAATAAAACAAAAAATGTCAAACCGGTACTCTTGACAAATTTATCTAAAATTAGTTTTTTAATCACTAAAAACCTTAAAGTGGAACACTTATGACAAATTTATCAAAACACCAAAAACCCATGTAGACTTTCCATGTCAATTGAGTTAGTACCACATGTCATCCGACTTAGCAATTTCATGATAAAATTTCACATTTTTTAATGGAGAGCAAATATGTTACAAATATACTACTTTGAGATTTTTGGAGTAAATTTGTCATTGATAGACTATTTTGGGGTTTTTTTGACCCAAAAATTTATTTGGGGTACATCTCGTGGGAAGTGTCACATGACCCACACCACATGTCCTCACAAGATCTAACTAGTTACATGCCTTATTTGACGGGTCAAGATGATCCTTAGACAACGAGGCGTGTCAATCGTCCTTAATGGATGGTCCCTCGACAAAACCTCCACCTTGCATAAATCCACTAGAGGGAGCAATAATTTGTTTGCCACTTGAAATACAAGTGCCCACTGGTCTTATGCACACCCGTCAAACAAATTGAGATTGCATGAAAATGTACAAACTCAAATTGATCCGTTTATATAAAATGCAAATTTGGCAACTCATACTCGGCCCAACTCGACTCAACTGAGCCAAGACCCATTTTTAATAAAAAAAATTTCTTAAATTGTTGCCTCTGAAGAATGGTGGCTCCATGGATCGACCTGTCAAGTTAGTAAAAGGAGCTCGGGGGCCAGATATGGGTGGAGACGGGAAGGCTGTGGTAAAAGTCCAACTTGGGCATCATTAAATTATGAAAGACGTTCAGCCTGACATGACCTTATTTTTAGTTTTATGGTTCACCTAAGTATAAGACTATCATTTTCCTTTTATCTTGTTAATGATGTAAATTAAATTTTGGATTAATACTATCAAAAACTTCAAACTAGTGCACCAATAATAAATTTACCCTAAACTCATATTTGTATTATCACAAACCTAAAAGTAGTATATTTATGATAAATTTACCTTAAACTAATATGGATTTCTATGTGGATTTTCCATGTCAATTGAGTTAGTGCCACGAGTTATTCAACATAATAAAATTTGATAGAAACTGAGGGGAGATAAATATTTCATAAATGTATCAGTTTGGAGTTTTGGATAACATAAAAAATAGTTTGGAATAAAATTATCACAGATGTACCATTTGAGGATTTTTAATTACCAAAAAATTAGTTTTAAGTAAATTTGTCACATATGTACGAGTTTGAGATTTTTCAAGGTATCAACTCGTATTTATATTTTTCTTCAAATAAAGTATTCTATAAAATTATTTACACTTACCAAATCAGGTTATGGATATCGAAATGTTCATAGACCTGCATTTAAATCATTTCATCCCATTATAATGATGTCTTGGCAGTAAAAATTTTCATATAAAGCGACGAATGATCAATCACAAAATCAACAAGTCTGCAACAATGATAGCGAAAGGAATTTCATTGCCTTTAATTGGCCTATGAAACCAGATGTAGATTATTATGCATGCATAAGGAAATGCCAGAAATGAAAAATAGAGAAGCTCATATTTAATGGTCCCTGTTAGAATGGCTAACTCATTTAGTAATAAAGTGGGTAAAAATTGGTTAATAAAAAATCAAGGTTTGATAAAATGGATCAGGAAGGGTCGTTCAAATAACTTATATGAACCGGGCCCATATGCCTAACTGATTATGCATTTTTTACATCCCAAATTCTAAGAGAAAGGGCCGACCTTTGGCTTTCCATTCTCTTCAGAAATGACCTAAAACCCTTCCATCAGATTTTTCAATATCAATGTATCCTTAACAAATATCAATAAATATATACAATAAGTATTATGTGATTTAAATTTAACATTCAATTTTTCCTTTGCCAGTTTCCTCCGAACAGTGCGACAGAAAAAACTGAGGATTATAAATAAAAAGTGAAGATATCCCGAACTTTTCCTGGTCATTTCCACGTAGCCTTGATAATTACTTTCCTACACTTTTTCATTGGACCACCCCCCGGCCCCTTTCTTTCTCTCTCTCTGATGGAGCATGAGAAGCAGCGGCGGCAGCTTTAGAGATTCGATCCTGGCCATTGAGAGGAAGACGATCCAGAATTCGCCTAATCTAAATGAGTTAAATATGTTGATAAATTAATTATGTTATTATGTTTACTTTTTTTAGATAGATGTTTAAGAGGTAAACAACACTAAATCGATTACCATAAAAAAATATAAACAACACTACATTAAATGTTACAGTCCGCCAAGTCTTATGACTAGAAGATCATCTCGTGAAGTTGAATTGTATTTGAATTTTTTAAATTTATTTTTTAATTTGATATAAAATTTTACCAAAATAATATTGTTAAATAAAGAGCTGAAAATGAATTAAATGGATGAATATGAGTATAAGGTTTTCTAAATGGGTTAAATATTAATGTGTTTTCGTAGTATGGATCGAGTTTGGATTTGGGTCTGTTTGAGTATGGATTAATTAATTTGTATTAGAGATAAGTGCAGCAGAAGTCTTGAAAAGTGTAATTAAGTTCTAAATTTTCAAAAAATACAATCAAATTCTAAAATTTGTTACAAAAATACAGTCGAGTTTTAAAATTTTTAAAAAGTACAATCAACTTCTAAAAGTTGTCACAAAAATGTAGTCGAGTTATGAAACTTTAAAAAAGTGCAATTAATGGAAGGACTTAATTGAATTAATTTGACAAGTTGTATGATTTGATTGCACTTTTTGAAAGTTTTAGGATTCAATTATACTTTTGTAACAAGTTTCAGGATTTAATAATACTTTTTAAAAATCTTAAGATTCAATTGTACTTTCGTGACAAGTTTTAGAATAGTCAATGTTCTTGTCCCTTTGTTTTACATAAAAATAGATCAATATGGATTAAATGAGTCAATTTGGGTTGAACCATTTTTTACCCGACTTAAAAACCTACCTAATATCTTAACCTTTTGGGTAGGATGTTATATCCAAAACAATATTTGCCTCTTTCACGTATGTGTCCACGATAGGAATCAAATTCCACATGCATTCCTTAATAATAAAGTTTATATGCTCTTTATATATATATGGTCTCCATTCACCAATCTATTTAAACTTTTTAGTTATGCTTTTTAATATGTACAAATTACTGTTCCCTCCTTATTCGTAATGAAACCGCTAATCGTATTTGAACTGTAAGAGTTTCAGAAGTTTTTCATGGTCGGAGTTGTGAAGTAAGTCAAGATATTTATCAATTTTTTGGGCGGCCGTCGATATAATTGAATAACGAATTGTTGGTTCAAGTGCGTGACACCCGTTTGACTCATATTTTGAAAATTATATCTCGAAAGGTGTAAGTTTACACTTTACACAACAATCGTGTCAACATTTTTCCGAGCAATCGGTTCGCACAAATCAGTTAAGCTAACTAAATGCAACATCCAAGTGCGAAATCAATAAAAAGTAATAAAATTTTGATTACAATCAAGTTTAAAATAGGATTGGAACTGACTTGACCTCGACTCAAATTACTACTTAACATCAGCTATTCAAGCATTTTGCCAAGTCGAACTGTGATTTCATTTCTTTTGAATAATGTTTACTAGTAAAACAAGAATTTTAGGTTATATATATGTTTGAATATACTTCTCCACTTTGAACTCGACATGAAATTAATTAGGAAAGTTCGGATTGTTGCCGTTTTTGTTGTAGTGGAAATCAAGGAAATAAACTGCCAAACAAACAAGTATGGAGTTTGCAGGATCTTCAGTTTTTGGTTAGAAGAGAACTTCCCTCGTAAGTTTTGGGATGCTGACGTTGATGCGTGTGCCGGGACTCAAGAGCTGGCTGCGAGCAATTACGCGGGCTAAAGATCACAACTTCCAGTGTCATCTAAATTGGAAATATTTGAATTGGTGAGCAATTGTAATTTTATAATTCTCCGATCAAAGGGCTCGAAGAGAGTCTCATTAAGGAAAGCTTGTCTCGGTCTTTCCCCAACCCTTGTTAATTGGTTTGATATCAATCCATGTTATGATGACATGGGCCACATTAACTGTAATTAGTTTCTTCTTGACATGTGAGAAAACATAGTCCGTTGATTCAATAATTGAGGATCCCTATATGGCAAGATCCTATTTAACAACCATTTCATACCTCTCAGTCATTCAATTGAGGCTCGCAAAGAACTATTTATAAAAGGTCTCTCTCAGTGACGCATTAATCCTTAACATTAATCACTTGCCGCAGCTCAAGTGCCCTGGTATTATTAATTCTCATGTGCAACATTTGCACGCACTCACATTAAGGAGTTACATGCTAACGAGATCCTTTGCAGTATTTACGAACACAAAACCTTACACTCTCACATTAACAAGTTACCTTAAAAGTTTTTTATGTGGGTTACATTAATTGATATTGTAATTTACCATTTTATAGGATTGGTCTAATAATGTGAAATATGAGGATTCTTAATGAGTCTAATATGGGGTTGGCTAATGTGGGCTAAGTAAAGGCCGGCTTGTGACTCAAAACTCTATAAATAATGATTAAGTCTTTCCTCTAACCCTTACATACACATCCTCACATAAAGAGCGTTTACTCAATGTTGAGGGTATAGAGTAATCTCATTGTGCTAGTAATATAAAGGGCAATAGAGGAGAAGTGTTTGAGCTTAGATCGTTATTGTTCTGCATCACAAACAGTTGACTTCAAATTAGGTGTGCAATTTTTTTTACTCGATTATATATGTTCTTGATTCTAGCTATGAAACTCTTAGGTGCCGTTTTTGTGGTTAATATGCGATATCAAAGTAACCATAGTTTGGAAACAAAGCATATGGATTTTGCCCTTTTTCATAATCTTTTGTCTAATAAAAATCAATTTTGATCACATAAATGGAACAGGCTCATCGAGATAAGCATTTTGAGTGGTTGCTCGCCACCAAGGGATGTTGCACGCGCCCCCACACACTATTAGGTAGTAGCATGCATATAGCATGCACTTCTACATGTGGCCACGCACTCTCACGCGGGAGTGCCGCTAGAACGCGATAGGGCTGATGTCAGCAGCTTGCTGACGTGGGCTGACTTAGTCAACTCCACCCGAACCTAGGGCCCGGCCCAAATCTGATCGAACTTGACCTAGGAGACGACCCGGTTTTCCGGTTGACCGAACCAATTGGGTTGGGTGATTGACCATTAATCGATTGGATCGGCAGTTCAGGCATGTTGCGATGCATTATACGCACCACGCACTCTGGCACCACCTGAGGGGCCTCAGGGCGCATCCGAGCTCCAATTGGAGCGTTCTTGATACTTGCGTTCTCATAGCAAGATTCTATATATTGTGGTGTATTTAATTACATGTTTGATGCTTTTATAGATGTAAAAATACAAACAGTATCCTAAATATGTGTATTTTTAAGGTATATTTGCATATTTTTCTATATTTCTCTATGGTTTCAGAAATAAAATTGCTAACTCACATGTATATTATCACATAAAGAATATGTAGAGTGTGATTCATTGATAGTATGGATAAGGTTTTACATGATTAATGAATGGAGCAATGTAATTGGCATGACATATGATTTTAGCGACAAATTACCCCTGTTTTCAACTCTAAAATTACATCTATACAACTAGACTATATAGTCTATTTTCAATATCCTTAGTTTTAGGCCATGAGAATAAGACTGCAAAGTCCGTACGCTTATGGTGAGGATCGACCTTGAACAATGGCACTATGCCTTGTTCCAAGCCAACGCGCAAAGGCATCGTGCCTTGCCTCATACCTATGGGCAAGGGCTCCTCGCCCGTTCCTAAGTGAAAGCACCAAGGCTGGTGCCTTATCTTGTGCCTATGCATAAGGGCATTGTGCTTCTATCTGGCCATAGATCGGTAGCTCGACCATGAGGGTTGGTGATGGATTGGTTATGCACCACCACAAATTCAAGGGGGATCATGAGTCAGTTCTACATGGACATGTACTGGCCTTGAACAATCATGAGTCGATCCCATTTGGCCATGGATTGGTCGTAGATCAATTTCATGGAATCATATGATAAGTGAGGGTTGACCATAGATTGGTTGCAATAACCCACGGATAAGCCAAGGCAAAGACACATGTCGACTAGAGGTTGCCTTGCGCCAGGCACAAAACTAGTAAGGCTAGGTTAGGTGCCAGGCACAAGCTAGCCTAGGGCCCAATTTGCCCGATCGCATGTCGATCAAGATAGGCCACGAAGCAACCTGTGGGATCTACTCGATGGGTGTGAAACTAACCAATCCGAATAGGATAGGTTACGACCAGCCTTACCCAAGCCTAGAATGGCCACTCACAAGTCCAAACAAGCTATTGACTCAGGCTCGCTCATCAGGATGGGTCGCATCAAACCCCATCCACTCATCAACTAGTCACAAACCTTGGTCCAGATAGGGTTGTTGATCATGGACAGGCATGCGAAATTTCCATATGATGAGACGGCGCTCTAGTTTAGTTTCTTTCTTATGAATGCCTTGAATTTGGAAGGCTAGTAGATTTGGGGGATGAATCATCTACCACGTGTCAAGAAAGGAGCTTGCTTCTAGAAGCTATCATTTTCTTTCGGACCATAGCAAGTCAAGATAAGGAAAAGCCACACATCTATCAAGTCTTCTAGAAGAGCAAGTCAACCTCAACTTAAGATTTCTTAGAATAAGCCTTCTAGAAAAGCAAGTCAACCTCAAGTCAAGGCTTCTTAGGATAAGCCTTCTAGAATAACAAATCAATCCCAAGTCAATGTTTCTTAATGAATTAGGTCCTAAAGCCATTAATGGAAAGAGGACTTCTTGTGGAACAAGTTGTCTTGAAGACCAAGAGTAGCATTAATTACCTTTGGAAGCTAGTTAATAAATTCAAGAGATAAGTCACAAGCTTATGTGTCCCCTAGAGACTTTAGGCCATGATTGCTCTAATTAAGGATTTGTAAAACAAGTTTAGCCATTAGAGTTGCTTCCTAAATCAAGACTAATGAAGGGCTAATAATTGGTGGTCTTTCAAGACCAATAGAGTGATCCTTGCCGTCCGTTCGCCAACGAGGCTTTAGAAGACAGTATTCTAATTTTTTGTCTAAGAAGCGAGCTTAGTAGACCGAAAGTTTAGCCAAATGGGTCGGAAACATCGGCCAGCTCGATTTCATTTTCAAATTTTTTTATCATTTTTATTTCATCCCTTTTTAATTTTTTTCAATTTTTTCTTTTTACCTTTTTTATATACTATTTATATTTTTGTAAAATGAATGGACACCTAAAAGGTTGACAATGGAGATCTTGGTTGCCATTTTTACAGCTAATGTACCCTCTAAAGAAAAGAAAAGAAAAGAGGCAATGCTATAAGACCTATCGTGCATAAAGGAAGTCGGCCCTGGACAGTCCACTCTAGATTCTAAATTAAATTACCGAGCTTCTTACTATAATGAACACCCAATGGTAACTTCGAATAAAAACTTGAGCCAAGGAAAGAATGATTTTTCTAGAATTTATAGTCGATAAGGTAGGAAAGTACAAAAGCCACTTAAAGGATGCCTAAGGAATTCGAAGCCTTACTAGTGGAAGCACTTCAAGGAGAATTCCAAAAAAGAGTTGGAAGTACCTACCATTTTATTGAATAAGATTTGAAGTGGACATTATTTTAAATAATGGCTTGGAGTGTTATAATTTTTTCAAATAAGGGTCTGAAATTAATCTTATTTCAAATAAGAACATGATTTTTGACAATCGAGGACATTTTCATCATTTATTATCTTTGTTTTTTTCTTTTCTTCCTATTTTCTTAACTCTTTTTTACTTGTTCTTCTTCTTCCTCTCATTAGTGGCCAACCCACAAAGGGTTGGGCGAGGGTAACCCTCGTCGGCCATAGGCAAGGGACGACCTTGCTTGGGCAAGGCAACCCTCACCCTAGGGGGCTGCTACAAGGGCTCGATGACCCTCACCAATGACCCCAGGTGAGGTCGACCCTTGCTAGATTTAGCTAGAGTGGCCTCGCTGATGGCCTCGAGGGGTGGCTTCCCCCAAAGTGAAGCTGAGGCCCTTGCCGACCTCGTGGATGGCTACAAGGGCTGGCCCTTGTCGAATTAGGCTGGGTGAGCCCTCTAGGGGCTTCATCAATAGCTAGCTGGCCACCAGCAAAGAGGAAGAAAAAAAGTAGAAAAAGGAAAAAAAAACTAAAAAAAGAAGAGAAAATTTGGATGAAAATGCCCTTGACCAGTTGGAAAATTTTGTTGGTCGGTGACTAGCAAGGTGAGGCCCTTATTTGAAATAACTATAACCACTTCAAATCCTTATTTGAGATGACCAAGGTCACTTCATGCCCTTATTTTAAACAATATCCACTTTTGGCTCTTATTTGAGAAAATGAGAGGACTTGGGGCTCTTATTTGGAATTTTCCCAACACTTTGGCAAGATGACTAGGCCATGTCGCATGCTCTTCTTGCAATATCGATATTACTTGTAATAGCTTCTATGTGTGCATTTAATTAACCCCATCAGACTGGAAAAGCAAGAATAGCAACCTTATGACAAAGTGATACCCTTAGGTTCAAACTATCAAAGTATAAATTGATACATAATAGAGTGCATTTGGTAATCATTTTTTTCTTGGGAACAATTTTTGCTTATAAATATTTTTTTTAAATTCTATTTCCTAGACGAGTTTATGAGGATTAGAAAACATTTAATAATTGTATGAAATTTCTATTTCCGAAATACAAATGTGTTTGATACGATCATTACATTTTTTTGTGACTTAGAATTTCTTTTAATTTTAAAATAATTTCATTACATTTTTCTTTTTTATCTTTTTATCTTGTTCCTTCTCTTCTTCTTCCTCTAGTCAATATAGCTGATCGCTAGCCACAATGATAGATGAGAGCTGATGAGGTTTCTAACCTCAAGAGAGCCTCGCCTAACCATTGGCAAAGGTCAACATCGCCAAGTTGTCGCAAGGTCAACCTCACTAGGCTAAAGTGAGTTCGACCTTGCGACAACTAGATAAGACTCAGCTTCGCCTTGGCTAGGTGAGGCTTCGGTGAGGTCGGCCTTGCCCTAGCTAGGCAAGGCTTTGACAAGGTCACCAGACCTCGCCTAGTCGGTCATTGGAGCCTCGCCTAGTCATTGTTAGCCATTGATGTGGCTAGCAACTGGCTAGGGGAAGAAGAGGAAGAGAAAAAGAAAGAAAAGAAAAGAGAAAAAAAATGATTTAGGCTTGATTCTAGAGTTGTTCTCAAAAATTAAAAAGTAACATTTTTTTTTATTTCTTGATTCTGTTCCAAATTTATTCCTAAGAACAAAAATGTTACCAAACGGATTTTTGTTCCTTTTGTTGTTTTTTTTTTTTATGACCCAGGGAACTCCACACCCTGCCGACAACTAGGGCAGTAAATCCTAGGGGTCGCATGTGCTAGCCACCACACACATGCAACCAGGTAAGTCACCCTATGACGAAACTGAAATTCGAACTCTCGACCTTTTGCGAGAGGAAGAGAGCGCGAACTAGCAACGCCACCCAGGTGGGTGGTTATTTTTTTGTTCCTTTTGTTTTGTTCTCAAGAATAAAAAAAAAAATAGAATCAAGCACTAATTGACATGTTACCAAATCGGCCCATAGTATATCTAGTGTATTGTTCCACTTCCATCTTCCTAGTTACTAGCCCGCAGTATGTGCTATGGTGAATTGCAACGCCATATCTGAGAGGTATAGGTAATAAAACTTATCACACAACTATTATTTTTTCAAAGATTTTTTATCTTATTCTAAATTACACCAAACATATGATAAATTTTCTACTATCCTAAAATATTCGCAGAATTTCTAATATCCAGACTTGGGATTAAAAAACACTAAATTTACTATGCACTAATGATCTTGCCCATAAAGAATTGGGCACACCAAGATGACCCAAACGGGCTAAAGAAAATAATCATTGGCCCAAAATTGCCCCTTGCGCGTCAGGCTCAATGGGCTTGCCAAAGCCCTATTAGATTCAAATATATTGGCTAGGATATTGATTTCTACGTTACTTAAAAATGATTCATTATGTAATTTTATAACAGTCAACCTGTATTAGCATTTCATCTCGTATGCATTATTTTCCTTGGTTTTACAATCGAAACATCCCACGTAAAATATTTAATGTTCTCTAGTAATCCTTTAACTATATAATATTTATCATTTAGGCTTCCATTAGGTTAATACATAAAAAGAAAACTCTACAATAAACTTGATCGTGGCCCTAACAGCCTGAAGGCACTGTTGCCATCTGAATCACCTGGCTGGACAGAACGACAAATTTTTACCTTCACCAATCAAAACGAAGAATAAAAGAACAATTTTGGACCTTCTTCTTTCGCCGGTGGGAGATTGATCAGAGGAGAAGAACTAACCGAGTACCAACAGAGAGATCGTCTTCTATTTTTTCCTAACTATATACCCAAAGGCCAGTCACCGACTCATCAAGACAAACCGAATTCTACACGCCTGGTTTGTTTTGTAAGTTACTCGATGTCTCTTGCTCAGCTCATCAATTTCAGGTCCTTTAGCCTACCACAATACAACATTCATTCTCCATTTACCAACGTGGCTTCCTCAAAATGTTTTGTTCTCATCGTTGCCCTAATTTTGTTGACCATGAACATGAGCCTTAGAGCTCGCCATCTACTACAAATAACTATGCCATCAATACCAATTTTGCCCACCATACCCACTTTGCCGAACCCGATATTTTTGTCACTGCCAACCATGCCGACATTGCCAAAGGTGCCGCCTATGCCTGCCATCCCGACCACCTCAGCCCACAATTCCGATGCTGCCCACCACCCAGCCAACGCTGCCCATGACCGCTTTGCCACCACTTCCGAGCATGCCGCAGTGCTGACTGCTATCCCGAAGCTAACCTTGCCACCGATGCCGAGCATACCAACTTCTCTTCCTAAAATTCCTTCCATCCCTTTCCTCACTCCACCTCCAGCGACCAGCCCTTGAGAGATTTAGAAACTTGTGTAGTTACATCTCGGTGTATTTTTTATTTGTTGGAGTGTCCCCTTCGTTGTTGGAGAATTATTTGCATGCATATATGATGTTATGAGATGTACCGTGGATTGTATTGGTTGTTCATGTTATTTATTAATGATTTAATATGATATGAGAATATGTTTTCTGGTGTACCCCGATACGTAGTGATTGATTAGTGATTACTTTGCTCATTAACGAGATGCATATCAATCGATCTTTTGGTTGGCCAAATATCTAATCAGTCTCATTCAATTGATGGGGAAACATGCTTTGCCAATTGGTTAAACTAATTAGGAATATGATAATGTCTAAGGGGTATTCGACACTGGTCGCCCCTTCTTGCCTTTTTATGAAAGAGAAAAAAACCATGCTTCGCAAGGCCTCGCATCGTTCGGGGTGCATTTACCCCACTAAAATGGGGGCGCTAGCCCAGCTACACCTGCTAATTTCCTTCCCTCTAATGTACTTTCACAAAATGTATATGTTGTATATTCAATTAATATCCACTAATCATAAGTATTTAGGCTACGTTTGTTTGTCTATATTTTTAATCATAATAGGACTAGATAAGACATAACGTGAAATTAAGAGATTTTGCTATATTCTATCCATTATTTAATGAATTGTAGTAATTCATATTATATCATGTATAATATTTGGTATAAACGGCATATCATTAACCCAAAAGTTTCATAAATGGAGATAGTAAAATTTCTCATGACACTCTTGCCTACTTCATTTTTATTTGCTTTTTTTTATTATTTTTTCCTCTCTTTTTTTAATCATTTTCTTTTCAAATTATTTTTTCAACTTCTGTCTTTCTCTAACAAAATTTTATTAAATTCAAAAAATATATATATTTTTTTTATTTTGAATTTCTTTTATTAGAATTCAAATATTATTTATATCGAAATATAATTTTAATTTTATTAATTTGAGAAGTTTGTTATTCGAGAAAAAATAACTTTTATCCGGATTAAATCCCTCTTATATCCGATTTTATTCTGTTTTGTGCAGGCACCAAATACAGAATAAGATAAACGAATTTTATCTTGACTATCAAATACATCCTTAATAATTATCGATTACTTTGATCTTCTTAGTTTTTAGAAAAAAATGTTGGTTATTATGAAAAGAAATTAAGATAGCAAAATTAAATGCAATTTAAACAAAAATATACCCTAACGGAAAAGTTTCTGTTTATAACTTGAGGTGGTAAAATTCAGCATTGCAGAGGGATGGAAGATGGAAGATGGAAGACGGTCAGAAACATAGGTGCTGAAAGTGGATTGGCATAGACTCATCCGCTTTTATCTAAATGTACCAAAGAAGCTTTATGTTTGGTTGACGATTATGAGCAGATTGATGACCTTGAAACAAATTCGTATAAATTGAAGATGATTTTTGTCTGCTTTGTCATCAATCTTGTTAGTCCGCAGACTATAGAGAGAACTTCGAAATTTATAAAACTTTCACGATCTTCTAATCTATGGGAAAAATTCATATATGAACATGTCTGGATTGATTTTTATTTGCTCAACCAGAATCTATTTTCAGACTCACCTTGAATTTTTTTAGATTAAAATGTCTGAGAATTTCACAAAACAGAAATATTGGCAGACATATTCAAATATATATATTTTCATAGTCTGTTTAAATTTGAATGATATTTTACGTTTTGGGGGAAAATTAAAACATTACTTTTTTACTTCATGAAAATAACAAACAAGCACGCCTCCGACATGTGAATAATATTTTAATTGCTAAATATAATCGAATGACTCTACGGCTGCGTTTGGTTCAGCATTTCCAAGAGGCTTTCAAGCCTGAAAACCCCTTGGGGAAATGCTAGCTTTGGACATGTCTTTTAACTAAAAGCTAGCCTTCAAAATACAAAAAGCTCAAAGCTAGTAGGGACTAGTTTTGGGCTTTCAGGATTTGGTCGAATGCTAAAATTAATTTTTTTCCTTCCAAAACTATCCTCACTAATTCTTTATATTTCCGATTTTGCCCCTAGTTATTAATTTTTTTTTTATTGAAAAATGAGGCAACCCTTTGGCGAACCGACGAAGGGTTATGGCCGTCGACGAGCCAGATTTGGCATCAGCGGCCGTCGGCTGAGGTCGCTTGAGGTCAGGCGGCCATTGGCTAAGGTCGCTCGAGGTCGGGTGACCTTCAGTGAGGGTCGCGTGACCAAGCCGAGAGCCGTCAGAGGTCGCTCGACCCAGGCGCTCTTGGGCAACCTCCGACGGCCCTCGGTTGGGTTGCACGACCCTCGCCAGAGGTCGCCCAATGGCTACCAGCACTAGATTTGGCTCGTCAACAGCCGTAGCCCTTTGCTAATTCGCCAAAAGATTTAGTTTATTGTTAAAAAAGAAGAAGATATATATAGAAAGGGGAAAAAAGAATCCTTCATGTCCCTTTAACCTACCTCGACCAAGCACTTGTGTACCTACACCTGTCCCACCTCCTGTCCTACCCAGCATATGCATGTTTCACCCTGATGATTTTCCTCCACTCGAGACTACAGAATCATCTGGCATTAGCACCCACAACCGGAAATTTCCTCCATTGGAAAAATTCTCTGACCCACACCAAAGGTATCAACACTCTCCTAAGATACCAAATCCCACTGGCATTGATGCACAAGGACAACGAAAGCAGCCTTTTACTACTGAAACTGTTCTAAATTGGCAGACTGAAAATGCCCTCGCTCAAAATGAGCTCCTTGGTACTGTTGCTACACGTCTTGAATGTGTAGACAAGACCACTGATTTATCTTATCGCATGCTGAAAGACTTCCAAAAAAGGCTTCATTTGCTAGAAACCAAGCAAACACCTCCTAGTCATTATTTGGAAGATCAGAAATCAGAAATTGAGAAGCTCAAAAGACAGATCCAGATTCTCAAGGGTCAGCAGTCATTTACTCCAATTGATCCACCCCTTTTTACCTCTCCTCCCCTGCTACAAAGGCCAGAATCATCATTTGGCTCATCATCCTCTTTTGCTACTGTTTTAAGCTCAGCCGCCCCTCCTCCCCAGAGTAATTTTCTGACTCTTCGCGAAAATCTTCGCAAGCTTAAACTAAAGCAGAAGAAATCTCCTCCACCTACAGAGTCTTCACCACCTTCTCCAAGCACACCTGAACATCCTCCTGGTAACCATCCTACTGGAGAACAATCTGCCACCCTGACCATTTCAAATCCACTTGAGAATTTTCTTCGCCGCCAGATCCCTTCCATTGCTGTTATCAAACCTTCTACCACAAACCAGGTTGAGACATCATCTGGATCTGGATCTAATTCCGATATTTTAATCAAATCACCCTTTTCAGACGAGACCTTTTTTATGGCCGATAGCGTCAAAGATGAAGAAATATTCTCTGAACCCGAAATCCATCACCAGGAACAGCCTAATGCCACCCAGTCTTTTACAGCGTCATCATCCAAAATCTACTTCACTCTGGATGACATTCCATATTTTAAATGGCCTGACAGGCTTCAAGAATTTCATGCTTGGCTTACTGCTAGGTATATTTCTGAGCCCAGCACTTATCTCTTGGAATTCACCAGCCGCTTTATAGGAGCCCTTAAAGATTGGTGGCATACTACTTCAGAACAAGATCAGATGTATTTCCTGACTCAGCCGCTGGATAATGCAATCCAGATAATTCATATGTATTTTATCGGCAAGCCTGAAGATTCCAAAGAACTCAAAAGAAAGGAGTTCTTTGACCGAAAATGTTGCTCACTAAGGCGCAAAGACCTTGACCGGCACTTCCAAGCAATGATCAAGATATTTTATCTACTTGGTGCCAATTGGAATCTCAAACCTATCTTCTTGGCATCCATCCCAAAAAAACTTAGCCAGGCTGCAGAAAAAACTCTCCAACAAAGACAGAAAAGCATAACAGAAGCTACTCTTGGTGAGATCCAGCAGGCCGTTCACATCGCCATAGAAGAACTTTGCTTGAGAAGAGAAGCTTTCCGAAGCTTTCTCAAAGAAAACAGGCATCTTGATAAGGCATGCTTCAAACTCGGCCTCAAGATAAAATGTTCCAAGGATTGTTCTGATCCTTCCTGCACAGGATGTAAAAAGAAAAGACATTTCAAACGGCTTTCCTTCAAAAAGACACGCAAAGGAAAAAGCAAAGGTAAGTGGAAATTTTTGCGAAAAAGCCATTATCGTTCTTCTAAGAAACGTAACAAAGATAGGTGTTACATCTGCAATAAAAAAGGACATTTTGCCAAAAATTGTCCAAAGGCAAGCAAGCGAGGAAGTCATTTGATAGACAAAATTGCCAAAAGCACCGACATCCAACTTGATGATTCGAATATCGAGTCCGTCTTCTCTTTAGACGACCAACCATCTGAAAGCACTCTCTGTGTAATTCAGACATATAGTTCATACTCAGGTTCTGACTCAGAGAATGATGTCTTTACTTTCTTCCCCGATTCACCCGCAGAAATTGAGCTCAATGAACCTGTCCATCATCCGTATATCCCTATCCACATTCTCTTGTCCAAATACCATAAACCAATTCATTTGGTAGCACTCATCGATACTGGAGCCAGTTCTTCCATCCTAGACACAAAAATCCTTCCAGAAGACTTTTAGAAACCCTACATCAGGTATTTCAACTCTGCTTCTAGTGACACTTTTGCCACCAAATATCGTAGTAAACCTATTACTATCCAGTTCTTCCCTCAATGTTCCATAACCTACAAAGTTCTTGATTCTCAGTCTCCAGATAAAGATATTATCATTGGTTGGGACATCTTGACCCAACTCCCCAAGCTCAGAATTCTTTCTCATGGCCTTCGTTTCAAAAATCAATTCAAGGAATTTGTAGACATTAAACGATTCTATGCCCCTCAACCAGCCATTCTGGACCCAATCATTCAAAGTCTACTTTCTTCCTATGCTGAATCACACTCCCAGTTTTCCCAAACTTGCACCTGACCCTTGTGGAAAAACTCTTCTTTTTATGTCAAACTTCCTTTCAAAAGGAATAAATACATCAATCCCACAAAGGCTAGTCACTCAGGAATGAACCCTGAACATCTTGCACTTGCTCAACAAGAATATGCAGAACTACTGGCACAGGGTCTTATTGAACCCTCTGACTCCCAATGGGCATGCGAAGCATTCTATGTCAACAAACGAGCCGAGCAAAATCGTGGGAAAATGAGGTTAGTAATTAATTACCAATCTCTGAATCAGTTCCTTCAAGATGACAAATTTCCACTGCCCCATCGAAATTCCCTTTTCCTAAGTCTTGCCCAAGCAAAGATCTATTCAAAATTTGATCTAAAGGCAGGATTTTGGCAACTGGGTATTGACCCAGCAAACAGACCCAAAACTGGGTTCTGTATCCCAAACCAACACTTCCAATGGACAATTGTTCCTTTTGGCCTCAAAACTGCACCTTCTCTGTTCCAAAAAGCTATGTGCAAAATCTTCGAACCCATTCTCCAAAACTTCCAGAGTTATATTGATGACATCCTTCTATTCAGTCACGATAAGCAATCTTACTGTCAACTTTTGACACATTTTGCTGATATTGTTAAAAAGCATGGCATTATGCTTTCCTAGAAAAAAGATGATTATTGCTCAACAGGAAATTGAATTCCTTGATATGAGACTCAAAGAAGGAACCTACTGCCCCGAACCTCATATTACTGATGAACTTCAAAAATTTCCTGAAAAGGATCTCAATCATAGGCAAGTTCAGCAATTCCTTGGCATTGTCAATTATTTGAGAGATTTTGTTCCCCATATTTCCATACATCTTAGACCCCTTCAGAGAATGCTCAAGAAAAACCCTCCAGCATGGGGACCCAAACAAACCCAAGCTATTTTCCAACTCAAGCAGTTTTTGCAAAACCTTCCTCCTTTAAAGATTCCATCTACTGGCAAGAGGATTCTCCAAATTGATGTCAGCGACAAATATTGGCCAGCCATTCTTTTCGAAGAAATTGATGGAACCAGGCATATTTGTGCCTACAAAAGTGATCGATTTTCCCAAGTAGAAATCCATTATCATTCCACTTTTAAGGAGATACTCGCAGTCAAGTACGGCATCAAGAAGTTCGAATTCCACCTTATCGGACACCATTTTCTTGTCGAAATGGACATGTCCTCATTTCCTCAGATGCTTAAGTTCAAGCAAAAGCAAGTTCCCCCTCCACAGTTGCTCCGATGGGCTGAATGGTTTTCTAAATACTCCTTCAAAGTCAAACACATTCCAGGAACTAAAAATGTTCTCGTTGATTTCTTGTCCCATCCAAAAAAACCATTGGAAACCATCAACATGTATGTCAAGAAGGAGCATTTCCAAGACACATACCGAACGGACAAAATTTCAGGTGGTTGGTCCAGCCTCAAATACCCTCTTGATGTTTCTGAGGCAATCCACCACAACATTCTGAAAGAAAGACTCCCAGAACTAATGTGGGAGTATCACCTCCAAATTTTCCGTGAACATGGAGGTTTAATGCTCATACCAGATGGACTTCATCCGCAATATCCATTCATTCACCCTCTCAAATGGTCTCCCGATGATGAATTTCCAGAAAATCTCAAATGGTTATTTTGGTACATGTTCAACCTATACATTGTAGCCATTGAATTTCCCACTGACAAAATTTTGCAGGTTATTCACAAGGATGGCCAAGGTCAACTTCATAATCAGAAACATCTCTTGGAGATTTTTGCATGGTATAAACCACTCCAATACTGGAGAGAACTTTTCAAAGTTCAAAATCGCCAAGGAAGACCTGAACCAGAAAGACACACTTTGTCTTATTCCACCGACCATAGACATTTTCTCATCCATGTGGTTGGATTGCTGACAAAACCTCTGCTGCAGGAATTTCAAGCTACAGGCCTCAAGTCTTCCAAGAATTTGCTCGGGTCTACTGGACACTTCCATACTCCATCACCACAAGCAGGCTAGCGTCACGAGAACTCCAGAGAATTCTATGTCAAGAAAATGACACCATCCCACCAGAAGCATGGCCATCTGCACATGTCCCTGTCTCTTGGGACCACCTTGAAGCTTGGGATTCCACGAGAGAACAGATCCAAGAAGCTCTTCATACCTTTCGGCAGAACAATCCAAACTCCTCCTCCACTTCCTATGACCCATGGAGAGGGCCACTTGCACAAGACCCTTGGGGAGACACCTCAAATTATGCCCCATTTTCCTGCTCTTTCGGTGCTAGCTCATCCCGTCCACCAGACCTGTCGGCAGAAGAAATCGAGAATCTCATCCGTGCTTTCAAAAGGGAAAAAGATGGAAGCTCAAGTCCATTCGATTTTGATGAGGACGCCCTCCTCAAAGAACAACTAGCTCATCATAGCTTTGATGATTCGGACTATGACTACAATGCTAGAGATGGAAGAGACAAATAAAAAGCCGTCCTAAAAACACTGTACACCAATCATGTACACTGTTCAATGTTCATTCAGTCTATTTTTACTGTAGCAACAGGCGAAAAATTACTGTTCATAGCCTGTCACGGGATTTCTTTAGGACTCCCTATGTGTGTAACCCATAAGTGGCTAAGTTTGCTCAATTATGTCATAGCATGGCCAGTCCGCCTACTCTTGTCTGTTGTATCCTCTTTTGCCTATATAAGTGCAAGGAGCCTCCATTGTAAAGGCAGAGAGAGTGAAATAAGAAGTGTGTTGTGTACTCTTCCAACATAATCTTCTAAAACACTCCCATTCTCTTCTAGTCCAGAATGATGGTTCTGAACAAACACTGTGATTGAGAAAAATCCTGGAGTATGCTCTGCACTTGCCCTTAGGGGATCCTGTGCATCAGAATTTCCGATATTTTAGAGTTTACTATAGTCCAAGTTCGGAGTCTGAGGAGTTTCTTGGTGACTAACAGGCAATCCCTATTGAGGCCAGGAGGGTCGTGTGTGGGATAGCATACCTGTCACAAGTCTGCAACTCTAACTCTTGAATTTGGCCTATGGTGCCCTTTATGGTATTATACTCTTAAAGCTCATTGCGAAACTTGTTTTTACTAAACACACGTTCAACACAAAGTTCATTTGTAAATAAATTTTACTAAATACAATTGCATTTCTCTAAGTAGTTTTGGACTTTCAATATTTGCATTAGGCTTAAAGTCCATTTGTAAAATTGGACCAAATGTACCGTACATTTCTTAAGTACAGATTTTTTTTCTCGGCAAATTTTAATAAGTGCGGGTAAATGCCAAAAAACTGCTATTAAAAAATAGTTCTCACGATCCTTAAAGTACGGTGGACCCCTTGACACCACACATGAAATCCCTAGCTCCATTTGTTTAAAGAATCAAAAAGCCAGTTGATACCCTAAATAATCACTTTACTTAAAGGGGAAGCAAGCTATTTACTTAAATATTCCCTAAAACAAAGTTGTTTATTTAGTCACCTTCCATTAGGAAGAAGATTCAAACGAAGCTTGACTTCGTGAACATAATGTAATCTGGCGGGTCAAACAGCAATAAGCAGGTTTGACCTTTCTTTTTGCCGGTGGAAGATTTGAGATTAGGAGGTGAACTAACTAAAGAACCAATCGAGAGATCATCTTCTAATTCTTTCCCAACTGTATCCGACGGCAAGTCACCAACTTATCATCACAACCCTAATTCTACCCAACACTTCTTGCTTTTTAAACTCCAACCCCCTTCCTGTCAGCTAATCAATTTCAAGTCCTTGAGCCTATCTCACAACGTAACATCTATTGTCCACTTTACCAATATGGCTTCTCCCTCAAAGAGCTTTGTACTTTTTATTGCCCTTATTTTCTCTGGCTTGAACATGAGTTTCGGAGCTCGTCATCTGCTACAAGCTACCATGCCATCCATACCATCCATACCGACTCTCCCCACCATACCAACTTTACCGAAATCAGGGTCTCTACCTCCATTGCCTGCCATGCCAACATTGCCTAAGGTTGCCATACCGCCTATGCCTGCCATCCTGATGACATTGCCTCAGCCCACATTGCCGACGTTGCCTGCCACCCAACCGACACTGCCCAAGGCTACTTTGCCGCCGTTTCCGAGCTTGCCAACCATGCCGACCACCTTGCCACCAATGCCAAGCATCCCTACTTCTCTCCCGAAAATTCCCTCTATTCCTTTCCTCACCCCACCTCCAGCCACAAGCCCATGAAGATTTCTTTTACCATTGATCGCTCGGGTGCCTCAGCGTGTTTGTTATTAGAATTTATCGGCATGTTTGTTGATTAGGATGTCTGTTGGGATTCTGTATTTTATTCAATGTTTGTTGCCATGTATCTTTCCAGCACTATGATATGTATTGATTATACACTACTTTGCTTCCCTTTAATTATGGTCTCCTCGTTGCTGCCTCGGCTCATTATTGCGTCCAGTTTGTTAAATCGATCTCATTCAAGCAAAAAGTTCATGAGGTCGTATTTGTTAAGGGAAGAGATTCAGATAGAAGTACACCTTAAAAAGGTGTCACATACCACCGTAATTATGGCTACAATCTATACACAAACACGGTACTACTGTGACGGAGCCAAAATTCTGACGAAGGGAAGGGGCTGAAATTTTCAACGTATTATACTTAAAAATGTAATTAGCAGTTCTTATCATGACATGTAGGAAAACAACGTCTGATACATCAACATAAGAAGTACTTTAAATTTATTTTACAAAGTTTCATTTGTTGTTATGACACCAAAATTTAATTATGAAATTAGCATTTCACCCTTAGTAAAAAGAAAATTAAATTCATCAGAGGTCCAAGTGTGGAAACTACAAATGGTCATGTTAAGGAATAAATGTTTTGCACCGATCATTAATCATGTAAAAATAGCTAAAGTAATGATGGCCATCGCGACCTCAAGTAGAGGCAAAAAATTTTCTTTGCTAATGAAGTTCTGTCGTGCAATTTCTACCAAATGCACGAACGGTGATACAAGCTGAGCATAACGTAGGGTACGGATACTCCATGCTCCCCGGTACCCTGCAACCAATGCAGATTTACACTATTAGAATGGGGCGCCAGCCCAGCTACCTCACTAATTCCACCCCCTCATTGATGGGAGAACGATAACAATTCGAATAATATCGAATTAACGTAGCGGAATAAAATAATCTCCCATCTTGTGTAAACCTAATAGGAACCGATATAATAGACCAAAATAAATACCAAGCACACAAACACAAAACGATTTTTTATGTGAAAAACCCCCTCGGTGTGAGGAGATCAAAAACCACAAGACCGGAGTCCATCCGAAAATCTTCACTATCAACAAAATTTGGTGAATAATGTTCTTTTCTAGCAAATACTAGAGGTACATAGCAGCAAAGATCTCAAGAACATAATTCTTGACAATACACATAAACTTCACAAGAGATCAAGGATAAATCTGATAAAAAACGCAAGTTTTGATCAATCCATGAAAAACCTGATGTAGGGAGCTTCAAACAAAAATCAAACCGTTCAGATTCGAGGAGATTGCACCACGAACACGCTAACAAAATTTCAGCTCAATCGGACCTCGAATCGACTTCTGATGCCAGCTTGATGTAAATTAGACTTTGCCCTAAACCCCAAATTTTCTGCGTTCTCTTTTTCTCTTGTTAATACGTCTTTTGCGGCTACAACTTCAACGATAGTGAGAAACCCTATTTCTCAATATAACTTATTATATGGGCTCAAACCCTTTTGGGCTTGCAACTCATTGGGCTTCCTCCACATAGGAGTGAACCCAGCTAACAAATCTCCCCCTCACAACAATGTGGAGGGATTCTTCATCCATGCTATCAATCGGCAATGTTCAAGCTTCTCTCTTGGTAGAGTCTTCGTCATCATATCAGAGCCATTATGGTCCGTATGGATTTTCTCAAGTTCCAACAACTTTTCTTCTAGAACATCTTTTATCCAATAATATCTAACATCAATATGTTTTAATCTAGAATGAAAAGATGAATTCTTACCAAGATGAATTGCGCTTTGATTATCACAAAATAACACACACCTCTTTTGCTTGAACCCGAGTTCTTCCAAGAACTTCTTCATCCATAGCATCTCTTTACTAGCTTCAGTCGCTGTAATAAATTCAGCTTCGGTTGTAGAAAGTGCAACACACTTCTGCAATCTTGACTTCCATGACATAGTTCCACCCGAAAAAGAAATCAAATAACCAGAAGTAGATATTCGAGTATCAATATCTCCTGCCAAGTCAGAATCTGTGTATCTAACTAACTCAAGTTTCCCGGTCCTGAAACTGAGTTTCAAATTTGAAGTTCCCCGAAGATACCTCATAATCCACTTCACTGCATTCCAGTGCTCTTTGCCTGGATTTGACAAATAGCGATTAACAGCGCCAACTGCATGTACCAAGTCTGGGCGTGTACATACCATTGCATACATTAAACTTCCTACAGCTGAGGCATATGGAACACTTTCCATATCTTTCTTCTCTTTATTAGTCATAGAACTTTGCTTCATATTTAACTTAAAGTGGGCAGCAAGAGGAGTACTAACCACTTTAGCCTTGTCCATATAAAACTTCTGAAAGATCTTCTCGATATATTTTTCTTGCGACAAAAACAACTTCTTAGCATCTCTGTCTCAGGTAATTCTAATGCCAAGAATCTGCTTCGTCAAGCCCAAGTCTTTCATGGCAAAAGACTTGCTCAATTGTTTCTTTAATAACTCAATCCGTGAAGCATTCTTGCCAACAATCAATGTATCATCAACATAAAACAAGAGAATAATAAAATCATCATCAGAAATTTTTTGGACAAACACACAGTTATCTGAGGAAGTCTTCTTATAGCCCTGTTCTATCATAACTGACGCAAACTTTTTGTACCACTGTCTCGGTGCTTGCTTTAGGTCATAGAGACTTTTCTTCAGTTTGCACACATAATCCTCTTTCCCTTTCACTTTAAAACCTTCAGGTTGTTCCATGTATATCTCTTCCTCCAAGTCACCATGTAATAAGGTTGTTTTGACATCTATTTGCTCAATCTCCAAATCTAGGGTAGCTGCCAGCCCTAGTACCACACGGATAGAAGACATTTTCACTACCGGAGAAAATATATCATCAAAATCAATACATTTTCTCTGACCGAATCCCTTAACAACCAATCTAGCTTTGTACCGTGGTTGTGAATTATGTTCATCTTGCTTCAACCTGTATAACCACCTATTCTTCAAAGCTCTTTTACTTTTAGGTAACTTCACCAGCTCAAAAGTATGATTATCATAAAGTGACTGCATCTTATCTCGCATAGCATCAAACCAATTGCTTTTGGACTCATCTTCTATTGCTTTTGCAAAGCACTCTGGTTCACTTGCATCAGTCAATAATACATACTCATCTTCAGAATACTTGGTGGAAGGTCGTCGGTCTCTAACGGATCTCCGGACTGGAATATCCAGTGGAACATCTAATTGAGCATCTGGTTCAGAAATAATATTATCCATTTCAACATGTTTAGGAACATGTGTGTTATCTGGAACATTGACTTCCTGCTGTTCTTCATCAACCGGGTAGGAATATTTGTAAGAGGAACTGGATCCATATCATCACTAACCTGTGGTGCTGAAATTATCTCTGATTTCTTAATATCCTCTATTGTTTGATCTTCCATAAACACAACATCTTTGCTTCTTACAATTTTCTTTTCAACTGGATCATAAAATTTGTAGCCAAGCATATCCTGTTCATAACCAATGAATATGCACTGTTGTGTTTTCACATTAAGTTTAGACCTCTCATCTTTGGGAATATGCACAAATGCTTTGCACCCAAAGACACGCAAATAATCATAAGAAACATCTTTGCCTGTCCAAACTCTATTAGGAACATCAAACTCTAAAGGAACGCATGGAGTAAGATTCAATACATATGCAACTGTACTTAAAGCCTCACCCCAAAATGATCCGGGTAGCTTTGACTGTGAAAGTAAGCATCTTATCCTTTCAACCAGTGTTATATTCATTCTCTTAGCTAAGCCATTTAACTGAGGCATCTTGGGAGGTGTCTTTTGATGTTGAATACCCTGCTGTCTGCAATATTCATCAAAAGGTCCAATAAACTCTCCCCCGTTATCAGTTCTGATGCATTTTAATTTCTTTCCAGTCTGTCTCTCAACTGAAGCCTGAAACTGCTTAAAAGCATCTAATACTTGATTTTTAGCTTTCAAGGTATAAATCCAAATTTTCCTTGAAAAATCATCTATGAAGGTAACAAAATAAAGAGAGCCACCAAGTGATTTTGTTTTCATAGGACTGCAAACATCAGAATGCACTAAATCCAATATACCTGACTTTCTTGAATGAGGGGAGCTTTTAAATGTAACTCTGTTCTGTTTTCCTGCTAGACAGTGAGCTCACTTCTTTAGCGCCGAACTTTTCAATCCTGAAAGGAGCTTCTTCTTGGCCAATATAGACAAACCTTTCTCACTGATGTGACTGAGCCTCTTATGCCATAACTCAGCTGCATCTTCGCTATCTACTGCATTAATTTTTTCTGTGGACAACTTTGCCTGCATAAGGTACAACGAAGAATATTTTTCACCTCTAGCCACAACAAGAGAACCTTTGGTGAGCTTCCATTGACCATTACTGAAGGTGCTGCAATACCCCTCATCATCCAACTTGCCTGTAGAAATCAAATTCAAGCGGATATCATGTATATGTTTAACATTATTCAATACTAACCTCGTGCTATTGTTGGTTTCTAGGCACACATCACCGATGCCTACAACTTGAGCCAGCCCATTGTTTCTCATCTTCACAGATCCGAAGTCACCTGACTTGTATGATGTAAAGAAATCCCTACGATATGTAGCATGAATAGATGCACCACTATCAATTACCCAACTGGTCTCATGAGATACAAAATTCACCACATCATCATAAAAAATAATGAGAAAGTCTTCTTTAAGTGCAGCAACACGATTGTCATCACTATCACTATCACTTTTCTTTTTTTTACCTTTCTCCTTTTATTTCTCCCTTTTTAACTGGCGACAAAACATTTGAATATGTCCCTTCTGATGACAATAATGGCACTCAACATTAGCAAATTTATTAACTTACCTCTGCTTTTATCTCTACTCTTGTCTCTGTTTCTCGGACCTTGAGACTCACTTCTTCCTATTTTCTCAACAACCAAGGCATCAGAATGTGAAGAGGACGATCCTTGTGTCTTCCTTCTCATCTCTTCATTCAAAATACTACTATTGGCCAAATCCATGATGATCGTACCATCTGGGGCAGAATTAGACAAAGATGTTCGAAACGTCTCTCACGAGTCCGGCAAAGTACCAAGCAACCATAGTGCTTGTATCTCATCATCAAACTTGATTCCCATCGCAGCCAACTGATTAATAATTTCTTGAAAAGAATTTAAATGATCAGTTAAACGAGTACCATCTTGATATCTTAGAGCCATCATCTATTTTATCAGAAATAACTTATTATTCCTAGTCTTTCGAGCATATAACTGTTCGAGCTTATTCCATAAACCGCGTGCATGTGTTTCCTCAATAATATGGTTCAAAACACTATCATCTACCCACTGCCTAATATAACCACACACTTGACGATGAAATATAGACCATTCAGCATCAGTCTTGTTCTTCGGTTTCTCATCGGCAAATACGGACAAATAAAAATATTTCACATATAAAAGATCTTCCATCTTCCCTTTCCAAATATGATAATTCGAACCATTCAGTGTAACCATTCTACTTGTATTCGTTTCCATTGTTTAACACAAGGCAGAAAAATCAAGAAACAACCAGAAGCTCTGATACCACTCTGATGGGAGAACGATAACAATTCGAATAATATCGAATTAACGCAGCTGAATAAAAGAATCTCCCCTCTTGTGTAAACTTAATATGAACCGATATAGTAGAGCAAAATAAATACCAAGTACACAAACACAAGACGATTTTTTACGTGGAAAACCCCCTTGTTGTGAGGAGATCAAAAACCACGGGATCGGAGTCCACTCGAAAATCTTCACTATCAACAAAATTGGGTGAACAATGTTATTCTCTAGCAAATACTAGAGGTACATAGCAACAAAGATCTCAAGAACATAATTCTTGACAATACACATAAACTTCACAAGAGATCAATGATAAATCTGATAAAAAATGTAAGTTTTGATCAATCGACGAAAAACCTGATGTAGGGAGTTTCAAACGAAAATCAAACCGTTTAGATTCGAGGAGATTGCACCACGAACACGCTGACAAAATTTCAGCTCAATTGGACCTCGAATCGACCTCCAATGCCAGCTTGATGTAAATCAGACTTTGTCTCAAACCCTAGATTTTCTGCTCTCTTTTTCTCTTGTTACTACGTCTTTTGCGGCTACAACTTCAACGATAGTGAGAAACCCTATTTCTCCATATAACTTATTATATGGGCTCAAGCTCTTTTGGGCTTGCAACTCATTGGGCTTCCTCCACATAAGAGTGAACCCAACTAACACTCATATGCTTTTTCAAAAGATACATACATACATACATATATATATGTATGTATTTGTGTGTGTCTTGTTGTTGTATATTCAATGAACATATATTAATTACGAGTAATCATAATCATTACTGATTTATTTAATGTTTGAATATGTTGGGTTATTATATATTCATGTGATCGGTTGGATCATGTGAGCCTCACGTGAGTTCAATATGATCCAATGGATTATGTGCATTTGGTCTTTATGGACATGCAATTGATAATTTTATGAAAAAATGAAAATGACTTAGTGATGGGTGGGACATGCTTTAAATTCGGATAAAAACCACGTAAGTTCATCTCGAGCAAAACCACAATTTATTAAGGTTATTAAACAATGCCAAGTGAATAGTTCTAGCTTTTCATTTGAATTTCTATCTGTGGAGTCCTATTATGTGGATGTCTTAGATGACGTCCTCATCTACTATTTCCTGCACTAGATCATGACAAGTGTGCATTTTTAGCTTTATTTTTTATTTTTATAAGTTAAGTGAAGATGAGAATATGAAAGTAGCTTAGCTTATGGACCCTGCTGGGCAATGTATGTAATTATGAATCTTTATTGTAAATTATCGCTATTATCTTGGTAGCATGATCGACATTTCATTAATATATTATAAGAACGTATGCTGGCTTGGTTGATTATGTATTACTAAGTATGTATTGATTACTGTATGAATGGAAGGATGTTATACTCTTATCGATGTCAATGATATAGCCCAAGTTCTTAAGTAAAAAAGATTCTTTTTTCCATTGAGAAACAAGCGCTGTATTGATATAAATCACAATGAAGCAAAATACTAGTAACCAACGTTCATCTAGATTTTGCTACAGTGTAACTAAAAAAGATTCATTAATGAATATTATAATCACAATTAACTATACCTTAATCGATAGTTACTTTATTCCATGTAATTTTCACTTTGATAATGTTTTAGGTATTTTGATACTATTCATTTTATCTTATCTCATTCATGAAATCAAACAAAGCTGATATTATATACTTAAATCAAACGTCATAATAAAATGTTATGTCTAATTTGTGATTCGCCTTGCACCCTATTTTGTCTAGCAAAATAGGGAAAATTCAAAAAGGGCCTAAAGTGCTCACATTTTTTCAAAAAAGGAAATTAAGTGGATTCTATTTCAAATAAGGGTCTGAAGTGCATTGCATTCTCAAATAAAAGCCTAAAGTGAATCTTGTTTCAAATAAAAACCTTAAATAATTATGTTTATTTCAAATGAGGGCTTGAAATGGCTATATTTATTTCAAATTAGGACTTAACTTTCTAGCGATCAAGGGCATTATTGTCATTTACCATTTTTCCTTCTTCTTTTTTTCCTGGTTCTTCTTTTTTCAATTTGTTGGTGGTTGGCCAACCACTGACGATGCCCACAAAGGGCTGGGTAAAGGTTGCTCATGCCTAATCCCTCAAGGGCCACCATTGCCGGCCACAAATGAGGGGCGGCCTTGCCTTGGGGAGGCTGTCCCTTAGGGCCATCCATGAGGCCACCTTCGCCAAATTTGGCGGGGTTCAGGCATAGGTAAGGGCTCAATGACCCTCACTGGCCACTGACGACAATTGAGACACAACAAAAGACATGCGCAACAATGGAGGATGGAGAGAGAGGGTGGGAAGAAACCACCACCTTGCTGTTGTGCTTGCCGACGACGAAATAGTTGAGGCTCTTGACCTCGACACTATTCTCGACCCATCACGACTTGTGAGCTCCATTGAGAGTGGCCATTCAACGAGACTCCATCCCCACTTCTTGATTGGCACAAAGACCTCAACGTTGTTCTTGGCCCCTCATGACTTGCTAGCTATTGGCGAGGGTCATTGCGCCCTCGCTTGCTCGAGCATAGGCGAGGAGTGTGGCCTCCCCTAGGATGAGGCCACCTCTTGACTGTTGCCGATGAGTGCCACCCTTAGCCAACCCTCCATGGGCATTGCCTATAGAAGAACTAGAAAAAAGAAAAAACAAAGAAAAAAAGATTAAAAAAAGAATATTGGACGAAAATGCCTTTCACCTGTTGAAAAATTTAGGTGATCGGCGATTGGCGATCGGTAAGGTGAGATCCTTATTTGAAATAACTATGACTACTTTAGGCTCTTAATTAAAACAATCAAAGTAATTTTAGATTTTTATTTGAAATAATGCTCATTTTGGACCTTTATTTGAGAAAGAATTTGAGACTCTTCTTTGGAATTTTTCCGAGCAAAATATTAAGACTAATAAAATCTACAAAGTACGGTGGGCCACAAGACACAACACGTGGAATCACTAGCTCCATATGATCGAAACTCAAAGAGCAAGTTGGTATTGCAATAACCGCCCTACTTACGAGGAAGTAGGTTATTTACTTAATTATTCCCGAAAACTAGGTCACCTTTCATTGAGGCGAAGATTCGAATGAAGCTTGACTTCATGAACATTATGTCATCTGGCGGGTCAATTAGCAATAAGCAGGTTTGACCTTTCTGTATGCCGGTGGAAGATTGAGATGAGGAGGTGAACAAACTAAAGAACCAATCAAGACATCACCTTCTAATTCTTTCCCAACCGTACCAAAAGATAGAAGGCAAGTCACCTACTTATCATCACAGCCGTAATTGTACCCGACATTTCTTGCTATATAAACTCCAATCCCCCTTCCTCTCAGCTCATCAATTTCAAGTCCTTAAGCTTATCACACGTCATAACATTTATTGCCCACTTTACCAATATGGCTTCTTCCTCAAAGAGCTTTGTACTCTTCATTGCCCTGATTTTCTCTAGCATGAACATGAGCTTTGGAGGTCGTTATTTGCTACAAACAACCATGCCATCTATACCGACTCTCCCCACCATACCAACATTACCGAAACCGGGGTCTCTACCTCCACTGCCTGCCATGCCAACATTGCCTAAGGTCACCATGCCGCCCATGCCTGCCATCCCGACAACCTTGCCTCAGCCCACACTACCGACGCTGCCCAAGGCTACTTTGCCACTGCTTCCAAGCTTGCCAACCATGCCGACCACCTTGCCACCAATGCCAAGCATCCCTACTTCTCTCCCTAAAATCCCCTCTATTCCATTCCTCACCCCACCTCCAGCCACAAGCCCATGAAGATTTCAGTACCATTGATCCATCGCTTGTCTCAGCATGTTTTTTATTAAAATTTATTAGCATGTTTGTTTATTATGAGGTGTCTCTAGGGATTCTGTTTGTTTATGTTTGTTGCCATGTATCTTCCTACCTCTATGAGATGTACTGATCGCGCATTACCTTGCTTACGTTTTATTATGTTCTTTTGTCGCCGCCCTAGCTCATTATCACATCCAGTTCATTCAATCGATATAATTTCAATTGTAAACATGTTGTTATTACTATGTTGTTATCCCTAGAGTAACTTTTATTTGTTGAGCGACACACGGTCTATAATTATAAAATACAAACGTATCTATTCAAGCGACAAGTTCACGAAATTGTATTCATTAGGAAAAAAAGATTCAGATAAGAAGTACACATTAATAGTCGTTCTAGAAAAAACATTATTTGAAATCTCAAAATTTATTTTTACACAAATTTGACCATACTTTGACCGACTATAATTTTTCCATCCTGAACATTTTGTAAAACACAAACCTTATTATGAGAATTGAATCGAAAAAGTATGTTACACAGTTCCTCTAGGCCACAATTTTAACATAAGAGTACAAGAATGGGTACTAATTTCAGAGGCGATTAAATTAATGCTAAAACGATCATATGTCAAAAGAAACCATGAAGACAGTGGGTCCCATTTCATGCTTCCCCGATTTCCTTCGAGACTTTGACACGCAAGAAATCCATAATCAAGGCATCGTCAAAGCGACCTCCCCTATCACTAACTTTTTTTTCAAAAGTTCAATTAAACCGCGAACATCTTGAATTATTTGCCACTGCATCATCCGCCATTCGTCATCATTTTTGCTCCTTTTGTGAGGCTTCACTTCGATGGAATGTTCAGCCATGTCCAGGCTTGTGGAATCCAAGGCGGAGAGAGGTGGACCAGTTTCTGTGTGTGAGATGGTTTTGGACTTGCTCATGGAATTTCAAAAAGAGCAGGGTTTTAGACGTGCTATTATTTGATTGAGGGCGTCTCCTCTTCACTACATTTTTTTTTTTTTTATTGGTAAACCACTTTCATTCATTACTCAGTGGAAGTTTCATTACAGCCTAATGGAAATTCGTGGCATAAGATAGATACAAGGGGGTGCGGGGGGCGGGTTACCCAGTTGGGTGGGAGAGAACCGGTTAGATGGGCCTTTGCCACCCAGTCTGCGGCCCGGTTCATAGCTCTTGGTTCATAGGTTAAGTGGACATCTTGAAAATGGGCCAGTAGGTGCTGGCAATCTTCAACTGTGGCACGTGCAGCCCATGGAATTGCCTCCAAGCCCATCACATACTGCACCGCCAGTTTACAGTCAGACACGAGGGACAAATTGGAGTTCAACGTAACTGAAGTGCTTGCTGTTCCAGTCCAGTCAGATGCGCTCCTATTGTCCCTTATCCACAGAAGAGCCTTCCGGATTGTTAGGGTTTCTGCTAGGGTCGCCGATGGAGCTCCGATTTTTTCTGCAAATCCGTGGGACTTCATTGCTTTTGACCACGGAAGTCCGATTGGCTCAATTCTCCGAAGTCCTCGATTCCAACACTTTTTTAAGATCAAATTGCATTTCGGAAAAGTTCAGATTGTGAAGTTTCCGTTGAGGTAAAAATCGAGTGAATTAAAGATAGGATGAAAAAGTCATATCTAGTCAAAATATGATCAAATTTGTGACGAATCACTGAGGGCGAATTATTATCGAAGACAGTGAAATTTGAAGAAGGCGATAGTTCTTCAATCAGATCTTACAAACTACTACAAACTGCAAGCACAAAAACCCGGATTTGTCGTAGTAGGTTACTCCGCCATTATGTACCAATGTGGATGCCTGAATAAGAAATTGAGAATGTTTTTCATTAAAATCAACATGGCTACGGGAAATTTTTTCAAAGAAATAAAATCGCCCTCATAGAAACCCCTGAAGACCGGGGTCCCGTTTCGCCCTTTCCCGATTTTCTCTGAGACTTTGACACTCGAGAAGTCCATAATTAATGCATCATCAGAAGTAATGTCCTCAATATCACCAACCCTATTCCCAAAAGTTGGAATCCAAACCGAACGTCTTAAAATATTTCCCATTGCATCGTCCACACATTCTGATAGACCTCATTGTTAAACACAAAATGGAGGGAGATTCACAAAGGGGAGGGACTCCGAGGAAAGATTTATATTTTCCTCTCTAAAGAGACTCTTTTCTTCTCCATTCCTTCTTACATCAACCTCACGATCGCCATCCATTGTTTCCATCACCCTCACCAGTCATGACTGTTACTGACATTTCCCCTTCTTCCCCAGCATCACAATCCGGTGAGTCCCCCGTTCTTGGTTTAGCCCCTTTCCCCAAGGATCTCGGCTTGGATACATTGTGAGATGGTCAGTCATAGCTCGATTCATCTTGAGCTCACCCTCTAGGCACCGTCTCCCGGCCAGGTAGAGACTCTCGTGATTATACGCTCATCCCATCGAACCCCTGCTTTGCCATTTTCCAAATAAGATGCAAAGACTCGTTTTCTTCGGTTCATGCTTTTGTCAAGTCTAAATAAGTTGGTTGCGTTAATTCTGAATATTGCTTGCCGATTCCTTTCGAATGTGGATGTCAGTCCGAGTCCCAAGTGGCTCAATACTTTCTTGCGTCAAGTCTAATCCATGCTCACCACACGTTCAAATCTACGATTTAGCTTGCATTATCGATCGTTAGGGAAAAAGAAAAGAAAAGACAACCTGTCATATTTTAGACATTCATGGAGGTTCGTGGGGCGCGAGAGACAACGTTGAGATAGCTGGAGTGGTGAGAATTATGGGCTTAGTGTGTCTTAGTCCTGAGTGGGTTTAATGGGCTTAGGCCTAACTAGGATTGGTAAATACCGGCTGTCGGGTCTCGAGAGCAAGGGTTGGGCTTGGTACGGTTCTAACAGAGGTGGGCTTCCCATGAGTACATCTTATGTTAGGTTTGGTTGGACTAGATTTGAAAGGAAGGGCTCAATATCAGTGGCCCGATTTGCACTTGTGGCCCAGACCCGAGAGACCAGATCGTCGCCCATATTTGAACTAGGTCGACGGCCCAACCCGAGTCCCTATTTTCGGAATAACAAATGTATCTTTTAAAAAAAAATTAAAAATAGCTTAGCGATAGGTCTTGTCCTAGTTGTATGGCTTTAAGTAATAGACTTGGCCTTGTTTTATTGAGCTATCATGACCTTGTTTTATTTAGCTATCGTGACCTTAAGTTTGGGGGTTTTAATAGATTAGCCTTTGGAAAAGAAATTGAACTTGATTTTAGCTCAAGGAGAATCATGTTCTGAGAGGCTTATAACATATCTTTATATATTTTTTTGCCCAACTTGTATCAAGTCTTCTTTTTCACATTTATTTTAAAGTCATTTCAATATTTAGATACTTATTGCACTATCTTTCAATACATTGGTTATTTATCGCTTTCCTAGAATAGATTAGGATTAGTTCAGACTTTGATGAAAACGAACCCTACAAAAACATTTGCATGATGATTTAGCAACTTTGATGCTTTTACAAACATAATTGATAAGCAAGACCATATGACCACTTAGATAACGACCTTCTATATTAGAGGTATCAAAAGGGCACCTCATGTCCCCAACCCCTACAATATCTGATTGCGTAAGAATTTAGGTGACACTCCCTCATCTTGGTTAGTTTCTAGTCGATTCTAATAGGCTAATGGTGACTCTTAGGAATATTTAGGTTGTTAAGAATTGAAAAGTGAAATCCAACATCGCGCGATGTATAGGCTTAAGAGAGCCCGCGCCTAGTCAAGAGCAGTTGGTCCAAATTTAAACGATACACCTAAACCTACTTTTTTTTCCCCTAGAAGGAAATGGTAGGTCGCAACAATAGCTCTAGAACAATAAACCTAGATTTCTTGTAGTGGGTTAGTTCGCAATTATGTACTACATTTGGATGTGGATGTCCGTTAAAAAAATTGAGGATGTTTTCAATTACATCAACGTGACCACGGGGAATCTTTTCAAGGCAACAAAATCACCTTGATAGCAGCCCTTGAAGACCGTGGTCCCGTTTTGCACTTTCCCAATTTCCTCCATGACATTGACTCTCAAGAAGTCCATAGTCAATGCATCATCAGAGACGATGTCCCCATATCACAAGTCCTATTCCCAAAAGTTTGAATTAAACCCCCAACGTCTTCAAATATTTCCCGTTGCATCATCCGCTCGTTCATTGTCATTTCTGCTCTTGCGGGATTTTAAAAGGAATAGAGTTTTAGATGTTCCATTATTCGATTGAGGACAACTCTTCTTCACTACACGGGGCTTACCTCATAACTTTTCACCATGGTAGCCCGATTGGCCCGATTTCTCAAAATCTGCAATTCCAATGCTTTTTTAAGATTGAATTACATTTCGGAAGAGTTTAGGTCATGAGCTTTCCATTGAGATAAAAATCGAGTTAATTGAGGATAGGATGGAAAAGTTATATCCAATCAAAGTATGGTCAAATGTGTCTAAAAATAAATTACGACTGCAAAATATCATGGCAGTTGACCTACTCACAATTGCCACATGGTAGTTGCAAGAATAGTTCTTGACATACACTTTTGCAGCCTTCCTAGAGGTGAATCATCAAATGAAAAATTAATGGATTATTAAGCCAAAAATTTAATGCGGACTTTCCCAACCCTATATTAATTGCAATTTTAGGGTTTTAATTTATTCAATTAAACATACAAATCAATTCAATTAGATGTTGTGATTAATCTATTATAAGTTAATTAGAAATCCAAGTACAATGCAAGAGAACACTTTATTTTTGCGAACTAGATATTAATGGATATAGGGATTGATTACGCTAGATTAATCTTATGCCCTTTCGTACCTTTCCTCTTTATTTTCAAAAATATTTTCACAAGCAGTCTTGATCAATTTTAAAACCTAAATCAATAACATGTGACGCGTATTTATGCAGGTGCACAATTAAATAACGTAACACTCAATAAATCAAAGCAATAAATAAATATATGCTAGAAGTTGTGCTAACTTCAATACGAAGCAAAGCACAATCTTACTAATTAATTTCCCAATATTTGCAAGATGTCAATTAAAAAAAACATGCCCAGGCTAAACATGATTTCTAAATGATTAAGTAATTCCAGCTAATTTTGTGGGCTTGTTTTTGTTAATAAAAACCAAACTATATGCAATTTAAATCTAAGTTTATCGTGTATGAATGATTAATGACATGTGACATGCAATCTATATGATCTAATTTTAATGACAAGTTAAATTAATATGAGCTATTCTAACATGATCCTAAACATGTAATCATTAATGATGCGGAAATTATGACATGATAACAATGATGACGTGGCAAGGATGACATGGCAAGGATGATGTGACAATATAATGACATAGAATAGATGCAACTAATTCTATATTATATATGCATGTTATTTCAAGGATTTTTTAAAGTTAAATTAGGAAATTACTTAAAATATGTGATTACCTATTTTAAATTTAGAAATAATTTTGATTGAATCCTATTCTGAATTAGGAAATTTGCTATCACGTTATTCTTAAACATGCGATTCTGAACTAAGAAACTAACCTATCCTATATGCAATGCAAATATTTTTGTATTTTTTTTTTTCAAAATAGGAAAATTTCTTAAAATAAACTTATGCAATATAATAAGCCCATATAATCAATATATTCACCACGACCCAAGACAGGAAATCAAAATAACTAAAAATCCGATCTGATCGAATTCTTGATTATTGAGATTTCAAATACGGGAATTTTTCTTATCAGGGTATGCCTAAAAAAAACAAGAAAATCATGCTAGAATCTTAAAAAAGAACACAATTCAGTAAATTAAATATCTAAATTGAGTATGGCTTACGTAATTACCTAAATGGGGCTTCGATTCCGACAAGGCCGACAGGACAATCCTCAACTTTAGGGGTGGATTCCGGCTAGTGTTCCGGCGAGGGAGGGAGCCGGACGATGTGAACCGATTAAGCGGGGAACTGGATCTGCTGGACAAGTAGCGAGAGACAACTGGATGGCTACCAAAGGACCTGCAAAGTCTAAAAAACTAGATTGAGGCAGGCGTCAAAGCTAGTAGGCGGCTTGGTCGGGCAGCAAGTAGACGGCCGTGAACTTGGGCTGGATCGAGCAAAGCACAGCAAGGATTGGAGCTCGTTGGGCTACTGGTTTTGCTGCAGGAATCGGTGAAGGTGTTGTCGATGGCTTGCCGGAGTTCGCAGTGCTGCAAGGACTCCAAAGTGCTAGCTCGTGGTCAGGGGATGCGGCAGGGCCCACCAGTTGGTGGTCGATGCTGGTGTGAGCACAGCTACTCCGGACCAAAAATAGCCACCACGGATGTGCTTTCCCTTTGGGCACGTATGTGAGTTTTCTTCCATTGCATTCCCCAACTTTTGAGCGTGCTCTGTATGGGGCCAACGTGAGTGAATCCTGGAACAAAATAAAAGATGATTATAGTGGGATGTAGATATGTTGATGAAGAATTGGCCTCCATGAAGAAGCTTGTGATTTGAGCATCCTCTAATTGAGCGCTAGCCATGTAAAATAATTGGAATTCACATCAACGATTTCCGACTAAAATTGTCAGGATGGACTCCAAAAGGTATATAACTCAATTGATGAAATTAAAAAGTTTATGACTAGATTTGTAAAAGTGCAAGATTTTTCAGAAATTTTTTTCAATATAACGAACATGTCATTAGTTTTAGAGACAAAATATCCGATTGAAGCTTTGACTTCGTGAACACATTGCCATCTGGCAGAAGAGAACAACTATTTGACCTTTCTCTTTTGCCGGTGGGAGAGGGAAATAAGGAGGTGAGCTACCTAAGAACCAATGAACTTCTCATCTTCTGTTTCTTTCCTACCCGCACCAGAAGACTAGTCACCAACTCATCATCTCAACTTCAATTTCTACGCAATATCTCTTGCTATATAAACTCCAATCATTCTCCTCGAACTGGCATCACAAGTACAAATCTTTCTCCTCTTGAGCCTACACACATACATAGAACTCATTGTCCATTAATCAATATGGCTTCTTCCTCAAAGAGCTTTGGTCTCTTCATTATCCTAATTTTTTCAACCATCAATATGAGTTTGGGAGCTCGTCATCTGCTTCAAACAACTATGCCATCCATTCCATCTCTTCCCACCATACCCACTTTACCAACATCACTGCCTCCATTGCCAGCCATGCCGACATTGCCAAAGGTCGCCGTGCCACCGTTGCTTGCCATCCCAACGACTCTGCCACAACCCACACTGCCGACGCTGCCCACCACACAACCAGCATTGCCCAAGACTACTTTGCCACCACTTCCGAGCTTGCCAACCATGCCAACCACCTTGCCGCCGATGCCAAACATCCCTACTTCTCTCCCTAAAATCCCTTCTATTCCTTTCCTTGCTCCTCCTCCAGCCACCGGCACCTGAAAATTTTAGTACCATATGATGTCACCTGAGAGTATTTCCTATTTATTGGAGTGCCTCCTTTTGTTTGTAGAATTGTTCGAATACACATGTCATGTTATGATGTCTTTTGGGATTCTATGTATTATTCCTATTGCTTTCAATATATCATTCATATTTATATATTGACCGGTGACTTGGCTCAAATTATTGTGTTCTTTCCATCGCTCTCAACACATTCTTACGTGCAAGACAATGAAATAGATTTATGATGAGGAAAATATTCAGATAGAAAAGCAACCGAATTGAATAGCGATACAACTATACTGAATTAACACCGTACTGCAATCCGTATATATCACATTCCAATAAAATGCATATTACTTGCACGTGTTTGTACCCTTTCAAATAATATTATAATCGTTGCTTTTAGCGACATGATTAAGTGGAGTTAATTTCTTGTATGTTGCAGAACTCCATACTATTGAAAAATGTTGGGATTTCCAGATGGATGTAATAGGGAATTATTACATCCGAAACATTAACTAAATGTGTGAATTTGTCATATAAAAAAGGAAATATAAAATGAATTGATAGTAAATTATGAGACTTTGTTATATCTTTCGTTTCTAAGGAAGATACTAATAGAAAATTTCCCCCTTTAATGCCAACTTCCGCAAAATACCTATCTTTACCATTGTGGCGATTAATTCTACGTGAAAGGGGAAGAAGACAAAATCATAATTGCGTTGTCCTGCATACCTTATACTCTTTAGTATGGTTATTAGTGCAGGATGCTGCTCATGCCTGCTCACGCATTTTTACATACACGTTCATATAATTGGAACACAATTTCATTAAACCCCTCAGCTTTAGGGTATTTTCTTGCACTTATTTAATGTGGAATTAATGCATAAACTGATAGGATTTTGTAATTAAATCAGCAAGAATTCACCATAATAAAAAGGGAAACAATAAAAGACACGAAAGATTTACAAGGTTCAATTGGAGTGCCAATACCTACATCTATGAAGAGAGTCAGTAATAAATAATTTACTATAATCAAATAATCAGAGTTACAATAGTTCACATATTCAAGTTTTTTATATTCCTTAAATAAATTCAAACCCCAAGTATTTTTCAATAAATAACTCAATTTTGAATGTAAAGCTCAAAAACACAAATCATGGTGTGTTCAAGCCTAAAGCAAAGCTCTACACAAATCACCATGTGTTAGGCTGTTACCGGCTCACCCTCTCACCGATATTCCTTGTGGCTTTTAGAGTAGACGTACCCTTTGCGTCATTGAAGAATCCATCCACACGGTCAAATTCTTAGTCAATCTTCAGAATGATTCCATCAGAGAAATCCACTAAAAGCCATTCAAGGAAAGAAACTTAATCAAAATAAGAAAGTGAGTGATTTCTTTTCCACATCTGATCAACAACGATTTCTCCCATAAATCATTCTTATATTACTTATTCGGGTCGGATTTCATATGAACTCAAACTCGAGATATAATTAAACACTTGCTAATTCTATTGACTTCTTCCATTATTATGAGTTGCACACATACCTATTGGCGGGTAATGTGCAATAATTTCTTTTATTTTGTATCAAATGATCTTTTTTGGTACCACACAACTTTAAAAAAAAAAAAAACATATGTATAAAAAGGGAAAAATGCCTTCACTGGTCCTTAAACTTACCAAATATATATGGCTATGGAAAAATAGATATGTTAGAACGGATGCCATTAAAAGTAAATGGAAGAAAAAAATATCGGTTAGTGATTAGACGATGTCACCATATTTTTCCAACCATGTAATATCAACCACATGTTTTGATTTATTATTACTACTTAAAATATACTCCACTATTCTTACGGTTTAAATTTAAGAAAAAACCTTAAAAACTAGGAAAAATTTAGAAAAATAAAGATATTTGGGATATGCACTGATGGTGCTCCAAGTTTGAGAGATAGAGAGAGTTGACTTTGCATTGCCACTTGTTTCCATGATCGTGAACGCATCTTCGTATATAGGCTAGACTCGGAAGGAAATGAAGTCCGACAAGTTTTAACTTCCACAAGTACGATGTCCGGAGTAACGAGGGATCCGTTAACGCAACACACAGAAACCCTAGATTAATACGTTAAATTCCAGAAGCAAGTTTTTCAATAACCCTAGTTAGCTGTAGTTATGAGACAAGTTATCTACTTACCATCCACAAGGACATAGATCAGAAGCTTGACTTTCACGAAATCATGACCGTTCGACCAACAGAACAGAATAGAAGGCAAAGTTTGAACCCTTATTTATTATTTTGGCCGGTGGAAGATTAAGCTGAGGAGGTGAGCTGACAAAGAATTAATGAGGAATGTTCTGTTTATTCCTAACCATACCCAAAGGCCAGTCACCAACTTATTATCACAACCCTCGATTTTTTTATATCTCTTGTTGTATAAACTTCCATCTCCTTCCTCCATTTACTCAAACACAATCAGCAATCCATTCCTCTCAGCTCATTGATTTCAAGTCCTTGAGCCTATCACAGCACAATATCCTGACTCCATATACCAATATGGCTTCTTCCTCAAAGAGTTTTGTTCTCTTTGTCGCTCTAATTTTCTCAACCATCAACATGAGCATAGGAGCTCGTCATCTACTGCAAACAACTATGCCATCCATACCCACCCTTCCAACAATACCGACTTTGCCAAACCCCACGTCGCTTCCACCATTGCCGTCGATGCCGACATTGCCTAAGGTCGCCATGCCACCATTGCCCGCCATCCCAACAACTCTGCCACAACCCACACTGCCAACGCTGCCCACCGCACGACCAGCACTGCCCAAGACTGCTCTGCCACCACTTCCGAGCTTGCCAACCATGCCAACCACCTTGCCGCCAATGCCAAGCATCCCTACTTCTCTCCCTAAAATCCCTTCTATTCCTTTCCTCGCTCCTCCTCCAGCTACCAGCACCTGAAGATTTTAGTACTAGACAATATAACATGAGATTATTTCCTATTTATTGGAGTGCTTCCTTATGTTTGTAGAATTTTTCGAATACACGTCTTGTGTTATGATGTCTTTTGGGATTCTATGTATCAGTCATGTTACTTTTTATATATCATTCATATTTATGCATCAACTGGTAATTTGGCTCGAGTTATTATGTTCTTTCCATCACTTCCAAGCTCTCTGTTACATGCAATATAATCAATTGGATATATAATGAGGAAAAGATTCAGGTAGAAAAGCAACTGAATCGAAAAGCGTTACAACTATATTGAATGGACACCGTACTGCAATCCATATATTTCACATTCCAATAAATTAGCATATTACTCGCCTGTGCTTGCACCCTATCAGATAATTTATAATCGTTGCTTTTACAGAAATGATTAAGTAGAGTTAATTTTTTTGTTGTTGTGCAACTCCATCACTATCCAAAAACATCGGGATTTCTAGATGGATGTAATAAGGCATTAGTACATCCACCACATCATCAAAATGTGAAAATTTGTCATCAAAAAGAGGAATTATGAAATGAATTGATCATAGATGATGAGATTTTGTTATTTCTTCCCTTTCTAAGTAAGAAACTAATAGTAAATTTTCTCCCGTCAGTGCCAAGTTTTACCAAATACCTATCATTATCATGGCGGCAATTAATTCTACGTGAAAGGGGAAGAAGACAAAATCATAATTTGAGTTGTCCTGCATGGCCTTTTCTCTTTAGTATGGTTATTAGTGCAGGGTGCTGCTCATGTATATTTAGATATATGCTCATGGATTTTGGAACACAATTTCATTCAACCCCTCAGCTCTAGAGTTATTGGACGGTAATTCCCGAACTTCCAAAAGTTGCATTTTCTTAAAGATAAACGCAAAAACTAACAGGATTTTGAAATTAATTCAATGCAAATTCACCACAATAATAAACGGAGAATAATAAAAGACACCAAAGGTTTAGGGAAAATTCCAAAAAAAGGCCCCAGATGCTCTCAATTTCTCAAATAAGGGCCCAAATTTGACTTTATTTTAAATAAGGGCTTGAAGTGTCATCATTTTTTCAAATAAGGGCCTAAAGTGGTTATATTTGTTTCAAATAAAGGTCTCACTTTCTGGCAGTCAAAGGGATTCTCGTCATTTACTATTTTTTTTTTTTTCTGGTCATCTTCTTCTCCATTGGTGAAGCACACATAGGGTTGGGTTGGGCGAGGGTGGCTAGCGGGGGACAGCCTCGCATGGCAAGGCAACCCTTGCCCTGGGGGAGGCTGCCCTTTGCGGCCGTCCGTGAGGTCGACCTCACCCGTGATCGACGAGGGCCAATCTCACTAGATCTGGCGAGGTTGCCCTCATCGGTAACCTTGCCCATGACCGACGAGGGCCAACCTCACGGATGGCTGCGAGGGCGGCGTCCCTCTGGGCGAGGGACGGCCTTGCCCGTCCCTCACTAGATCTGGTGAGGTTGACCTCATGGATGGCCACGAGGCAGCCTCCTCAGGGTGAGAGACGGCCTTGCCCGTCCCTCGCCTGTGGTTGGCAAGGGTGGCCTTTGCCGGATTGAGCGAGGATCGCCCTAGCCCAGCCCTCTGTGGGAGTTGCTAGTGGCCAGCTGGCCACTGACGATGATAAAGAAGATGAAACAGAAGAAAAAAAGGAAAAGTGGCAAATGATAAAAAATGTCCTTGATTGGTTAGAAAATTTAGCCGGCCGGTGACCGTCAAGTTCAAGCCCTCATTTAAAATAATTATGGCCACTTCAGGCCCTTATTTGAAATAAAGTCAACTTCAAGTTTTTATTTGAAAATTTGAGAGTACTTGGGGCCCTTTTTTGGAATTTTCCCAAAGATTTATGTGGTTCGGTTTGAGGGCCGGTATCTACATTCATGGGAAATGTCAATAGCAAATAATCGAATAAGCAGAATTATAATTGCTCATGTGTTGGAGTGTTTTATATACCTAAAACAAGTTTAAGCCTGAAGTATTTCTAAATAAACAACTCAATTTTGAATATAAAGCTCAAAAATACAAATCACCCTGTGTTCAAGCCCAAAGCAAAGCTCTACTAGGCCTGAAAACGAGAACGTCTGTACTTTCTTTCTTTTGTTCTTGCGTGTGGCGGCTCACCCTCTCGACAACGTTCTTCGTGGCTTTCAGAGTTGACGTCCACTGTACGGCATTGAAGAATCGATCCATACGGTCAAAGTGATCCATCTTCAGAATGATTCCTTCAGAGACGTCCGCTAAAAGCCATTCAAGGAAAAAAAAAATAATTAAATGAAGAAAGTGGGTGACTTCTTTGCTCATGTCTGATCAACAACGATTCCTCTGATATATCATTCTTATATTACAAAATCAAATCAGATTTCACACGAACTCAAACTCGAAGAATAATTCAACACTTATTAAAACTGTTAACTTCTTCCGTTGTCATGTGTTGTACACATGCTGTTACGACTCGCGGTTGATTGGGAGGGAGCACAGCTACTCCGGACCAAAAATAGCTACCTCGGATGTTCTTTACCTTTGGGCACGTTGGTGAGTTTTCTTCCTTTGTGTTCTCCAACGTTTGGCGTGTTCTGTATGTGGCCAATGGGAGTGAATCCTGGAAATAAATTAAAAAATTATCATAGTGGGATGTAGTTATGTTGATGAAGAATCGGCCTCCATGAAGAAGTATGTGATTTGAGCATCCTCTTATTTAGTGCCAGCTATACTACAAAAAATGATTGACGTCTATATTAGCGATTTTTTGTCAAATTTGCTCGAATGGACTCAAAAGGTATATGATTCAATTAGCAAAATTGAAAAATTTATGATTAAATTGGCAAAAATATAATATATTTAAGATTTTTTAGACAATTTTTTTTCTATTAAGGAGCATGTTATTATTAGTTACATTCCTTAGAGACAAAACATCCGATTGAAGCTTTGACTTCATAAACACATGGCCATCTGGCAGAAGAGAACAACTATTTGACCTCTCTTTTGCCGGTGGGAGATGGAAATGAGGAGGTGAGCTAATTAAGAACCAATGAACTTCTCATCTTCTATTTCTTTCCTAGCCCAACCAAAAGACTAGTCACCAACTCATCATCTCAACCCAATTTCTGCACAAAATCTATTGCTATATAAACTCCGATCATTCTCCTCATACTGGCATCACAAGTAGAAGCTTTTCTCCTCTTGAGCCTTTACACATACACAGAACTCATTCTGCATTTATCAACATGGCTTCTTCCTCCAAAAGTTTCGTTCTCTTCATTGCCCTAATTTTCTCAACCATCAATCTAAGTTTGGGAGCTCGTCATCTACTTCAAACAACTACGCCATCCATTCCATCTCTTCCCACCATACCAACTTTACCGACATTGCTGCCTCCATTGCCGACCATGCCGACATTGCCAACATTGCCGAAGGTTGCCATGCCACCATTGCCTGCCATTCCAACAACTCTGCCACAACCCACACTGCCGACGTTGCCCACAACACAACCAGCATTGCCCAAGACTACTTTGCCACCACTTCCGAGCTTGCCGACCATGCCAACCATGCCAACCACCTTGCCGCCGATGCCAAACATCCCTACTTCTCTCCCTAAAATCCCTTCTATTCCTTTCTTTGCTCCTCCTCCAGCCACCAGCACTTGAAGATTTTAGTACCATATGATTTCACTTGAGATTATTTCCTATTTGTTGGAGTGCCTTCTTTTGTTTGTAGAATTGTTTGAATATACATGTCTTGTGTTATGATGTCTTTTGGGATTCTATGTATTATTCCTATTGCTTTCAATATATCATTCATATATATATATTGACTGGTGACTTGGCTTAAATTATTGTGTTCTTTCCATTGGTCTCAACACATTCTTACGTGCAATACAATCAAGTAGATTTATGATGAGGAAAAGATTCAGATAGAAAAGCAACCGAATTGAATAGCGTTACAACTATACTGAATTACCACCGTACTGCAGTCCGTATATTTCACATTCCAATAAAATGCATATTACTCACACGTGCTTGTGCCCTTTCAAATAATTTATAATCGTTGCTTTTAGCGACATGATTAAGTGGAGTTACTTTCTTGTATGTTCCGGAACTCCATCACTATTGAAAAATGTTGCGATTTCTAGATGGATGTAATAGGGAATTATTACATCCGAAACATTATCTAAATGTGTGAATTTTTCATATAAAAAAGGAAATATAAAATGAATTGATAGTAAATTATGAGACTTTGCTATATCTTTCGTTTCTATGGAAGATACTAATAGTAAATTTCCCCCTTTAATGCCAACTTCCACAAAATACCTATCTTTATCATTGTGGCGATTAATTCTACGTGAAAGGGGAAGAAGACAAAATCATAATTGCGTTGTCCTGCATGACCTTATACTCTTTAGTATGGTTATTAGTGCAGGATGCTGCTCATGCATTTTTACATACATGTTCATATAATTGGAACACAGTTTCACTTAACCCCTCAGCTTTAGGGTATTTTCTTGCACTTATTAAATGTGAAATTAATGCATAAACTGATAGAATTTTGTAATTAAATCAACAAGAATTCACCATAATAATAAAAGGGAAACAATAAAAGACATGAAAGATTTACATGGTTCAATCGGAGTGCTGATACCTACATCCATGGAGAGAGTCGGTAATAAATAATTCACTATAATGAAATAATAAAAATGACAATAGTTCATACGTTTGAGTGTTTTATATTCCTAAAATAAATTTCACCCCAAAGTATTTTTCAGTAAATAACTGAATTTTGATTGTCAAGCTCAAAAATACAAATCACGGTGTGCTCAAGCCTTAAGCAAAGCTCTACACAAATCACCATGTGTTACCGACTCACCCTCTCGCCGATGTTCTTCGTGGCTTTTAGAGTTGACGTACCCTGTACGTCATTGAAGAATCCATCCACACGGTCAAATTGGTCAATCTTCATAATGATTCCTTCAGAGAAGTCCACTAAAAGCCATTCAAGGAAAGAAACTTAATCAAAATAAGAAAGTGATTTCGTTCCTCACATCTCATCAACAACGATTTTTCCGATAAATCATTCTTATGTTACTTATTCGAGTCGGATTTCATATGAACTCAAACTCGAGATATAATTTAACACTTGCTAATACTATTGACTTCTTCCATTATCATGAGTTGCACACATACCTATTGGTGGGTAATGTGCAATAATTTCTTTTATTTTGTATCAAATGATCTTTTTTGGTGTCACACAACTTTAAAAAAAAAACATATGTATAAAAAGGGAAAAATGCCATCACTAGTCCTTAAACTTACCAAATAAATAAATATATATATGGATATGGAAAAATAGATATGTTAGAACGGATGCCATTAAAAGTAAATGGAAGAAAAAAATATCGGTTAGTGATTAGACGATGTCACCATATTTTTCCAACCATTTAATATCAACCGCATGATTTTATTTATTATTACTACTTAAAATATAATTTACTATTCTTACGTGCTAAATTTAAGAAAAAACCTTAAACACTAGGAAGATTTTAGAAAAATAAAAAAATATTTGGGATAGGCACTAATGGAGCTCCAAGTTTGAGAGAGAAAGAGAGAGAGAGAGAGTTGTCTTTGCATTGCCATATGTTTCCATGATCATGAACGCATCTTCGTATATAGGCTAGACTCGGAGAGAAAATATTAGGTGAGTGAGATAATCCACGTGGGTGGTGCAGCTCACCATTCAGAGAAGGACACGTGGCGTCCACGTCGGCGGTGGGCCACACATGGGGCGAACCCCTCTCTCCTCTCTCCTCTCTCCTCTGTCTCCTCTGTCAACCGTACATCTCCCTCCTCTCTCTCCTCTCTCTCTCCTCTGCAAAGGGAGAGAAAAAGCTTGACCTTTGCTCCGGCGAGGGGGGGACGCGACGGCAGGGAACGAGACGACGGGGCACTCGGGCACTTCCCGTCTCCGTCTCCCCGACCCTCGCCCCTCCACCTCCTTCATTGTCTTCTTCAGCAACTTCTGCTCTTTAACTAACAAGCCCCCAAATCAGACAATATTTCGTCCTCCTCCATCCATTTAAAGCTCCTGCTCATCGCCTTCTCGATAGCCCTAGATTCGTCCCGCTTCCTCGGCGTCAGCTTCTTCGGTGAGCACCAGAAGCAGCCGCCCTTGCTCGGGGGCGACAGCGATGGCGACTTCGACTTATTCGACTTCTTCCATGAATCGATCGACCTTCGTGGCAGACTCCCGAGGCAATTTCTCTTCTGGGTTCCGCTTCGGCGGCGAGAAAATCACGTCCTCCGCGGTCGAATTCCATGAATCGGAACCTGAAGAATCGCGCCGCCCATTTCCCCGCTAATCCTCTAGCTTCATGTCCTGTTTCAACCGAGCCTCCTCGCCGGAGGCGGGGCACTCAGGGAGGCGATGGCGGAGGCGGAGGCGGCGTCGGCGTCTGGATCCACGAGCGGAGGCGGAGGGGCAGGGCTCGGGGAGGTGGAGGCGAAGGCAGAGGCTCTGGGAGGTGGAGGCGGGGAGTGCTCGAGTGCCCCGCCGTCGCGTTCCCCCCTCGCCAGAGCAGAGGTCTGGCTTCTCTCTCCCCTTTGCAGAGGAGAGAGAGAGAGAGAGAGAGGAGGGAGGCGGAGGCAGGGAGTGCCCGAGTGCCCGAGTGCCCCGCCGTCTCGTTCCCCGCCGTCGCGTCCCCCCTCGCCAGAGCAGAGGTCAAGCTTTCTCTCTCCCTTTGTAGAGGAGAGAGAGGAGGGAGATGTACGGTTGACAGAGGAGACAGAGGAGAGAGGGGTTCGCCCCATGTGTGGCCCACCGCCGACGTGGACGCCACGTGTCCTTCTCTGAATGGTGAGCTGCACCACCCACGTGGATTATCTCACTCACCCAATATTTTCTTAGACTCGGAAGGAAATGAAGTCCCACAAGTTTTAACTTCCACAAGTACGATGTCCGGAGTAATGAGGGATCCGTTAACGCAACACATAGAAACCCTAGATTAATACGTTAAATTCTTTCTCAATGATATCCCACGATCAAGACAATTGGCTGAATCCCGTGAAACCATTTCATAGAAGTTCATTGATATCTTCTTTTTATAAAGCAAATCGACTTCGATTCTTGAATAATCCACATCACTTCTGCTTCTATTGTAACAAAAGATTCCCCTTTTATGTGGAAAGGGCCTGTATCAATAATTATGATTTTACATATGGACAATTCCTCAATATCTTGTTCATTGCAGCAAAATATTTTCTTTGTGTGGCAGTAAAAAAAATACGCTTTTTTGGAGAGAGATACTATTTCACCAATCGAGTCACAGGTATCTAACATATTCATACCTAACGATCCACAAGGACATAGATCGGAAGCTTGACTTTCACGAAATCATGACCATTCGACCAACAGAACAGAATAGAAGGCAAAGTTTGACCCTTTCTTTATTATTTTGGCCGGTGGAAGATTAAGATGTGGAGGTGAGCTAACAAAGAATTAATGAGGAATGTTCTGTTTATTCCTAACCATACCCAAAGGCCAGTCACCAACTTATTATCACAACCCGAGATTTTTTTTTTTGGTAAAGTATTATAAATGAAAATCAATCATGTAACTGTACATAGGGGTGAAACTCGGCCCCAACACACACTCAGCAAGACAACAAGTCATTGGAGTGTGGGGGGCCCAAGTTCACAAGAACTTTCTAGAGGAACCTATAGAATACAAACGAGTAGTCACTCATAACAACCCGACAAGCTAGCCCAAAATGATGGGATCCATGTCCCAACTATGTTGTAAACTTCTGTTCCTTGGAGCATCAACCACCGTGTTAAAAGCCAAAACTTTGTCCTTGACCACCTTGGTAAGATATTGCTTCATCGAAGGCACGAAGATGTGGGTTGCTCGAAATGTGATGTCATTTCTAGTCCTCCAGTACATTGCATAGGGCACCAAATGAGAACCTAGCAATATCATCATAAAATCCACATCCAGGGAGAATATTCTGAATCCATCGAATATTTTCTAACCAGGGTCAATTAGTCCAGGGAAGATTACAATTCACAGCCCAAAAAGTAGCAAGGGAGTTGGATATGTGACATTCAAAAAATAGATGATTAACAGAATCTGGCCTTAAATTGCATAATGCACACTGAGCCAACACCAGTCTACCATGAGATATAAGGAAAACCTGGGTTAGGAGTCGATTCCTAGAAATAGTCCAGAGGAAGAATTGGTGTCGGGGGGCAATTGATTTATGCCACACAAAAGATGCCCATGGAACCGGTGTATCCTTCCTCTTGATGACCGACCATGCAGATGCAATGGAGAAAATGTCGGAAGGATGCTTGGTCCATGAAAATGAGTCCGGCATTTGGTTTAAGGAAGGAATCCTGACCTACCAAGAGAGTAGTTCCTGCAATATTTCCTGACCATTAGCGGAGAATAAATCAACGACTTTCGCATGCCTCAGGAGAGCCGATTGGTAAATTTGAGGATTTGTGTATAACTGATTAATGGGACCCATATCAAGCCACGGGTCAAACCAAAGGGATGCAGATAATCCATCACCTATTTTCCATTGGAAACAGTCACGGACTTCTTCCCTTAATGCAAGTATTTTCCGCCAAGCCCAGGAGCAAAAAGTTGGAGTGGTAGCGTTCCAAAAATGCTTACCTTTGAGGTGATTTGCATGAATCCATTTGCACTAGAGGGACTCCTTGTCGGTGAAAAGAATCCATATATGCTTGATCATCACCACTTTGTTACTGTCCATGATTCTTCAAATCTCGAGGCCTCCCTCTGTCTTAGGAAGATAGAGATACTTTTGCCCCTTCTAGGCCAAGTCCTGACCCTTTCCAAAGGAATTGTCGACTAATCTGTTCTATCTTGTCAACTATTGAAGAAGGAAGCCAAAAGATGGTTGCCCAATATACTTGTATAGCATACAGGATTAATCTAATTAGTTGTAATCTACTCGCAAAGGATAAAAACTGATGGGTCCAAGATTGCACCCTATTCATCAGGAGACATACCAGGGCATTGCAATCCACTTTGCTCAATTGTAACGTGATGATTTGGAACGCCTAGATATCAGACTGGGAGAGTCCCCAACTTGAAGTTTAAAATTTGAAGGAGTTGGTTTTTGGTGGCCACCAAGCTGCCCGAGAGATGGATTTCACTCTTACTGTTGTTTGGTATGAGCCCACTCCACTGGGAGAATAAATTAAGTCCCTGTTTCATGCATGAAACCGAGTCTGCCTTGCCTTCACTGAATATAAAGACATCATCAGCAAAAAAGAGATGAGACAGGCGTGGATTCTTACAGTGCTAGTAGAAACGAAACTAGGGCTTAGAAGCTTGCTTTTCCAGTATACCGGAGAGCACTTCCATAGCTAAAGTAAAAAGATAAGGGGAGACCGGATCGCCTTGTCTCAATCCTCGCCCACTATTGAAAAATCCATGGAGATTACCATTGATTGAGATAGAAAATTTTGGAGTGCGAACACATACCATAATTAATTAGGTAAGATACTCAAGAAAACCAAATGCTTCAAGGGTTGTCTCCAAAAAGTCCCAATCTAGTGTGTCGTAGGCTTTCTTGAAATCAACCTTGATGGCACATTTCCGGGAGTACCTGTCCGAGTGGAAATCACTAAAATGCTCCTGAGCCAACAGAATGTTATCAATAATGCATCTGCCCTTGACAAAAGCCATCTAGGCCGGGATAATGATATGAGGGAGGATCGCAGCAATCTTACTAGCCAAAATCTTGGTGATGCATTTGTAAATAGTGTTGCAACAAGATATGGGTCGAAAATCATTCACCAATGATGCGTTAGGAATTTTGGGGGCCAAAGCAAGAATTGTGCAATTGATTTCCCAAAGAAGCCGGCTGGTTTGAAAAAAATCCAGTACCGCCTCTACTATTGACAGATTGACCTTATCCCAATTTCTTTTGAAGAATTCAGCATTAAAGCTATCAGGCCTGGGGGCTTTATCCCTCGCCAAGGAGAACATGGCCGTCCTAACATCCTGGAGGGTTATTTGTTCAGACAGAGTTCTAACCTGGTCCTCAAGGAGTGTATGCTTCAAGACTTCCTTAATCTCCCTAGTCGAGGGCTTCAAGCTCGTATTCACTTGGGCCAAGAGGGACTGAAAGTAATCAACAAATGTCTGCTGGATTGCCTCAGGTTCTGTTGCCATATTGCTAGCTTCATCCTAGATTGAGATAATCCGATTTCACATCTGATGATAGTTGACCGAATGATGGAAGAATATTGTATTTTGGTCGCCCTCCTTCAGCCAACGGATCCTCGATTTTTGTTTGAAGAAAGATTCCTCATGTGCCAAAAGTTCGTAATACAAGCGAGTTTGGGATGTTGTAGTTGCCGCTAGCGATACATTCCCGAGCTCATGAAGAAGTGTTTCTTGGGATACGTGGACGTCCCGCCTGGCTGCAGCAGCACGCTCAGAAATATCAGAGTATACTTCCTTGTTCAACCACTTCAATCTGCATTTCAATTTTTTAAGTTTGATACATAGCTTATACATGTAAGTTCCCAAGAGATGGTCATCCCACACCTGAGAGACCATAGCATTAAAATTAAGATGGGACATCCAGAAATTAAAGAATTTGAATGGCTTCCTTTGCGGTCTTGGGGCCAAGATTCTAATTAGCATCGGGGTGTGGTCCGAAATGCCAGGAGGAAGGAAGCTTGCTTCTAAGTAGGAGTACTCCAAGCACCATCTATTGCTTACTAGGACTCTATCTATCTTCCTTTGTTTCCTATTTGCACCTGAAGAGAAGAACTATGTATATCGAAAGCCAACATATCTGAGATCGTCAAGATCAGTTTGGAATAGGCATTCCTTAAATTCATCAAAAGACGAGGGCCAAATATCCGGGCTCCCTGTACGGTCAGTAGAATCCCGAATTGCATTAAAGTCTCCTCCCACTATCCAGGGACTATTTGAATGAGTAGAGCTCAAACGAATCAAGTCGGTCCATAGAGGTCTACGGGCTACAAATGTATGATCTCCATACACCGCTGTAAAACAAATGATAGAGCCTGATTGCACAAACTTGATCTCGCCATGTATCATTTGGCTAAAAACATAAGAACTTGTGAACTCAACCAAAAAGGGGTTCCATCCAACCCAAACACGCCCCTTTGTAGAGAATTCATATTTTGCCATCTATTTCCAACCCGGGAGAATGTTGGAGGAAATAGATTCAAAATGGCAGGGCGGGACTTTAGTTTCCATAAGGCCAAGGTAGCAAATACTATTGGCACAAGCAAAAATTTTTACCTCCGATTGCCTAATCGGGTCTATAATACCCCTAATATTCCAAAAACCAAAATTCATCAAAAAGAGAGGAAGGTAGAGGCACCTACTTGCGTTTGCCGGTTCGACGTTTGCTGATCGTCGGTCTCCGAGGAGGAGATTTTTGGCCTTTCACTCCGTATTGTAGAACTCACTGGAATTGCTAAGGTTCCTTGGTGCTCAAGGGCAAGTCAGCTACCTTAGAAGCTTTGGGTCTAATCACCAGGGTTGTCTTCTAAGGTATGTCCTCTGAGTTGATGGCCTCCGTATCCTCGAGATTATCAGCAGAGGAGGAGTGTTGGAATGCTTGCTGCTTTGTAAAACTTGCACCTGACAGCTTCTTTATAGCCTCATCAAACTAGAGATTTTCGGGTAGTTGTCTCTTGATCTCGGAGCTAGGAGAGGTAGGGAGGGATAGTGCGATTTTTTGCTTGTGAGCTAGTGTCCTCTTTCTCCGGCGAGGGGAGTTCTTAGTAGGTAGGTGGACTTGCTGTTGGTCTGGATTCTCTGTAGGTAAGGCTAGCTCCACATAAATACCAGAACCTAACTTGTTGTGGTCCAAGTTTAGTTCTTGGGGGGATGTTCCTGCTGGTTGGAGATGACCAGCAGCTACTTGTTGATCTGTTCAAGCCCCTTCTGCCTCCACTGGACGGTCAGCTACTCGAGAGCTGGCTTGATCAGCTTGCTTCATTGCTTCCTAATGGCCAACTATTGCTGGCTACTTTATTATCCCTAGAGCTTCTTCTGTGGCCCGAGACTCTGCTGCATTAGCAAATTGCCTTCCTACAGGGGCGGTTTCTACAACAGCTAGCTGAAATGCTGCCTGAAAGGGTGCAGCTGCAGGGCACTATACTGTCAAGTTGTCAGTAGCAACAGCACCTTGCTCTTCTGTTTGGACATCCCCTGCATAAGGTCGGTGGCTTGTTTGGCATTCGGCTGTAGTTGTTCGCTGATCTGCACTAGGAACTGATCCCGGAACATCTACAGTTGCTGCTGTCCAGTTTGCTTCTGTAGTAGCTGGCTGTTTTGTAACACTAGAGTTCTCTACAGTAAGGTGTTGTAGCTGGTCTTGAGGTTTGGCAGCTGGGGTGCATTGTGGCCAAATGTGCCGCACCTTATACAAGAGATCGACCTCCACTCATACTCTACTGCTATCACTCGGGTTGCTCCTTTAATGCTGATCTTCACAGAATCTTTCCTAGCATCAGTAGCAAGGATTTCTACACACACCCGAGCATAAGCAAGTGACTTTTTTTGCTTCGTGTTTTGGTCCACATAGAGTGTTTTTCCAATTAGGCTGGCTATCCCACTTATACCACGAGAAGACCATAGAGCTATGGGTATATTTCTCAACCTTATCCAAATCGGAACTTTGACATGGTGGTCTTTTTTCAACTCCAAGAGGGAATCCCATTGTTGCAGTATAAGGGGGACTTTGGCCACCGTGATTGGGCCATTGTCCAGCAATCTCCTCCTATATTTGGCATTGAGGACTTGGAGGAAGAAGAAGCCTTGGTCATCCACCTTAACTTCTAGCAATTTGAAGCCCTAAGCGTGCCTGAGGGCTGTCTCAACAAGCTAGAAAGGCAGCCTCTTTCCAATCAAATATCCGACAAGGCATTCATACCACATGGGATCCGTTGCACCCAAAGCTTCATCATCCAATTCAACTATCCACTCATTTTCGACTTTCACAGGCTCAGTGTAGGTAAGTTCATACCCTTTCATCACTGTGCGAGCGACGTTTGCCCAAGAACGGGGTGCATCTACATTCTTCCCTCTTTGCGCTTGGTCAGACACAGGGGGGCGAGAAGATTGAAGAGCGGTGCTTCGGGGAGGATTTCTATTATGTTGAGCATCTCCTACCCCAAGTCAATTACTTTCAAGGGCTAGAGTCCCTGCCATAGATGGACCCTTACCATTTTCCAGATCAACCGCCCTCTTAGCAGTTTGTAAACGACCTCCCCTGTCTATGGGTCGACTCCGTGACTTAGACCTATACTGAGGAGGTTGACTCCTACCCCGACGGCGGCTACTCTCCTCGCCGAAGGGTGTGTGAGTCACCGAGACTCTTCCCTTAGCCATTAGGTTAAACCCTGACGCCATGCCACACCACTACCAGTAGGTATAGCAGCAGAAAACACCTATCCCAGATTTGAAATTCCAAGTAATGGAGGCATACCTAAGACAGTAGCTTCGGGGAGTAGCTCGCCCACTGGAAGGAGGTCACACCCTCCAAAAACGAGCTACAAGAAATCCCTTAATCAACCAGATCAGCAGCTGAGATTTGCAGATGAACATTGTATTAAACACAGAGCTTGAGAGAAAGTGAACAGTGCATGGTCTTTCCCTTCGGAACCCTAGATTTTTTTATATCTCATTTTATATAAACTTCCATCTCCTTCCTCCATTTACTCAAACACAATCAACAATCCATTCCTCTCAGCTCATTGATTTCAAGTCCTTGAGCCTATCACAACATAATATCCTGATTTCATATACCAATATGGCTTCTTCCTCAAAGAGTTTTGTTCTCTTTATTGCCCTAATTTTCTCAACCATCAACATGAGCATAGGAGCTCGTCATTTACTACAAACAACTATGCGATCCATATCCTCCCTTCCAACAATACCGACTTTGCCAAACCCCACATCGCTTCCACCACTGCCGTCAATGCCGACATTGCCTAAGGTCGCCATGCCACCATTGCCTACCATCCCAACGACTCTGCCACAACCCACACTGCCTATGCTGCCCATCACACAACCAGCACTGCCCAAGACTGCTCTGCCACCACTTCCGAGCTTGCCAACTCTGCTAACCACCTTGCCGCCAATGCCAAGCATCCCTACTTCTCTCCCTAAAATCCCTTCTATTCCTTTCCTCGCTCCTCCTCCAGCTACCAGCACCTGAAGATTTTAGTACCAGATGATATAACATGAGATTATTTCCTATTTATTGGAGTGCCTCCTTATGTTTGTAGAATTGTTCAATACACATGTCTTGTGTTACGATGTCTTTTGGGATTCTATGTATCGGTCATGTTACTTTTTATATATCATTCATATTTATGCATCAACCGGTAACTTGGCTCGAGTTATTGTGTTCTTTCCATCACTTCCAAGCTCTTTGTTACGTGCAATATAATCAATTGGATATATAATGAGGAAAAGATTCAGGTAGAAAAACAACTGAATCAAAAAGCGTTACAACTATATTGAATGGACACCGTACTGCAATCCGTATATTTCACATTCCAATAAATTAGCATATTACTTGCCCGTGCTTGCACCCTATCAGATAATTTATAATCGTTGCTTTTAGCGAAATGATTAAGTGGAGTTAATTTTGTTGTTGTTGTGCAACTCCATCACTATCCAAAAATATCAGGATTTCTAGATGGATGTAATAAGGCATTAGTACATCCACCACATCATCAAAATGTGAAAATTTGTCATCAAAAAGAGGAATTATGAAATGAATTGATCATAGATGATGAGATTTTGTTATTTCTTCCCTTTCTAAGGAAGAAACTAATAGTAAATTTTCTCCCGTCAGTGCCAACTTTTACCAAATACCTATCATTGTCATGGCGGCAATTAATTCTACGTGAAAGGGGAAGAAGACAAAATCATAATTTGCGTTGTCCTGCATGGCTTTTTCTCTTTGGTATGCTTATTAGTGCAGGATGCTGCTCATGAATTTTTAGATATATGCTCATGGATTTGGAACGCAATTTCATTCAACCCCTTAGCTCTATAGTTATTGGACGTTAATTCCCGAACTTCAAAAAGTCTCATTTTCTTACAAATAAACGCAAAAACTAACAGAAGATTTTGAAATTAATTCAATGCAAATTCACCACAATAATAAATGGAGAATAATGAAAGACATCAAAGACTTATGTGGTTCGATCTGAATGCCGGTATCTATATTCCTGGGAAGGGTCAATAGCATATAATCAAATAATCAAAATTATAATCATTCACGTATTGAAGTGTTTTCTATACTGTTGAAAGATATGTTTGAAGATACAAAATATTGTAATTGATTGTCATAAATCAATCTAGGATTAGATTTGATACACGTAGATTAGAGCATATAATCCTTCCTTATTTATTTCATTTCTTCCATTATATATAGGTGTCTTTGTACATTGTACAACACATTGAGAAATACAGAAAAATTATCTCATCTTCTTTCTCTCCTGCGTCAATCTTCCTTTGCCTCCCTTGAATTTCCTCATATTCTTACATGGTATCAGAGCCATAGTTAGCTCCTCATACAGCTTTCGCCTTGTGATTGCCTGTTTTTTCTTATAACCTAATCTGCAAAATAAGGTTATTAGTGCAGGAATCAAATTCATCAACAGGAAATCAAGTGAAGAAGGGAACGTCTTACCATGGAGCAGAATTTGTCTCCAACACCAGATGAACAGAACGCACCATTGATGAGAGAAAGAACAACACAAGAAGCCCAAAATCCAACTTCAGGGGTTCAGGCCCAAGAACAGCCCAGTACGGCCCAGTATGTGCCATTGCAACCTTTCCAGGCTCAATCTAATCTGGGGCAACCCAATTTGGGCCAGCCCATTGCGAGCCAGCCCACCACAGGCCAACCTTACCAGTGGCTGCCAATTCAGCCATACCCATTTTATTTTGGGTTAAGCCCAAATACATCATTGCCAGGAATCCAAGGCTACAATGTCCAGCCCGATGGGAGCCCACCAACCGCAAGCGGGGCAAGCCCATCCATCAGGGCCGGGTTTTCACATGCGGGTTCTACAGGCGAATCGGGTAATTCGGGCCTAGGATCAAATCCCTACCCGGTTCCTCAACCCGGATTCTTTTCGTACCTGTTTGTTGTAACCAGCGGCCGTCTGGAGCCCGGCGACCCACTGTACACGTCAACGGCCGACGGACCGGAGCTGCGACTCATCACACAGCAACTGTCCAGAGCCGACAACTACTCAAATTGGTCACGAGAATTCCGGTGAGCATTGGTTACCAAGGATAAGGATGGGTTTATCGACGGAACAATCCCGATTCCGTCTGACGAGCAAGCGGCGCGACTATGGAGAAAATGCAACCAGCTCGTCCAAACATGGATTGGAAATTGCATCACCCCCGAAGTTGCGGCCGGGCTACCCCCGACGGAGGATTCGAAACAAATTTGGGATAGCATCAAAGAAATGTACGGGAAATTGGATCGGGTGAAGATTTTTTCACTAACCAAGCAACTTTCAAATCTGAAACAGGGGAATATGAGCATAACCGCGACATTCAACAAGCTATCAGCCTTATAGAACGAATTGGAAGCCGTCGAAGAAAAACTAGAGGGACCAGATTCAAATATACAGCAGTATCGAGCCATAAAAGAGCGAGAAAAGGTGACTAGATTTCTGTTGATATTAAACGAATCTTACCAACAATTTTGCTCATAGATCCTGACGATGGAGCCTATGCCGCCGCTTGGACGGATATATCAACTCGCCGTTCAGGAAGAAAGCCAACGCCTTGCCGCCTCCGACCACTTGAAGACCGGAGAAGGGCTGGCCCTCTCCGCCTATATGGGCGAACAGAGAGGGGCTGCGATGAAGGGGCGCGAAGAGCGTTGAAATGAAACCCTAGGGTTTCATCTTGCCGAAGAAAGAAAGAGGGAGATGGACGGCTCGGATTTGATGAGGAGATCCGACGGTCCACAATCATCCCGCCCACTAATTGAATCCGACGGCTCCCATATTTCCTCATCACCTGGATCGAACGGCAATCGGAGCACCCTTTTTTTCGCAGGATCGGACGGTTCCCATGAGCCCACGATGGCACCAGTCTTTAAAACATCCAATGGCCCATCTTCTGCCACGTCATCAAAGGGTAATTTCAAAGAAAAAAGAAAATTATATTGTGATTATTGCAGACGTCCTCATCACACGATTGATAATTGCTGGAAATTACATGGGAAGCCCGGAGAAAAAGAAAAAAGGGATTTTTCAACAATTTTCCAGGTCACAGGTCAGCATCTGAACAAATTGAATCCAGTCATTAGTAATGACCAGTATCAAGAACTCATGAAGGCCTTAAAGAAATTGGATACTTCTGATAAGAGCGGAAGTTTTACAGGTACTTCATATTGCTTGATGAATTCAATTTCTAAAGATACATGGATAATTGATTCGGGAGCTAGTGACCACATTGTCTGCCGTAAAAATTTCTTTTCAAAGGTTGAAAAATTGCACTCACCTATTTCAGTGCAACTCCCAAATGGAAACATCACACAAGTTATGATGACCGGCACAGTTAATCTGAGCCAACTCATTACACTCCGAAACGTACTTTATGTTCCAGATTTCCATTTCAACCTCATATCAGTTACTCGGGTTTGTGAGGAAAATTCCTGTAGAATCATATTCAATGATGATAATTGTTTCTTTCAGGCCCTTTCGACTGGGAAATTGATGGGCTTGGGTAGTGTCTCTCAAGGGCTATATTTCTGGATTCATTTTCCTAGTAATTTCAGATTCTCTGATGTTGCATCGAATAAACAATCATTGTGTAATACTGCTATCAATGATAAAAATTTTCTTAATCATCAAAGATTGGGACATGGTGCTTCTTTTCCTTATTTGTCATTGCCCTATTTGTCCTTTAGCAAAACAGGGTCGTGTGCCTTTTCCAAATAGCAATTCTCGTACTGCACACCCTTTCTCTCTGATTCATGTCGATGTTTGGGGGCCTTATCACACACCACATCGTGATGGGTCGCGATTTTTTCTCACAATTGTGGATGACTTCTCGCGTGCTACTTGGGTATTTCTCATGCAATCAAAAAGTCAAGTTCTAAGCCATTTGAGAACATTCTTTGCTATATCCAAAAATCAGTTCGGAAAATCCATTCAACGCATTCGTACTGATAATGGAAAAACAATTTCAGTCATGAATGTATGTCTCTTTTTTCTTCCAATGGGATTCTACATGAGAGCTCATGTGTCTACACTCCATAACAAAATGGCATTGTTGAGCATAAACATCGTAACTTACTAGAGGTAGCACGTGCTCTTAAATTTCAAGCTTCTATTCCTGAAATTTTTTGGGGAGATTGTGTGGTTACAGCTGCTTACCTAATCAATCACATGCCAAGTCGTGTCCTTGATGGGAAGACTCCCTATGACATGCTCTATGGAAATAAACCAGAACTTCAACATTTGCGAGTTTTTGGTTGCTTATGTTATGTGACTACAGTGGGACCTCAGGATAAAATGAGTCCCTGAGCTCATCGATGCATATTTATGGGATATCCTAATTTGAAGAAAGGATATCGAGTATTAGAATCATCCATTGGGGATTTCTTCATCAGCAGAGATGTCACCTTTCATGAAGACATATTTCCTTTTCGTGATGAATCATCTTTTTTCCCAAGAATTGGATCAAAGACCAAATTCTCATCATTTTCTCATTGACGAAGATTTATCTTCTAGAGAGTCATATATTATTGCACCTGCAGAGCATCGACCAGAAGATACAATACCATTGTCTGACAAGACCTCTCCTTCAACGATAACTGTGGAACAATTGAACACACAGACTTATGCGATACATGAAGAAGAACCTCATTCCCTTTCAGAGGAAATTCCTTCAGCAAATACTGCCACTGAAGAAATATCTAGAAATGAGGAATCAATTTCTGAGCCGGATGCACCTCGACGATCCAGGCGTATTATACGTCCACCTACATGGACAAAAGATTATGTCTGCGCTTCTTCAAAATTACCAAGTACTCGTTATCATGTCTCTTCATATGTCTCTTTCCATCGATTGTCACCAGACCATATGTGCTGCATTAGTCGGGTATCTGAGGAGCAGGAACCATCCCATTATCATGAAGTAGTAAAATATCCACAATGGCAGAAGGCTATGGAGAATGAGTTACATGCTCTGATGGAAAATCACACATGGGACATTGTTCCATTACCTTCCCATCGAAAACCAATTGGTTGCAAGTGGGTGTACAAAATTAAGTATAAGGCGGATGGTTCTGTTGAAAGATATAAAGCTCGGTTGGTGGCCAAAGGTTTCGCACAACGAGAAGGTTTTGATTATCATGAAACCTTTTCTCCAGTAGCAAAGGATGTTACAGTTCGCACCTTCTTATCGGTTGCGGCGTGTCGTGATTGGCCTTTGCATCAAATGGATGTTCACAACGCATTCCTCCATGGAGACTTGGATGAGGAAATTTATATGGAGCTTCCACTAGGTATACGGAGACAGGGGGAGTCTAAGGTATGTCGTCTCCGTAAATCCCTGTACGGCCTCAAACAAGCGTCATGCCAATGGTACGCCAAATTTACCAATGCACTCATTGCTGCAGGATTCAAACAATCCAAATATGATTATGCATTATTCACTTGGACGAAAGGTACGTCATCCATTTACTTGATGATATATGTTGATGACATACTCATTATGGGAAATCATGAATCTGCTGTAAGAAAACTCAAGGAATACTTGCACTCCACTTTTCATATCAAAGACTTGGGGTCACCAAAATATTTTCTTGGAATTGAGATAGCCCATTTAGACCAAGGGATTTCTCTTAGCCAACGGAAATATATACTAGAAATCATATCAGAAGCTGGCCTATCAGGATGTAAACTGGCAGTTATTCCCATTGAACAGAGTGTGAAGTTGACCACAATTGACTATGATGTGGGACTTCAACCTGAAAATGATGATCCTTTACTCAAGGATCCATCAATTTATTAGCGACTAGTTGGGAAACTCATTTATCTCACTATGACCAGACCGGATATTTGTTATGCAGTTTAGACCCTGAGTCAATTCATGCATAATCCAAAGGAATCTCATATGAATGCTGCATTGAAAGTTGTAAAATACTTGAAGAAATGCCCAGGGCTAGGGATTCTACTTTCTCGCAAGTGCAACATGGAGATGACAGCTTATTGTGATTCAAATCATGCAACTTGCCCTATGAGTCGAAGATCTATTTTTAGTTTCTGTATTAAATTTGGAGATTCGTTACTTTCATGGAAAACAAAGAAACAGTCCACTGTATCTTTGTCATCCGCCGAAGCTGAATATCGATCCATGGCCAAAACGGTTTGTGAGGTAGTTTGGTTGCGAGGATTACTCTCAGATCTTGGAATACAAGTCAAGGGACCAACTTCACTGTTCTGCGACAACGATCCTGCACTCAAACTTGCGGCGAACCCTGTACTGCATGAAAGAACAAAGCACATAGAAGTTGATTGCCATTTTACCAGAGAAAAGATTCAAGAAGGTATAATTGAGGCAAAAGGAATCAGAACCACTGAACAGCCAGCGGATATTTTCACCAAACCTTTATGCCAAAGACAGCATACATATCTTCTGAGCAAGCTTGGTATCTTGGACATATACAAGCCACCAGCTTGAGGGGGAGTGTTGGAAGATATGTTTGAAGATACAAAATATTGTAATTGATTGTCATAAATCAATCTAGGATTAGATTATACACATAGATTAGAGCATATAATCCTTCCTTATTTATTTCATTTCTTCCATTATATATAGGTGTCTTTGTACATTGTACAACACATTGAGAAATACAGAAAAATTATCTCATCTTCTTTCTCTCCTGCGTCAATCTTCCTTTGCCTCCCTTGAATTTCATCATATTCTTACATATACCTAAAACAAGTTTAAGCCTGAAGTATTCCTAAATAAACAACTCAATTTTGAATATGAAGCTCAAAAACACAAATCACCCAGCGTTCAGGCTCAAAGCAAAGCTCTACTAGGCCTGAAAACGAGAACGTCTGTACTTTCTTTCCTTCTCGCGTGTGGCGGCTCACCCTCTCGCCAGCGTTCTTCGTGGCTTTTAGAGTTGACGTCCAATGTACGTCATTGTAGAATCCATCCATACGGTCAAACTGATCCATCTTCAGAATGATTCCTTCAGAGACGTCCACTGAAAGCCATTCAAGGAAAAAAAAAATCTAATCAAATCAAGAAAGTGGGTGACTTCTTTGCTCATTTCTGATCAACAACGATTCCTCTGATATATCATTCTTATATTACAAAATCAAATCAGAATTTCACACGGGCTTAGACTCGACGCATAATTCAACGCTTATTAAAACTGTTAACTTCTTCCATTATCATGTGTTGTACACATGCTGTTACGTCTTGCAGTTGATTGGGAGGGAGCACAGCCACTCCGGACCAAAAATAGCTACCTTTAGGCACGTTTCGTGAGTTTTCTTTCTTTGTGTTCTCCAACGTTTGGACGTGTTCTGTATGTGGCCAACGGGAGTGAATCCTGGAAATAAAATAAAAAAATTATCATTGTGGGATGTACATATGTTGATGAAGAATCGGCCTCCAAGAAGAAGTATGTGATTTGAGCATCCTCTTATTTAGTGCCAACCGTATTACATAAAATGATTGACGTCTACATCAATGATTTTTTGTCAAAATTGCTCGAATGGACTCAAAAATATATATAATTCAATTAGCAAAATTGAAAAGTTTTTGATTAAATTGGCAAAAGTACATTAAATTTAAAAAAATTTAGACAATTTTTTCAATTAAGGAGCATGTTATTAGTTAAATTCCTTGGAGACAAAACATCCGATTGAAGCTTTGACTTCATAAACACATGGCCATCTGGCATAAGAGAACAACTATTTGACCTCTCTTTTGCCGGTGGGAGATGGAAATGAGGAGGTGAGCTAATCAAGAACCAATGAAATTCCCATCTTTTATTTCTTTCCTACCCGCACCAAAAGACTAGTCACCAACTCATCATCTCAACCCCAATTTCTACACAAAATCTATTGCTATATAAACTCCGATCATTCTCCTCATACTGGCATCACAAGTAGAAAATTTTCTCCTCTCGAGCCTTTACACATACACAGAAGTCATTCTGCATTTACTAACATGTCTTCTGCCTCCAAAAGTTTCGTTCTCTTCATTGCCCTAATTTTATCAACCATTAATCTAAGTTTGGGAGCTCGTCATTTACTTCAAACAACTATGCCATCCATTCCATCTCTTCCCACCATACCAACTTTACCGACATCGCTGCCTCCATTGCCAACCATGCCGACATTGCCCAAGGTTGCCGTGCCACCAATGCCTGCCATCCCAACGACTCTGCCACAACCCACACTACCGACGCTGCCCACCACTCAACCAGCATTGCCCAAGACTACTTTGCCGCCACTTTGGAGCTTGCCAACCATGCCAACCATCTTGCCGCCTATGCCAAACATCCCTACTTCTCTCCCCAAAATCCCTTCTATTCCTTTCCTCGCTCCTCCTCCAGCCACCAGCACCTGAAGATTTTCGTACCATTCGATTTCACCTGAGAGTACTTCCTATTTGTTGGAGTGCCTTCTTTTGTTTGTAGAATTGTTCGAATATACATGTCTTGTGTTATGATGTCTTTTGGGATTCTATGTATCAGTCCCGTTGCTTTCAATATATCATTCATATTTATGTATTGACCGGTGACTTGACTTAAATTATTGTGTTCTTTCCATTACTCTCAACACATTCTTACATGCAATACAATCAAATAGATTTATGATGAGGAAAAGATTCAAATAGAAAAGCAACCGAATTGAATAGCGTTACAACTATACTAAATTAACACCGTACTACAATCCGTATATTTCACATTCTAATAAAACGCATATACTCACACGTGGTTGTGCCCTTTCAAATAATTTATAACTATTGCTTTTAGCGACATTTTTAAGTGGAGTTAATTTCTTGTATATTGCGGAACTCCATCACTATTGAAAAATGTAGGGATTTCTAGATGGATATAATAGGGAATCATTACATCCGAAACATAATCTAAATGTGTGAATTTGTCATATAAAAAAAGAAATATAAAATGAATTGATAGTAAATTATGAGACTTTTGTCACAGGCTAATCGTTTGGGATTGCGATCGTGCGGCGACTTAGGCTATTTCGAATCGCTCAGGATCGTTGGGGCCTAAGCCAAGCCTTTTTCGGATCGTCTGATCACTCACTCACCCGGATCGTAGAGAGAGAAACTAGAGAGAAGCTTTGAACAAAAGAAAGGAGCTTAGATTGCTAATTGTTGGATGATACAAATGAGGGGGAGGGCACCCCTTTTATACTTGAGGCCCTCAGATTACACTCATTGATTTAGTTTCGATCCGGCGAACCAGATCGTATCTCCTCAATTGCCTTAATTACTGTATCTTCTGCCCCTAGGAATATTCTAAGAATATAATGGGAATATTCTAGGGATATTCTAGAATATTCTAGAAGACTCAAGAAAATCCTGCTCCTAAGAATATTTCGGAAGTGCTTGGATCCTTCGAGGGGCGTTTTGGTCGTTTTTTCCTCGATTACAAAGGCCCCATTGACGAGGGAACCTCTCCTCCGTGACATTCTCCCCCACTCAATCGAGCGACGTCCTCGGCGCTCACAGCATGGAGGGATTTCTTCTTGGCGCGGGCTTTTTCTCTCTTCTTCCTATTCCATTTGGTCCTGACCGAGTCGAACGGCACCTCGAACGGCTTTATGAACATGTGGGCACACATACCTTTCTTTGGTTCGTACTTGGTACGAGGTATGGACTCCACCTCAGGGAATAGGACTTCGATGGACATATCTTGCGTTGGCGGTGTCTTTGTTTGATTGGCCATGCGCTTGGCCGCCTTCAAGTTCTTGTCGAGAAGATGGACCGCGGTGATCATCTCGGTGTTCATCGCCCCTTTGAGCATCAGCACCATGGACGGGCACTCGGATCAAGCAACATGATGCACTTCGATCCTAGGTCGATCATGGCCCTGGCTTGGTCGAAGAACTGCATCCCCAAGATGAGATCGTAGTCGTCGAGTGGAACAACTTCGAACGGAATCTTGCCCTTCCATCTGCCAATTTGGACTTCAACCTCCGGAGTCGTTCCTTCGCTTGCGAGATCTTCCGAGTTGACGGTTTTGAAGCGCCTTCCGTTCGGCCGTACTTCCAAACCCAACTTCTTCGCTACTTCAGTTGCCATAAACACATTGGACGCCCCCGTATCGACTAAGGCATAGAGAGTGATTCCACATACCTCGAGTTCGACAAAGAACATGTCCACTTGCTCCATATTCTTCTTGGGCAGAGGTTGTGTTTGCATGGCATTGAGATTCATTCCACCGAGTCGGATTTGCCGCTTCTCCTCCTTTGGCTGTTCTTCTTCTTCGACAGAAAGGATGGCGTTCACCCGGTGCTTTTGTGGACACTTCTGCGTCCAATGATTCCCTTTGCAAATGAAGCAAGGCGAGGGCGGAGGTTGTTCAAACTTACTTGAGTAGTTCGTATTCGGTCTACTTCCTTGGATGGATTGTCTAGATGAACCTTCTCCCCATTTCCTTGTTTGGCCACCTTGATACTTGGAGCCACGGGAGTTGTCACCACCTTCATCCTCGGAGGGCCGATCCGACCTCCAGTCCCTTGTCCGATACTTTGTTGCATCGAACTTGTTGAGGTCGATGAGCGACTCGGCCACGGTTAGAGCCTTCAAGAGACTCCTCACATCCCGACGCATCAACTCTTGTTTGGCCCATGGCTTTAGTCCATCCATGAACGCTCCAAAAGCCTCCTCATCTCCAAGATTGTTGATCTGGAGCTTGAGTTCAGTGAATTCCTTCACGTACTCTCGGACCGTTCCTCGTTGTTCGAGGCGAAGGAGCTTGCTACGAGCTTCCTATTGAGCGAACTCGGGGAAGAAGTACTCCCAAAATTCCTTCACAAAGCCATCCCATGTCTCCACTGGATGGGCACCGCGCTTAGTCTCATCACACCTGTTGCGCCACCATAACATCACGGTATCAGTAAGGTACATGGCAGCGGTTCGTACCTTAACATTTTCTTGTTGGATGTTGGCGGCTCCGAAGTACTGCTCCATGCTCCATACGAAATTATCCACCTCTTTGGCAGATCGATCACCCTTGAACTCTTTGGGCTTCGGTACCTCTATCTTGGGCACTTTTTAGGTAGGCATTGCTCCATTCGCGATGCTCAATTTGCACAGGGCGAGCTCCGCCTTGAGCTCTTGGATCTCCACCTTCATGGTTTCGACCTCGTCCTGTCAAGGGTTCTCCTCTTCCATTGCGTGAACACGTTCCCTCAAGTCGTCGATCGATGTCTCGAGGTCATCATCCTTCGCTTGAAGAGGGACCGTCGCATCGTTGATGGCGTCCGTGAAGTCTTTGCATGATCCGGTCTCGAACATCATCAAGTCCGTCAATGAGATCAGCTACGGCACTTCGCATTTTCGCAAACTTCTCATCAAGCGCAGCAACGGGTTCTGACAAGGTTTCTCTTTTCTTGCTTCGGCTGCGAGTCTCTCTGACTTGGGCAACCTCTCCATCCATAATAGCTTCTTGGCTCGACATTCTTTCGAACAGTTGGTGCTGCTCCTCGGATCTCTCTTCTTTCGCTCTAATACCACTTGTCTCGGGCTGATCGTTTGGGATCGCGACCGTGCGCGACTTAGGCTATTTCGGATCGCTCAGGATCGTTGGGGCCTAAGCCAAGCCTTTTTCGGATTGTCTGATCACTCACTCACCCGGATTGTAGAGAGAGAAACTAGAGAGAAGCTTTGAACTAAAGAAAGGAGCTTAGATTGCTAATTGTTGGATGATACAAATGAGGGGGAGGGCACCCCTTTTATACTTGAGGCCTTCAAATTACACTCATTGATTTAGTTTCGATCCGGCGAACCAGATCGTATCTCTTCAATTGCCTTAATTACCGTATCTTCTACCCCTAGGAATATTCTAAGAATATTATGGGAATATTTTAGGGATATTCTGGAATATTCTAGAAGACTCAAGAAAATCCTGCTCCTAAGAATATTCCGGAAGTGCTTGGATCCTTCGAGGGGCGTTTTGGTCGTTTTTTCCTCTATTACAAAGGCCCCATTGACGAGGGAACCTCTCCTCCGTGAACTTTGCTATATCTTTCGTTTCTAAGGAAGATACTAATAGTAAATTTCCCCCTTTATTGCCAACTTCCACAAAATACCTATCTTTATCATTGTGGCGCTTAATTCTACGTGAAAGGGGAAGAAGACAAAATCATAATTGCGTTGTCCTGCATGACCTTATACTCTTTAGTATGGTTATTAGTGCAGGATGCTCCTCATGCATTTTTACATGCATGTTCATATAATTGGAACACAATTTCATTTAACCCCTCAGCTTTAGGGTATTTTCTTGCACTTATTTAAAGTGAAATTAATGCATAAACTGATAGGATTTTAGTAACTAAATCAACAAGAATTCACCATAACAATAATCTTGAAACAATAAAAGACACGAAAGATTTACATAGTTCAATCGGAGTGCTGATACCTACATCCATGGAGAGAGTCGGTAATAAACAATTTATTATAATCGAATAATTAGAGTTGCAATAGTTCACACGTTCAAGTATTTTATATTCCTAAAATAAGTTCAACCCCAAAGTATTTTCCAATAAATAACTCAATTTTGAATGTAAAGCTCAACAACACAAATCACGGTGTGTTCAAGCCTAAAGCAAAGCTCTACACAAATCACCATGTGTTAGCGGCTCACCCTCTCGCCGATATTCTTCGTGGCTGTTAGACTTGACGTACCCTGTACGTCATTGAAGAATCCATTCACATGGTCAAATTGGTCAATCTTCAGAATGATTCCTTCAGAGAAGTCCACTAAAAGCCATTCAAGGAAAGAAACTTAATCAAAATAAGAAAGTGAGTGATTTCTTTCCTCACATCCGATCAACAACGATTTCTCTGATAAATCATTCTTATATTAGGAATGGGTCGGGTTTTATATGAATTGAAATTTGAGATATAATTTAACACTTACTAATACTATTGACTTCTTCCATTATCATAAGTTGCACACATTGCTTTTGTAGGGTAAAGTGCAATAATTTCTTTAATTTTGTATCAAATGATCTTTCTTGATATCACGCAACTTTTAAAAAAAAAAACATATGTATAAAAAGGGAAAAATGCCATCACTAGCCCTTAAACCTACCAAATAAATATATATGGTTATGGAAAAATAGATATATTAGAACGGATGCCATTAAAAGTAGATAGAATAAAAAAATATCGGTTATTGATTAGACGATGTCACCATATTTTTCCAACCATTTAACATCAACCGTATGATTTTATTTATTATTGCTAATTAACATATACTTTACTATTCTTACGTGCTAAAATTTTAGAAAAATCCTTAAAAACTCAGAAAATTTTAGAAAAATAAAAAAATATTTGGGATAGGCACTGATGGAGCTCCAAGTTTGAGAGAGAGAGAGAGAGTTGACTTTGCATTGCCACATGTTTCCATGATCATGAACGCATCTTCGTATATAGGCTAGACTCGGAAGGAAATGAAGTCCCACAAGTTTTAACTTCCACAAGTACGATGTCCGGAGTAACGAGGGATCCGTTAACGCAACACATAGAAACCCTAGATTAATACGTTAAATTCCAGAAGCAAGTTTTTCAATAACCCTAGTTAGCTGTACTTATGAAACAAGTTATCTACTTACCATCCACAAGGACGTAGATCAGAAGTTTGACATTCACGAAATCATGACCATTCGACCAACAGAACAGAATAGAAGGCAAAGTTTGAGCCCTTATTTATTATTTTGGCCGGTGGAAGATTAAGCTGAGGAGGTGAGCTGACAAAGAATTAATGAGGAATGTTCTGTTTATTCCTAACCATACCCAAAGGCCAGTCACCAACTTATTATCACAACCCTCGATTTTTTTATATCTCTTGTTATATAAACTTCCATCTCCTTCCTCCATTTACTCAAACACAATCAGCAATCCATTCCTCTCAGCTCATTGATTTCAAGTCATTGAGCCTATCACAGCACAATGTCTTGACTCCATATACCAATATGGCTTCTTCCTCAAAGAGTTTTGTTCTCTTTATCACCCTAATTTTCTCAACCATCAACATGAGCATAGGAGCTCGTCATCTACTGCAAACAACTATGCCATCCATACCCATCCTTCCAACAATACCGACTTTGCCAAACCCCACATCACTTCCACCATTGCCATTGATGCCGACATTACCTAAGGTCGCCATGCCACCATTGCCTGCCATCCCAACGACTCTGCCACAACCCACACTGCCGACGCTGCCCACCACACAACCAGCACTGCCCAAGACTGCTCTGCCACCACTTCCGAGCTCGCCAACCATGCCAACCACCCTACCGCCAATGCCAAGCATCCCTACTTCTCTCCCTAAAATCCCTTCTATTCCTTTCCTCGCTCCTCCTCCAGCTACTAGCACCTGAAGATTTTTGTACTAGACGATATAACATGAGATTATTTCCTATTTATTGGAGTGCTTCCTTATGTTTGTAGAATTGTTCGAATACACATGTCTTGTGTTACGATGTCTTTTGGGATTCTATGTATCAGTCATGTTACTTTTTATATATCATTCATATTTATGCATCAACCGGTAACTTGGCTCGAGTTATTGTGTTCTTTCCATTGCTTCGAAGCTCTTTGTTACATGCAATATAATCAATTGGATATATAATGAGGAAAAGATTTAGGAAGAAAAGCAACTGAATCGAAAAGTGTTACAACTATATTGAATGGACACCGTACTGCAATCCATATATTTCACATTTCAATAAATTAGCATATTACTCGCCTGTGTTTGCACCCTATCAGATAATTTATAATCGTTGCTTTTAGCGAAATGATTAAGTAGAGTTAATTTTTTTGTTGTCGTGCAACTCCATCACTATCCAACAATATCGGTATTTCTAGAGGGATGTAATAAGGCATTAGTACATCCGCCACATCATCAAAATGTGAAAATTTGTCATCAAAAAGAGGAATTATGAAATGAATTGATCATAGATGATGAGATTTTGTTATTTCTTCCCTTTCTAAGGAAGAAACCAATAGTAAATTTTCTCCCGTCAGTGCCAACTTTTACCAAATACCTATCATTATCATGGCGGCAATTAATTCTCCGTGAAAGGGGAAGAAGAAAAAATCATAATTTGAGTTGTCCTGCATGGCCTTTTCTCTTTAGTATGGTTATTAGTGCAGGATGCTGCTCATGTAATTTTAGATATATGCTCATGGATTTTGGAACACAATTTCATTCAACCCCTCAGCTCTAGAGTTATTGGAAGGCAATTCCCGAACTTCCAAAAGTTGCATTTTCTTAAAGATAAACGCAAAAACTAACAGGATTTTGAAATTAATTCAATGCAAATCACCACAATAATAAACGGAGAATAATAAAAGACACCAAAGATTTAGAGAAAATTCCAAAAAAAGGCGCCAAGTGCTCTCAATTTCTCAAATAAGGGCCCAAATTTGACTTTGTTTTAAATAAGGGCTTGAAGTGTCATTATTTTTTCAAATAAGGGCCTAAAGTGATTATATTTGTTTCAAATAAAGGCCTCACTTTTCGGCAGTCAAAGGCATTTTCGCCATTTACTATTTTTTTTTTCTGGTCATCTTCTTCTCCATCGATGAAGCACATATAGGGTTGGGCTAGGCGAGGGTGGCTGGCGAGGCACGGCCTCGCATGGGTGAGGCAACCCCACCCCTAAGGGAGGCTGCCCTTTGCAGCTATTCATGAGGTTGGCCTTGCTTGCAATCGATGAGGGCCGATCTCGCCAGATCTGGCGAGGTTGCTCTTGTCTGTGACCAACAAGGGCCACCTGGCCCGCGGCCGATGAGAGTTAACCTCGCCCATGAATGACGAGGGCCGACCTCACATATGGCTGTGAGGGCGGCCTCCCTCTGGGCAAGAGACGACCTTGCCTATCCCTCGCCTGGGGCTGGCGAGGTTGGCAGACCCTCGCTAGATCTGGCGAGGTCAGCCCTTGCCGGCCACGGGCGAGGTTGACCTCATGGATGGCCACGAGGCGGCCTCCTCAGGGCGAGAGATGGCCTTGCCCGTCCCTCGCCTATGGTCGGCGAGGGTGGCCTTTGCCGGATCGAACAAGGGTCGCCCTCTGTGGGAGTTGCCGATGGCCAATCGACCACCGGCGATGATGAAGAAGATGAAACAGAAGAAAAAAGGAAAAAAAAAAAAGGAAAATTGGCAAATGACAAAAAATGCCCTTGATGCGTTGGAAAATTTAGCCGGCCAGTGAACGGCAAGTTCAAGCCCTCATTTAAAACAATTATGGCAACTTTAGACCATTATTTGAAACAATGTCAATTTTGAGTCCTTATTTGAAAATCTGATAGTACTTGTGGCCCTTTTTTGGAATTTTCCCAAAGATTTATGTGGTTTGGTTTGATTTATGTGGTTTGGTTTGAGGGCCGATATCTACGTTCATGGAAAATGTCAATAGCAAATAATCGAATAATCGGAATTATAATCACTCACATATTAGAGTGTTTTCTATATCTAAAACAAGTTTCAGCCTGAAGTTTTTCTAAATAAACAACTCAATTTTGAATAAAAAGCTCAAAAACACAAATCACCCCGTGTTCAAGCCCAAAGCAAAGCTCTACTAGGCCTGAAAACGAGAACGTCTGTACTTTCTTTCTTTTGCTCTTGCGTGTGGCGGCTCACCCTCTTGCCAACGTTCTTCGTGGCTTTTAGAGTTGACGTCCACTGTACGTCATTGAATAATTCATCCATACGGTCAAACTGATCAATCTTCACAATGATTCCTTCAGAGACGTCCACTAGAAGCCATTCAAGGAAAAAAAATTAATCAAATCAAGAAAGTGGGTGACTTCTTTGCACATGTCTGATCAACAACGATTCCTGTGATATATCATTCTTATATTACAAAATCAAATCAGATTTCACATTGACTCAAACTCGAAGCATAATTCAACACTTATTAAAACTGTTAACTTCTTCCGTTGTCATGTGTTGTACACATGCTGTTATGACTCGCGGTTGATTGGGAGGGAGCACAGCTACTCCGGACCAAAAGTAGCTACCTCGGATGTTCTTTCCCTTTGGGCACGTTGGTGAGTTTTCTTCCTTTGTGTTCTCCAACATGTGGGCGTGTTCTGTATGTGGCCAACGGGAGTGAATCCTGGAAATAAATTAAAAAATTATCATAGTGGGATGTAGATATGATGATGAAGAATCGGCCTCCTTGATTTGAGCATCCTCTTATTTAGTGCCAGCTGTACCATAAAAAATGATTGACGTTTACATTAGTGATTTTTTGTCAAAATTGCTCGAATGGACTCAAAAGGTATATGATTCAATTAGCAAAACTGACAAAATTATGATTAAATGGTAAAAAGTATAATAAATTTAAGATTTTTTAGACAATTTTTTCTATTAAGGAGCATGTTATTAGTTACATTCCTTAGAGACAAAACATCCGATTGAAGCTTTGACTTCATAAACACATGGCCATCTGGCAGAAGAGAACAACTATTTGACCTTTCTCTTTTGCCGGTGGGAGATGGAAATGAGGAGGTGAGCTAATTAAGAACCAATGAACTTCTCATCTTTTATTTCTTTCCTAACCGCACCAAAAGACTAGTCACCAACTCATCATCTCAACCCCAATTTCTACACAAAATCTATTGCTATATAAACTCAGATCATTCTCCTCATACTGGCATCACAAGTAGAAATTTTCTCCTCTTGAGCCTTTACACATACACAGAACTCATTCTGCATTTACCGACATGGCTTCTTCCTCCAAAAGTTTCGTTCTCTTCATTGCCCTAATTTTCTCAACCATCAATCTAAGTTTGGGAGCTCGTCATCTACTTCAAAGAACTACGCCATCCATTCCATCTCTTCCCACCATACCAACTTTACCGACATCGCTGCCTCCATTGCCGACCATGCCAACATTGCCGACATTGCCCAAGGTTGCCATGCCACCATTGCCTGCCATCCCAACGACTCTGCCACAACCCGCACTACCGACGCTACCCACCACACAACCAGCATTGCCCAAGACTACTTTGCCACCACTTCCAAGCTTGCCAACCATGCCAACCACCTTGCCGCCGATGCCAAACATCCCTACTTCTCTCCCTAAAATCCCTTCTATTCCTTTCCTCGCTCCTCCTCCAGCCACCAACACCTGAAGATTTTAGTACCATTCGATTTCACCTGAGAGCATTTCCTATTTGTTGGAGTGCCTTCTTTTGTTTGTAGAATTGTTCGAATATACATGTCTTGTGTTATGATGTCTATTGGGATTCTATGTATTATTCCTATTGCTTTCAATATATCATACATATTAATATATTGATCGACGACTTGTCTCAAATTATTGTGTTCTTTCCATCGCTCTCAACACATTCTTACATGCAATACAATCAAATAGATTTATGATGAGGAAAAGATTCAAATAGAAAAGCAACCGAATTGAATAGCGTTACAACTATACTAAATTAACACCGTACTGCAATCCGTATATTTCACATTCCAATCAAATGCATATTTCTCACACATGTTTGTGCCCTTTCAAATAATTTATAATCGTTGCTTTTAGGGACATGATTAAGTGGAGTTAATTTCTTGTATGTTGCGGAACTCCATCACTATTGAAAAATGTTGGGATTTCTAGATGGATGTAATAGGGAATTATTACATCCAAAACATAATCTAACTTGTGAATTTGTCATATAAAAAAGGAAATATAAAATGAATTGATAGTAAATTATGAGACTATGCTATATCTTTCGTTTCTAAGGAAGATACTAATAGTAAATTTCCCCCTTTAATGCCATCTTCCACAAAATACCTATCTTTATCATTGTGGCGATTAATTCTACGTCAAAGGGGAAGAAGACAAAATCATAAGTGCGTTGTCCTGCATGACCTTATACTCTTTAGTATGGTTATTAGTGCAGGATGCTGCTCATGCATTTTTACATACATGTTTATATAATTGGAACACAATTTCATTTAACCCCTCAGCTTTAGGGTATTTTCTTGCACTTATTTAATGTGAAATTAATGCATAAACTGATAAGATTTTGTAATTAAATCAACAAGAATTCACCATAATAATAAAAGGGAAACAATAAAAGATACAAAAAATTTACATGGTTCAATCGGAGTGCTGATACCTACATCCATTGAGAGTCGGTAATAAATAATTCACTATAATTGAATAATCAGAGTTACAATAGTTCACATATTTAAGTGTTTTGTATTCCTAAAATAAATTTGACCCCAAAGTATTTTCCAATAAATAACTCAATTTTGAATGTAATACTCGAAAACACAAATCACGGTGGGTTCAAGCCTAAAGCAAAGCTCTACACAAATCACCATGCCCTCTCGCCGATATTCTTCGTGGCTTTTAGAGTTGACGTACCCTGTACGTCATTGAAGAATCCATCCACACGGTCAAATTGGTCAATCTTCATAATGATTCCTTCAGAGAAGTCCACTAAAAGCCATTCAAGGAAAGAAACTTAATCAAAATAAGAAAGTGATTTCTTTCCACACATCTGATCAACAACGATTTCTCCAATAAATCATTCTTATGTTACTTATTCGGGTCGGATTTTACATGAATTCAAACTCGAGATAAAATTTAACACTTGCTAATATTGTTGACTTCTTCCATTATCATGAGTTGCACACATACCTTTTGGTGGGTAATGTGCAATAATTTCTTTTATTTTGTATCAAATGATCTTTTTTGGTATCACGCAACTTTAAAAAAAAAAAGGACATGTATAAAAGGGGAAAAATGCCATCACTGGCCCTTAAACTTACAAAATATATATATATATATATATATATGGTTATGGAAAAATAGATATGTTAGAACGGATACCATTAAAAGTAAATAGAAGAAAAAAATATTGGTTATTGATTAGACGGCATCACCATATTTTTCCAACCATTTAATATCAACCGCATGATTTCATTTATTATTACTATTTAAAATATACTTTACTATTCTTACGTGCTAAATTTAAGAAAAAACCTTAAAAACTCAGAAAATTTTAGAAAAGTAAAAAATATTTGGGATAGGCACTGATGGAGCTCCAAGTTTGAGAGAGAGAGAGAGTTGACTTTGCATTGCCACATGTTTCCATGATCGTGAACGCATCTTCGTATATAGGCTAGACTCGGAAGGAAATGAAGTCCCACAAGTTTTAACTTCCACAAGTACGATGTCCGGAGTAACGAGGGATCCGTTAACGCAACACATGGAAACCCTAGATTAATACGTTAAATTCCAGAAGCAAGTTTTTCAATAACCCTAGTCAGCTGTAGTTATGAAACAAGTTATCTACTTACCATCCACAAGGACATAGATCAGAAGCTTGACTTCCAAGAAATCATGGCCATTAGACCAACAGAACATAATAGAAGACAAAGTTTGACCCCTTCTTTATTATTTTGGCCGGTGGAAGATTAAGCTGAGGAGCTGAGCTAACAAAGAATTAATGGGGAATGTTCTGTTTATTCCTAACCATAACCAAAGGCCAGTCACCAACTTATTATCACAACCCTAGATTTTTGTATATCTCTTGTTATATAAACGTCCATCTCCTTCCTCCATTTACTCAAACACAATCAGCAATCCATTCCTCTCAACTCATTGATTTCAAGTCCTTGAGCCTATCATAGCACAATATCCCGACTCCATATACCAATATGGCTTCTTCCTCAAAGAGTTTTGTTCTCTTTATCGCCCTAATTTTCTCAACCATCAACATGAGCATAGGAGCTCGTCATCTACTGCAAACAACTATGCCATCCATACCCACCCTTCCAACAATACCAACTTTGCCAAACCCCACATCGCTTCCACCATTGCCGTCGATGCCGACATTGCCTAAGGTCGTCATGCCACCATTACCCGCCATCCCAATGACTCTGCCACAACCCACACTGCCGACACTGCCCACCGCACAACCAGCACTGCCCAAGACTGCTCTGCCACCACTTCCGAGCTTGCCAACCATGCCAACCACCTTGCCGCCAATGCCAAGCATCCCTACTTCTCTCCCTAAAATCCCTTCTATTCCTTTCCTTACTCCTCCTCCAGCCACTAGCCCTTGAAGATTTCAGTACCGTATGAGGTTACCATTAGAGTATTGTGATATGTTGGAGTGCCTCCTTTTGTTTGCAGAATTGTTCGAGTACACGTGTCTTGTGCTATTCTAGAGAGCTCTTTGGGTGTGAATTAAGTGTCTTTTCCATTGTGATGTACCTATGTATTTACAATATATATGTATTGATCAGTGACTGGACTCACCTTTTATTATGCTTTTTCCATCGCTTCCAAGCTCATTGTTACGCGCGGTACAACCAAATGGATTTATGAGAAGGAAAAGATTCAAATAGAAAAGCAACTTAACCAGAAAGTGCTACGTCTATTCTGCATTGACATCATTTCTCAACCTGTATCTTCGTCATTCACATAGAACGGTGGATTACTCGCAGGCGTTTGTGCCCTATCGAACATTTTATAATAGTTGCTTTTAGCTAGATAATTAAATGGAGTTAATGTCTTTTCTAATTCGGAAATCCACTGTTAGCGGCGTTTTTATGAAGTTAGAAGATGGATACGATTGATTGGAATTTATTGAGAGCAGTGTGCTTTCTCCCTATCTTCTTTCAATTATTAGCATAGGCAGTAAAGCAGAAGCAGACACCGTTAGATGTTTTCTCGGCAATTATCTCAATAGGCTTGAATTGATTTTTTGTTTTTTTTGGTGGGTTCATTTGCCAAGCAATTTGTTGGAGATCTCCGAATGTCGTTCCACATTGCTTTGGACGAATTTGCAGTACACGAATTTCGAGCTCCATCCGGTGAGGAGATCCTTTTGGTAACTAGACAAATTACAAATTTATAAAAGTGAGTTTTTCATCAATGGCCACCGAAATCTATCAAGACACAAAGAGGAGTATTATGCAGGGTTAAAATATCAAAAAAAACTCCTAAAACTATTACATTATTGCCAATTCAATCATAGATCTTTTAATTGGATGAATAGAGTCATACACTTTTTCACATTTATATTAATTAAGTCCATTCAGCCAATTAAGTCCTAAACCTCAATGTGATTAGTGTATAAAAAATCCCCAAGCTTTCGAAAGTTACATTTTAGTTTCTAAACTTGCACTTTGTTACACTTGTTAAGGAGGCTGTTAACTTTTTTCGTTTTTGAGTGTTGCGCACATACCTTTCAGGGGGTAAACTGCGACATTTTCTTTAATTTTTTTTTATATCAAACGGTCTTTTTGCTCTCAATTACAATGAATAGTATATAAAATATGAAAAGGGAAAATTGACACCACTAACCCTTAAAATGACCAAATTCATATAATAAATTAGGAAAAAACTATGAGATATATAAAATGGATAACATAAAAAATAAATAGATGAAAAAATTAGTGAACATTGAATGTAAGAAGTTGCAATATTTTCCAACCATTGAATGTCAATTGTATGATTTAACTTGTTATTACCGCTAAACATGTAAGGACCTGGGCTCCCATTGTACATATATTATCCGCTTTGGGTCAAGGCCCACATGGTTTTAAAACGCATATATACGAAATAGAGAACTCAAGTGCTTAGAGATGCGCCTCTCCATGTGCACGTCCAATGACTCTACCCCGTGTACCGCCGCCTGGGCCATCATAATCTCCCTCTTTCAAGCACAGCGTCCGCACTATGGCCTCACATGCGGTTGGGAGTCGACTTTGATACCATTTGTAACGACCCGAGGTCCCATTGTACATATATTGTTCACTTTGGGTCAAAGCCTGTACAACTTTAAAACGTGTATATACAGAATAGAGAACCCAAGTGCTTATCAACTAGCCTTGGATTACCTCCTAGGCAATGTGGGATAAGAGACGCGTCTCTTCCTATGCACGTCCGAAGACTCCACTCCGCGCACCGCCACTTGAACCATCACAAAACACGTAAATTACTGGTGTAATGTGCTATATCTAAGAAAACTTTAAAAATAAGGAAAGTTTTGAAAAAATGGAAATACTTGGGAGAGGCACTTCAAGAGAGAGAGAGAGAGAATTTCCCATGTATTTATCATTGTTCCCATATGACGTCCACCACGTTTGACTTATGCAGTTGCATTGTCACATATTTCAATGAAACGTGCGTATTTAGGCTTCATCCGGTTGTTAAAATCCAACAAGTTTTAACTTCTTCAAGTACTAGGAGTTACAACCGACCAAAAAAACAAAAAGTACTGAGTGTTACCGACCAAAAAAAAAAAAAAAGTACCCGCATTTCAACAAAAGATGACATGGAAACATATGTAAACCCTAGATTGATACGTAAAAATCCAGAAACATGCTGACAATCTCCCTAGTTCGGAGTAATTGGTTGAACAAGCTATCTAGTTACAGTCCATAAAGACATAGATCCGAACCTTGACTTCAGGAAAGCATGCCATCTGTCGAAACAAGTACAGCTGATTCGACCTTTTTGTTTCCTTTTTGCCGGTGGAAGATTGAGCTGAGGAGGAGAACTAACAAAGAACCAATGAAGAGATGTTTTGTGTTTCTTTCCTAACCTTACCCAAAGGCCAGTCACCAACTCATTATCACGAACCTAAATTTTTATATAACTATCTCTTGTTATATAAACTCCCATCTCCATCCTCCATCCTCCATTTACTCAGACATGACCAGCATTCCGTTTCTCTCAGCTCATTGATTTCGAATCCTTGAGCCTATCACAGCACAATATCTTAACTCCATATACCAATATGGCTTCTTCCTCTAAGAACTTTATTCTCTTCATCGCCCTAATTTTCTTAGCCATCAACATGAGCTTCAGAGCTCGTCAACTGCTACAAACAACTATGCCATCCATACCATCTCTTCCCACAATACCAACATTAGCAAACCCGACATCACTACCGCCCTTACTGGCCATGCCGACATTGCCTAAGGTTGCTGTGCCACCATTGCCTGCCATTCCAATGACCCTACCTCAGCCCACACTACTGATGCAAAAGGCACCTCTAATCTATTAGAGGTACCTTTTGCAAATCTAGGTATCGTTAATTTTTTTTTTTGCAATTGTTTATGCATATCATAAATTAACCTTAATGAGCAAATATAAAGTTAAACATTAGATTCATAATTTGGCAATACATGACATAGTGCTCCAACCTCCTCGATAATATACAAATTGAAAAGAAAAAAACAAACATCATATCAATACCTAAAGGTGGACCAACCTCCTTGATGATCAACAAAAGAAAAAAAAATACCACCCAAATCAGCATATGAATGGTCGTCCAGCCTTCACGCCAATCTATAAGGCACATATACCCCAAGTGCCAAAACATGACATCGGAGGATACTTAAGTGCCAAAAAAGTTTAGAAAAATGCATTTAAGTCCCAAAATCGAAGTAAAATGGATTAGTTAAGTACCAATGGGAGAAAATTCAATCAAATTGCATATGTGGCATTTTTTCGAGGACATAAACTCAAAACGACGTCGTTTTGAGCACTAACGTGGCTAGATTCAGCCAAAATGACACAATTTTGCTCGAATTCAATTTTTAATGCGAAAATTAATTCGATTAAATTAAAAATAAAAAATAAAAAAGGAGAGAGAGATAGAGCACTAGCAGGAGAGGGTTCCCTTGCTTATGGTCACTGCGTGTCGATGACCCTTGTCAACGAGAGGCGAAGGCTAGTAAGCCCTCGCCTAGGTGCCAAGAGAGGTCGACGACCCTCTCCCATATCTAAGCGAGAGTCGCTCGCCCTTGCGTAGGCACTAGCAGCCCTCGCCTAGACCAGGGCAAGGGTAGACAACCCTCACCCAAATCTAGGAGAGGGTTGTTGCCCTCTCTCGACTTCTGGCAAGGGTTAGCCGGCCCTAGTCCAAGTGCTAATGACCCTTGTGACCATTGCCACTACCCCACTAGCAATAGGGTGGTGGCCATAGGCAAAGGAGCCCTCACCTATGCTGTTCTTTTTTTTTATATAGTTTTTAATATTATTTAATTAATATTTATACTAAAAATTGAATCAAGCCAAAACGACGTCATTTTGGTTGAACATAAGCTAACTCAGCTTTTTGGTGAGCAACATAGGTGACTTATATTATAAAATAAATGTCATGTCAGATTTCTAACCACTTTTACTAGTTTTGGCATTTAAGTATACCTTTAGAAACTTCGACACTTAAGTATCTTTTCATGCTAAGTTTTGGCACTTGTGCTGTTCTTTTGTCCCAATCTACAGAGCATCAACACCTGCAAAAAATCGAATTGAACAATCAATAGAAATAGATGAACCATGAGAAATTCCTTGTTGTAGTATGAGGTGTAGTGTTGAGATATGCATGTGAATCATGCTAAAGAGGTCCTATATTGGAGAATCCATATGATGTTGAGCAGTTAATATATTTAAATTACCTCATAACTCATTAACTTAAGCTTTTGAGGAAGATTGGTTGAATTAAATATATTTGCGAGCTCAAATTTGAGCTCCCTCTTAACGATCTCTTCAATCAAAGGTATAGTACTTTTATTGCACACTCCCAACACCAAACCTAAATGCATAGGGATCATTCCGTACACAGAATGACCAAGGCACCACAGAAGTAGGAGGATTCATGCCTAGTTGGTCCTTCACAATGTCTATTAGGATACATGTATGAATGGCTTGTATTAGAGAAGTTCCACGTCAGAAAGTTGATGTGATGTTGAGTACTCTAATTTTAACTTTATACAATAGATACAACCCTACGAAAATAACTTGTTTGTTAAAACTTAACACTTAACACCAATCTCAAAGGAGATAAGACCGGAACCATTTTTTGTGGAATATTTGAGTCAAGTTTTTAATGTTTTTTTCATTTGAGCCACAAGAAGAAAAAGAAAAAAAAAGGAAAAGAAAGCAGAGTACCTAAAGGCCAAAGTTCGGAGAGATCAGTCAAGGCAACTCAAGAAACCGGGATTAATATTTTAAAATTTAAGAAGCAAGTTAACAATCAACCTCTCTCAAAGACATTGATGCGAAGCTTGACGTCACGAAAGCATGGCCATGTTTTAGAAAAAGAACGACAGATTTGACCTTTTTTTCCTTTTTTCCAGGTGGAAGATTAAGCTGAGGAGATGAGCTAACTAAGTGCCCATAAGATGATGTTATAGTATTTTCCCACCCATAACCAAAGGTCCGTCACCAACTTATTCCACAACCCAAAATTCTATATGCCTATCTCTTGCTATATAAACTCCCATCCCCTTCCTCCATTTAAGACATAATTAGCAATCCATCCCAGTCCTCCATTTCAAGTCCTTTAGCCTACGACAACATAAAATACACACCCCATTACCAACATGGCATCTTCCTCAAAGAGCTTTGTTCTTGTTGTCATCCTAGTTTTCTCAACCATCAACATGAGTTTTGGAGCTCGTCATTTGCTTCAAACAACTATGCCATCAATACCATCTCTTCCCACCATACCAACTTTACCAACATCGTTGCCTCCGCTGCCGACCATGCCGACATTGCCAAAGGTCGCCATGCCACCAATGCCTGCCATCCCAACAACCCTGCCTCAGCCCACACTACCGACACTGCCTGCCACACAACCAACATTGCCCAAGACTACTCTGCCGCCGCTCCCAAGCTTGCCAAGCTTGCCGACCACCTTGCCGCCCATGCCAAGCATCCCTACTTCTCTCCCTAAGATTCCCTCCATTCCTTTCCTCACTCCACCTCCAGCCACCAGCCCTTGAAGATTTTAGCATTATGTGAGGTCGCTTTATAGTATTTTTAAATTGTTAGCATCCCCCGTTATGTCCGTAAGATTGTTCGCATACGTGTGTTGAGTCATGATATGTATTTTGAGATTCTATTTATCATTCACATTGTTCTAGTGAGCTCTTTTTCTGTGAATAAATGTTTCTCCAGTTTGTTGTATCAACCTACTATGATATGTATTTATCAGTGATTTTTGGCTCCCATTCTTTTCGTGTCCTTTCCACCGCTTCCGAAGCTCGTCAACTACCAGAAAATTGACCTTTTGCCCCGCCATAATTTTATGGCTAGAAGCCTGGAATTTCGAGAAAAAAGCCGTGCCTAAAGGCCTATGGCGGTAGACCATGGATACGAAATCGGACAGTGTCAAAGCCTTAAGTAGAACATCACAAAAATATTTCACGGCAAATGCGCAAAAAGATCCTTAATAGGGACGACTTCAAATTGTGGCTAAAGGTCAACCTTTTGCGACGAAAACATCTCGGATCATTGTAGCTTTGGTGGAACAAAATTTTGTGGCTTATGCATAAGGTCAGGAAAAAAAATGTGTGACCCAAGCGTCAAATTTTGAAGCAATCGAATCATCTTAGTCCACGAATTTTTTCAAGGCGAATATGGTATGTGAAAAATCCATAATTTTAGAAAAGAAATTCTTTTAGCTGAAATTTCGTGGTGATAAAACATTTTGTAACTAAAGATCACCACATCGAAATCCATAATTTTAGAAAAAATTTCGAAGCAATTGAATCATCTTAGTCCACAAATTATTTCATGGTGAATATGGTATGCGAAAAATCTATAATTTTGGAAAAAAAAAATCTTATAGCTGAAATTTTGTAGCGACAAAATATTTTGCAACTAAAAATCACCTCATCGGAATCCATAATTTTAGAAAAGAAATTCTTATAGCTCAAATTTTGTGGAAACAAAATATTTTTGTAACTTGCATTTTCTTACACTAGTTAAGGCCATTAACCTTTTTTGTTATCATGTGTTGCACAATACCTTTCAGGGGGTAAACTGCAACATTTTCTTTAATTTTATTTTATCAAACGGTATTTTTCTCTCAATTCCAATAAATTATATATATATATATAATATGAAAAGGGAAAATTGACACCACTAACCCTTAAAATTTCCATATTCATATATTAAATTAGGAAAAACCTATGAGATATTTAAAACAGATAACATAAAAAATAAATAGACGAAAAAATGGTGGTGCGTTTGATAATATTTCTACTTCTGAAAATAATTTCCTTTGAGAAATAGTTCTTTTCTATTTCTACTCCCTAAAAAAATTTTTGAGTAAAATAAGGCATTTGGTAACTGCAAATATTTCTTATTATTGGAATAGAAAAAAAATATAAATGTGTTTGGTAACGACAAATAATTTTATTTCTTTTTTCCCTGATGGCAAATGGCGACCGGTGGCGGCAGCATGCAGTGGGCGGGCAGTGGTGTGTTATAGGCAATAAGTAATCCCCAAGAAATAAGTTTCTAGAAATTGTTTTCGAGAACAAAATGTTACTTTTTTATATTTCTCATTTCTACTCCAAACCTATTCTTGAGAATAGAAAAATCAATTGGCGTTACCAAATGGATTTCTATTCTTTTTCTATTCCGGGGAACAAAGAACAGAAAAATTGAGAAACAGAAATATTGCCATGCACCCTAGTGACTAATGATTGTAAGAAGTTGCAATATTCCTCAATTGTATTATTTAACTTGTTATTATTGCTAAACACATGTACTTTACTAGTGTAATGTGCTAAATCGACGAAAACTTTAAAATTAAGGAAAGTTCTGAAAAATGAAAATACTTGCGAGAGGCACTTTAAGGTTGAGAGAGAGAGAGAGACCCAATTTCTCATATATTTATTATTGTTCCCATATGACGTCCAATATGTTCGACTTATGCAATTGTATCGTCACATGTTTTAATGAAACATACGTATTTAGGCTGAATCCGGATGTTAAAATCCCACAAGTTTTAACTTCTTCGAGCACTACGACTTACAACCAAACCATAAAAAAAAAAGTACGAGGAGTTCACCAAAGATGACAAGGAAACATATGTAAACCCTAGATTGAAACGCTAAAATCCAGAAGCAAGTTGACAATCTCCCTAGTTCGTAGTCGTTATGAAACAAGCTATCTAGTTATCGTCCATAAAGACATAAATCCGGAGCTTAACTTCAGGAAAGCATGCCATCTATCAGAACAAGTACATCAGATTTGACCTTTTTGTTTCCTTTTCGCCGGTGGAAGATCGAGCTGAGGAGGTGAGCGAACAATGAACCAATGAAGAGATGTTCCGTGTTTCTTTCCTAACCTAACCTAAAGGCCAGTCACCAACTCATTATCACAAGTCTAAATTTTTATATAACTATCTCTTATTATATAAATTCCCATCTCCTTCCTCCATCTACTCAACACAATCAGTATTCCATTTCTCTCAGCTCATTGATCTCAAGTCCTTGAGCCTATCACAGCACAATATCCTGACTCCATATACCAATATGGCTTCTTCCTCTAAAAGCTTTGTTCTCTTCATTGCCCTAATTTTCTCAGCCATCAACATGAGCCTTGGAGCTCGCCATCTGCTACAAACAACTATGCCATCCATACCATCTCTTCCCACAATACCAACATTACCAAACCCGACATTGTTGCCACCCCTGCCAGCCATGCCAACATTGCCTAAGGTTGCCGCACCGCCATTGCCTGCCATCCCAACGACCCTACCTCAGCCTACGCTGCCAACGCTGCCCAAGACTACTCTGCCGCCGCTCCCGAGCTTGCCAACTGTGCCGACCACCTTGCCGCCAATGCCAAGCATCCCTACTTCTCTCCCTAAGATTCCCTCTATTCCTTTCCTGACTCCGCCTCCAGCCACCAGCCCTTGAAGATATTAACATCATGTGAGGTCATTTGAGAGTATTTTAAAATTGTTGGCGTTCCCCCATTTGTTTGTGCGATCGGTCGAATATATGTGTGTCATCATGAGATGTCTTCTTGGGATTCTATTTATCATTCATATTGTTTCCTAGTGAGCTCTTTTAGTGCGAGTGAATCCTATATCTTGTATCTGCTACTATGATATCTATTGATCAGTGACTTGGCTTCCATTCTTGTTATGTCCTTTCCACTGCTTTCAAGTTTTTACCAATAAATACATACTGTCAGTAGAAAAGTGTCTTCCGCATCACAAAAGAAATTTATGGTAAAAGGTGTAAAATAGATGCTCCACCTAAAGGGGCAACTTTTTGCGACGAAAATTTCGTGGGTTTTTGTAGCTTTGGCAACACAAAATTCCATGGCTAATGACATTAGGCAAGGAAAGATTCATGACTGAAAGCATCAAATTTCGTAGCGATTGAATTATCTTTGCCCATTAAATATTTCTTGGCAACAATGTCCTGGGAAAAACCTGTACCTTTAGCCATGAAATTTTCAAAGCTGAAATGCTGTGGCGACACCACATTTCCTTTTCGTAGCCGAAATTTTTGCCACGGAACAAATCATCGCATGATAACTTATTGGGTAAAAAAAGGGTGTAAATTTGCTCGTTGCCAAAAGTCCTTTGCAAATTTTGAGTTGATATTAGAGGTACCTTTTGCAAATCTAGGTATCGTTAATTTTATTTTTGTAGTTGTTTATGCATATCATAAATTAACCTTAATGAGCAAATATGAAGTTAAACATTAGATTCATAATTTGCCAATACATGACATAGTGGTCCAACCTCCTCAATAATATACAAATTAAAAAGAAAGAAACAAACATCATATCAATACCTAAAGGTGGACCAACCTCCTTGATGATCAACAAAAGAAAAAAAGTACCAACCATATCAGCATATGAATGGTCGTCTAGCCTTCACGCCAATCTACAAGGCATGGATACCTCAAGTGCCAAAACATGGCATTGGGGGACACTTAAGTACCAAAAGTTCGGAAAAGTACACTTAACTATCAAAATGGGAACAAAATAGATTAGTTAAATACCAATGGTGAAAAAATTCGACCAAATTGCATATGTGGCATTTTTCCGATGACATGAACTCAAAACGATGTTGTTTTGGGCACTGACATGGCTAGACTTAGCCAAAGCGACGTCGTTTTGCTCAAATTCAATTTTTAATATGAAAATTAATTAAATTAATTAAAAACTAAAATAAAAAAAAAAGGAGAGAGAGATAGAGCACAAGCAGGAGGGGGTTCCCTCGACTATTGTTGCCACTTCCGATGACCCTCGTCGACGAGAGGCGAAGGCCAGTAAGCCCTCGCCTAGGAGTCGAGAGAGGGCGACAACCCTCTCCCAAATCTAGGCGAGAGTCACTCGCCCTTGCATAGGTGTCGATAGCCCTCGCCTAGGCTAGGGCAAGGGCAAACGACCCTTGCCCAAATATGGGAGAGGGTCGCCACCCTCTCCCGACTTCTGGTAAGGGCTTGTTGGCCCTCATCCAAGCGTCAACGACCCTCGCGACCATTGCCGCCTCCCCACTAGCGACAATGCGAAGACTACAGGCAAGGGAGCCCCCACCTATGTTGTGCTACTTTTTTTTTAATTTTAGTTTTTAATATTATTTAATTAATATTTATACTAAAAATTGAATTGAGCCAAAACGACATCATTTTGGTTGAATATAAGCTAACTCAACTTTTTGGTGAGCCACGTAGATGACTTATATTATTAAATAAATGCCATGTCGAATTTCCAGCCACTTTTGCTAGATTTGGTATTTAAGGACGCGCATGGTAATCATTCTATTTCTATTTCTAAAATAGAAATCCGTTTGTTAAAAAATTTTACTTTTTTATTTCTTGAACAGATTTCTATTCTAGAAATAGGTTTAGAATAGAAATTAGAAAAAAAAAATTTTGACTTTTCTATTTATGGAATAGAAATAAGAAATTGTTTCTCTCTTTCTTACTTCTCACCCGAAGGAATTTCTTGTTGTCCACAGCTCACCACCACCACCACCCTGCCGATTGCCAATTGCTGCTGTCGCCAGTTGCCGCCGTCGTCGGTTGCTGTCGCCAGTCGTTGCCACCACCGCTTGTTGCCGCCACTAGTTGCTGCCAACGCCCATCACTGCCGCTGGCCATTGGTTGTCACCACTGCCGCCCCTCCCATTACCACTACCACTCGGGAAAATGAAATTTTTGTGATTATCAAACAATTCTATTCCAAGAATAGAAATTTTTTTTTGTTATCAAATGTGTTTTTTGGTTTAGAAACTCATCCAAAAATAGAAATAGAAAAATCTATTTCTCTTCCAGAAATGTTATCATTCGTGCCCTAAATGTTCCACTTTTCTAAAAAAGTGACACTTAAGTATATCTTTCGAAACTTTTGACACTTAAGTCTCTCTTCATGCTAAGTTATGATACTTATGCTTTTCTTTTGCCCCAATCTACAAAGCATCAGCACTTGCAAAAAATAGAATTGAACAATCAATAGAAATAGATGAACCAAGAAAAATGCCCTAGTGTAGCATAAGGTGTAGTGTGGAGATATGCATGCAAATCATGCTAAAAAGGTTTTATTTTGGACAATTGATACGATGTTGAGTAGTTAATATATTTAAGTTGGCCTATAACCCATTAATTTAAGTTTTTGAGTGAAGATTGGTTAAATTGAATATATTTGTAAGCTCAGATTTGAGCTCTCTCTTAATGATCTCTTTAGTCGAAGGTATAGTACTTTTACTGCACACTCCCAACACCAAACCTAAATGTATAAGGATCATTCTGTACACGTAATGACTAAGGTGCCATAGAAGTAGGAGGATTCGTACCTAGTTGGTCCTTCACAATGTCTATTAAAATACACGTATGAATGGCTTGTATTAGAGAAGTCCTACGTCAGAGAGTTGATGTGATGTTGAGCACTCTAATTTTAACTATATGCAATAGATACAACCTACGAAAATAACTTGTTTGTCAACACTTGACACCAATCTCAAAGCAGATAAGACTGGAACTATTTTTCGCGGAATATTTGAGTCAAGTTTTTATTCTTTTTATCATTTGAGCCACCAAAAGAGAATAAAAAAGAAAAGGAAAAGTAAGCAGAGCACCCAAAGGCCAAAGTTCGGAGAGATCAGTCAAGGCGACACAAGAAACCGGGATTAATATTTTAAAATTAAAGAAGCAAGTTAACAATCAACCTCTCTCAAAGACATAGATGCGAGGCTCGACGTCATGAAAGCATGGCCATGTGTTAGAAAAAGAACGACAGATTTGACCTTTTCTTGCTTTTTTCCAGGTGGAAGATTGAGCTGAGGAGGTGAGCTAACTAAGTGCCAATAAGATGATGTTCTAGTATTTTCCCACCCATAACCAAAGGTCGGTCACCAACTTATCCCACAACCCAAAATTCTATATGCCTATCTCTTGCTATATAAACTCCCATCCCCTTCCTCCATTTAAGACATAACTAGCAATCCATCCCAGTCCTCCTTCATTTCCAGTCCTTTAGCCTACGACAACATAAAATACACACCCCATTACCAACATGGCATCTTCCTCAAAGAGCTTTATTCTTGCTATCACCCTAATTTTCTCAACCATCAACATGAGTTTCGGAGCTCGTCATCTGCTTCAAACAACTATGCCATCAATACCATCTCTTCCTACCATACCAACTTTACCAACATCGTTGCCTCCGTTGCCGACCATGCCGACATTGCCAAAGGTCGCCGTGCCACCAATGCCTGCCATCCCAACAGCCCTGCCTCTGCCCACACTACCGACACTGCCCGCCACACAACCAACATTGCCCAAGACTACTCTGCCACCGCTCCCAAGCTTGCCAACCATGCCGACCACCTTGCCGCCCATGCCAAGCATCCCTACTTCTCTCCCTAAGATTCCCTCCATTCCTTACCTCACTCCACCTCCAGCCACCAGCCCTTGAAGATTTTAGCATTATGTGAGGTCGCTTTAGAGCATTTTTAAATTGCTGGCGTCCCCCCTTACGTCCATAAGATTGTTCGCATATGTGTGTTGTGTCATGATATGTATTTTGAGATTCTATTTATCATTCACATTGTTCCTAGTAAGCTCTTTTGCTGCGAATAAATGTTTCTCCAGTTTGTTGTATCAACCTACTATGATATGTATTTATCAGTGATTTTTGGCTCCCGTTCTTTTCGTGTTCTTTCCACCGCTTCCGAAGCTCGTCAACTACCAGAAAATTGAACTTTTGCCCCGAGATAATTTTATGGCTAGAAGCCTGGAATTTCGAGAAAAAAGCCGTGCCTAAAGGCCTATGGCGGTAGACCCTGGATACGAAATCGGATAGTTTCAAAGCCTTAAGTAGACTTTTCATCACAAAAATATTTCACAGCAAATGCGCAAAAAGATCCTCAATAGGGATGACTTCTATTTGTGGCTAAAGTCAACCTTTGGCGACGAAAATTTCTTGGATTGTTGTAGCTTTGGTGGCACAAAATTTTGTGGCTAATGCATAAGTTCAGGAAAAAAAAAAATTGTGACCGAAGCGTCAAATTTTGAAGCAGTCGAATCATCTTAGTCCACAAATTATTTCATGGTGAATATAGTATGCGAAAAATCCATAATTTTGGAAAAGAAATTCTTATAGTTAAAATTTTGTGGCGACAAAACATTTTGTAATTAAAGATCACCTCATCGAAATCCACAATTTTAGAAAAAATTTCGAAGCAGTCAAATCATCTTAGTCCACAAATTATTTCGTGGTGAATATAGTATGCAAAAAATCTATAATTTTAAAAAAGAAATTCTTATAGCTGAAATTCCGTGGCGACAAAATATTTTGTAACTAAAAATCACCTCATCGAAATTCATAATTTTGGAAAATAAATTCTTATAGCTCAAATTTTGTGGCCACAAAACATTTTTGTAACTTGCATTTTCCTGCACTTGTCGAGGCCATTAACTTTTTTCGTTGTCATGTGTTATGCACATACCCTTCGGGGGCTAAACTGCAACATCTTCTTTTTCTCTTTTTCCTATCAAATGGTCCGTTTGCTCTCGATTCCAATAAATACTATATATAATATGAAAAGAGAAAATTGACACCACTTACCCTTAAAATTTCCATATTCACATAGTAAATTAGGAAAAACCTATGAGATATTTAAAACTGATAACATAAAAAATAAATAGATGAAAAAATTAGTGACTATTGATTGTAAGAAGTTGCAATATTTTTCAATTGTATGATTTAACTAGAGGTGTCAAAATAGGTGATAAAACCCATATTATGACTCACTTTTAGTTAAACGGATCACATATGAGTCAAGTGAAAGTTAAATATGGATTACATATGGGTCTTAAAAAGTTAAGCAAAAATAAAAATGAGTCCCAATATGGGTCAAATATGGGTTAAGTGGATTCCCTAATAACCCACTCTGAACCCATGGTCAAAGGCTCTCCTCCTCTCTCTTCTTCCATCCCCTGCATCGCTAACCTCCGTTGCCAATCCCGCCTCCACGCTGCTGTCACCATCGTCGATCCTGAGCTCACCGTTGTCAATCGGAGCTCGACCAGGCTCTGGGTAGGTGAGTCGCAAGCTCATCAACCTTGGCCGAGCTCTGACTCGCCTGGATTTGGGAAGGCAATCTCTAAGGTCATCGACCGGAGTGCGGCCCAAATCTGGGCAGGCGAGCCTCGAGTTCGCTGGCCGAAGCTCGGCCTAGATCTAGGTAGGCGAGTTGTGAGATCAATGGCCATGGTCGAGCTTCGGCTCACCTAAGTCTAGGCAGGCGAGCCCCGAGCTCACTGCCCTCCGGCACCACAATAGAGCTCGGCCAACACCAGCGAGCTCGAGGTCACCTGCTTGCTTGGATCGGCCGAGCCTCGAGTTCATCAGCCCAGGTTGAGCTAGGGCTCACCGGCCTACATCTTGGCCGATCGCCGTTGGGTGGCGCTAGTAGAGGAAAAGGGGGCAGAAGAAGGAAGAAAAGAGAAAAGAGAAAAGAAAGAAAAATAATAAAGATAATAATAAAATTTTAAAATTTTAAATTTGATTTTTCTTAAAAAATTATTTTCCAAAAAATATTTCAATTTAAAGATATTCACATTTTATTTTATTTTATTTTATTTACTACTTTTTTATTATTTAATTTACTTTATAAATTTAATGTGAACTTTTTATTAAAATAACTTATTTGTGAAATGTTTAAATTAGATTAAATGGATAGGAGTAGATTTTCTTAAATTAAGTTAATTATTAATATGAGTCGAGTTGGGCATGGGTCAGATATGAGTCGAGTCAAGTATGGGTTATCAAATTTATATTACATAAAAATTGATCAAAATGGGTTAAATAGATTAGTATGGGTCGAACCATTTTTTATCCAACCCAAACCAGACTCGACCCACCCATTTGACATCTCTAGATTTAACTTGTTATTATTGCTAAACATGTACTTTACTAATGTAATGTGCTGGATCTAAGAAAACTTTAAAAATAAGGAAAGTTTTGAAAAAAATGGAAATACTTGGGAGAGGCACTTTAAGCTTAAGAGAGAGAGAGAGAGAGAGAGAGAGAGAGAGAGAGAGGGACAAATTTCCCATATATTTATCATTGTTCCCATATGACGCCCAACATGTTTGACTTATGCAGTTGCATGGTCACATGTTACGATGAAACATACGCATTTAGGCTTGATCCGCATGTTAAAATCCCTCAAGTTTTAACTTCTTCAAGTACGAGGAGTTACAACCGACCAAAAAAAAGTACAAGGACTTACCGACTGAAAAAAAAAAAAGTACCAGGAGTTCACCAATGATGACATGGAAACATATGTAAACCCTAGATTGATACGTTAAAATCCAGAAGCAAGTTGACAATCTCCCTAGTTCGTACTAATTGGTTGAACAAGCTATCTAGTTACCGTCCATAAAGACATAGATCCGAAGCTTGACTTCAGGAAAGCATGCCATTTGTCAAAACAAGTACAGCAGATTTGACCTTTTTCTTCCCTTTTTGCCGGTGGAAGATTGAGCTGACGAGGTGAGCTAACAAAGAACCAATGAAGAGAAGTTCTGTGTTTCTTTCCTAACCTTACCCAAAGGCCAGTCGCCAACTAATTATCACTAACCTAAATTTTTACATAACTATCTCTTGTTATATAAACTCCCATCTCCTTCATTCATTTACTCAGACACAATCAGCATTCCATTTCTCTCAGCTCATCGATTTCAAGTCCTTGAGCCTATCACAACACAGTATCCTGACTCCATATCCCACTATGGCTTTGTCCCCTAAGATCTTTGTTCTCTTTGTTGCCCTAGTTTTCTCAACCATCAACATGAGCTTCGGAGCTCGTCATCTACTTCAAACAACTATGCCATCAATACCATCTCTTCCCACAATGCCAACATTACCGACATCACTGCCTCCGCTACCAGCCATGCCAACATTGCCGAAGGTTGCCATGCCACCACTGCCTGCCATCCTGACGACCCTACCTCAGCCCACACTGCCAACGCTGCCCGCCACACAACCCACGCTGCCCAAGACTACTCTACCGCCACTCCCGAGCTTGCCAACTATACCGACCACCTTGCCGCCAATGCCGAGCATCCCTACTTCTCTCCCTAAGATTCCCTCTATTCCTTTCCTCACTCCACCTCCAGCCACCAGCCCTTGAAGATATTAGCATCATGTGAGGTCATTCTGAGAGTATTTTAAAATTGTTGGCATTGCCCCATTTGTTTGTACAATTGGTCGCATATATGTGTGTCATCATAAGGTGTCTTCTTGGGATTCTATTCATTGTTCACATTGTTTCCTAGTGAGCTCTTTTGGTGTGAGTGAATGTTATCCAATATCTTGTATCCGCTACTATGATATCTATTGATCAGTGATTTGGTTTCATTCTTGTTATGTCCTTTACACTGCTTTCAAGTTTTTACCAATAATTATATACTGTCAATGTAAAAAAAAGTGTCTTCCACATGTGACTATCAGCCTTTTTCTCATTGTTAACCACGAAAGAAAGTCACGGCAAAAGGCGTAAAAAAGATAATCAAAATAAAAGGATCAACCTTTTGTGACGAAAATTTCGTGGGTTTTCGTAGCTTTGGTAACACAAAATTCCGTGGCTAAAGACATTAGGCAAGGAAAGATTCGTTACTGAAAGCATCAAATTTTGTAGCCGTTGTAATATCTTTGTCCACTAATATTTCTTGGTGACAATGTCCTGGGAAAGACCTGTACTTCTAGCCATGAAATTTTCATAGCTGAAATGTGCTTTTCTTGTTAAAAACGTCCATTTGCAAATCTAGGTATCGCTAATTTTATTTTTGCGGTTGTTTATGCATATCACAATTTAATCACAATGAGCAAATATAAAGTTAGACATTAGATTCGTAATTTGCCAATACATGAAATAGTGGTCCAACCTCCTCAATAATATACAAATAAAAAAGAAAAAAAAAACATCATATCAATACCTAAAGGTGGACGAACCGCCTTGATGATCAACAGAAGGAAAGAAAGAAAGAAAAAACCCAAACAAATCAGCATATGAATGATGGTCCAGCCTCCTCGACAATCATAAGATCATCAGCACCCTCCAAAAACAGAGTTGAACAACCAATAGAATTAAATGAAGCGAAAGCAATGTCCTGGTGTAGCCCAAGGGGTAGTACCAAGCCCAAGTGGATAGCCTCGAGAGAATATTGGTAAAACCGCTTGGCCACGTAAATTTAAGATGAATTATTCAGAAAGCGACACGCGTCAACATTGGGCCCACCTGTCAGAAATTTTGAACTTTTCTCTTCGTTGATTCTCTGTTACTCTCCCGTTGAATTAATTATGCTACTCTATTTGCTCTCTCTTTATGTCCCGAGAAATGACTCCGCTCTGTGCTTTACTCTCAGGAAGAGAAAACAGAGTAGAGTCGTCAAGGATAGAGAGGGGGGAAGACAATTTCAAAATTTCGGACAAATGTGTCCAATGTTGACACACGTCGCTCTATGAATGGTTCATCTTAAGTCTAACGTGATTAAACTGTTGTAACCAATATTTTCTCATATAGCCTCCATCATGGTCCGACAGAGTCCAGAGAGTGCACATTGTGCATCAGTCTGTACTCGTAATGATCTAGGCCACCATAGAAGGAGGAGGATACACACCTAGTTTCGTCCTTCACAATGTCAAGACGCAGAGACATCCACACCTTCGTCTCATCCACCACCAACACTGCATCATCAAGCTGCTCCTTAACATCTCTGTCGGGGTGAGGCCATGCTGCCCAGAACATCCACCCGGAGTGCGAACTCAGAGACTGTTTTGAGGGCTCGGCACCATAACTGGCCCCGTGAAGATATCCGGCCTCAGAACCAAGACAACCTCCATGATCTCTTCTTCTTGAACCTGCGATGCCCCGCCTCCGGTCTCTATTGTCGTGCACAAAACCGCTCTTGCGCGTATTTCTAACATCTTCTCTTGGTCAAACAATAAAGTTAGGAAAAACTAGAGACATTAAATACTACGGTCGGAGAATTGATCAAGGATATTACCCTTCTGCAATTCTGCCTTGTTCGCTCATCTGCCCATTCCCCTTTACTTTACTCCTACATCTGGCTTCTTCAGCTACTATTTTTCTGATTGAATTTTTCATCCTTTACTATTTTCTCCATAGTATGCATAATTTCCCAATCATAAAAGCGCGTAAGAACAAAATACGTTCCAAAATCAATGCAGAAGCTGTAGCAAACTAAACAGAAATGTAGAAATAATAGTGTAAGCACATGTTAGAGCTATGTAGAAAAGAAAAAAATATTAACGTATGTGAGAGTATATTAAAGGAGGAGGAAGAAGACAATTAATCCTATTCTTAGTTTAATTCAACTATTTAGCTAAGTTTAAATTCATTACTAAGCTTACTCTAGATTTTTTTAGCGTTCCAAGATGCTTAAATATTGACTCATCTATTATTGACATTCAAAAATAACATAAAACAGGATGACATGTAAATAATTGGTAAGGTTATTGGCCTCGTGGCAACACAATCCCAAATGTCATGATGGCAAATGCAAATCTAAAGAGAAGTGCCACGTGATGAGCACAGGGGCAAACACTCTCTCAACTCTAGTTTTAATTATATAAATTAGGTACAATCCTATCAAGATAACTTGTTTGTTACTACCTAACCCCAATCTCAAAGGCGTTAAGACCGGAACATTTTTTCGTGTAATGCCTGTGTCAATTTTTTTCTCTTTTTATCATTTAAATCACAAAAAGATAAAGAAAAAAGAAAAAGAAAAAAAAGCAGAGTACCTAAGGCTATAGCCCATCATTCTAACAGTAGACCATTTAATTATTCGAAGCCAAAGTTTGGAGAGATCAGTCAAGGCAACGCATGGAAACCTGGATTAATATGTTAAATTCAAGAAGCAAGTTAACAATCAACCTCTCTCAAAGACACGGATGCGAAGCTTGACGTCATGAAAGCATGGCGTATGTGGCACGACAAGAACGAAAGATTTGACCTTTTCTTCCTTTTTTCCAGGTGGAAGATTGAGCTGAGGAGTTTGAGCTAACTAAGTGCCAATAAGATGTTCTAGTATTTTCCCACCCATAACCAAAGGTCGGTCACCAATATATGCCTATCTCTTGCTATACAAACTCGCATCCCCTTCCTCCCTTTCAGATTCAATTAGCAATCCATCCCAGTCCTCCTTCATTTCAAGTCCTTCAGCCTACCACAACATAAAATACACACCACATTACCAATATGGCTTCTTCCTCAAAGAGCTTTGTTCTTGTTGTCGCCCTAATTTTCTCGACCATCAACATGAGTTTTGGAGCTCGTCATCTGCTTCAAACAACTATGCCATCAATACCATCTCTTCCCACTATACCAACTTTACCAACATCACTGCCTCCACTGCCGACCATGCCGACATTGCCAAAAGTTGCTGTGCCACCAATGCCCGCCATCCCAACAACCCTGCCTCAGCCCACACTACCAACGCTTCCCGCCACACAACCAACATTGCCCAAGACTACTCTGCCGCCACTCCCAAGCTTGCCAACCATGCCGACTACCTTGCCGCCCATGCCAAGCATCCCTACTTCTCTCCCTAAGATTCCCTCCATTCCTTTCCTCACTCCACCTCCCGCCACCAGCCCTTGAAGATTTTAGCATTATGTGAGATCGCTTCAGAGTATTGTTAAATTGTTGGCGTCCCCCCTTATGTCCGTGAGATTGTTCTCATATGCGTGTTGTGTCGTGATATGTATTTTAGGATTTTATTTATCATTCACATTGTTCCTAGTGAGCTCTTTTGCTGCGAATAAATGTTTCTCCAGTTTGTTGTATCAACCTACCATGATATGTATTTATCAGTGATTTTTGGCTCCCGTTCTTTTCTTGTCCTTTCCACCGCTTCCGAAGCTCGTCAGCTACAAGAAAATTGACTTCTTGCCCCGACAATTTTATAGCTAGAAGCCTGGAATTTCGATAAAAACCGTGCCTAAACTCAAGATCGTCTTTGCGCCCATCTCTGATATTTTCTCCTGGTCATACAGTTAAAGTTAGAAAAAAAGTAGAACTATTAAAGGCTGCATTAAGAGAATCGATCAAGGATATTGCACTTGCGTATTTCAACCTTGTTCTCCGTCACTTTTCTCCTAAATCTAGGTTCCTTCGGCTATTATTTTTCTAATTTAATTTTTTCTCCATATGATTTCCAAATAAAGAAAAGGCACGAAACAGCAAAATATGTTCAAGTATCATTACAGAAGCTAAGAGCAAATTAAAAAGAAATGCAAAAATAACATGGTAAGCACACGTTAGAGCTATGAATCAAAGAAAAGGCTACACGCTTATGTGAAAATGCATCAAAGGAGGAGGATGAAGACAATTAATGCGGTATGTACTATCCATTTATAACACAGAAAACATAGGGATGAGCAACAGGGTCAGTTCAACTCGGACATTAGCCTACTCCAGCCAACTCATAAGGAGACTGGTTCATTTGTCAATTAAAAAAATAAAAATCAATCTTGACCAAATCTATACCCTGAACTTGCCAGTTCTTCTTGGGAACCTGAAACAGGAATTAAACCTTTAGGAATTATAAACCCATAACCCTAAATGAGACTTCGAACCTTTTTTTTATAATAAAAAATATATGTTGAAATTGAATATGTTTGATTATTATTCTCAATTTATTCATGATTGACACATTTATATTGCATATATTATAAATGAAGCGGAAGAAGAGAAAAAACATCAGCTGATTCTTGGGTTGATCTTGATTTATAGTTCCAAGGTCAATAAGGTCAATTCCAATTCCAAAAACTAAGAAATGACCCTCATACATACTAAGTTTGTAACCAACCCACCCTAAAATTAATTACCGTTAGAAAACACACGTCTCTATCGTATCCTTCATTCAATTCAATTTTGAATAAGTTTGACTTAATTATTTAAACTAAAAGTTGACTCAAGATTTCTTTTAGCATTTGAAGAAATTTATATTTTTCTTTTTCTATATTAGCATTTGCGAATAACATATAAGAATGCGAAGTGTCATGCCAGGTCGCAAGGGTAAAGGTAAAGAGAAGTACTCCCATGACGAACAAAGAAGTGAACTTCCTCTCAACTCCGGCTTGAACTATATATGAGATAGATGTTAGGTACTACCTGGGAAGATAACTTGTTTGTTAACACTTAACACCAAGCTCAAAGCTGATAAGACCGAAATTATTTTTTGTGGAAAGTTGCTGTCTGGTTATCATTCTTTTTAACGTTTGTGTAAGAAAAAGAAAAAGAGTATCTGAAGGCTCAAGGCCATCCCTCGAACAGAAGACCATGTGATTGTTCAAGTCCAAAGCTAGGAGACATCAGTCAAGCCAACACAAAGAAACCTAGATTGAAATGTTAAAATCAAAAAACAAGTTAACAACCTACCAAGAAAATGATATGTTACGAAGCCAGTTGTTCAATTACCTTCCCCAAACACAGATGCGATGCTTTGACTTCATGAAATCATGGCCACTTGTCAGAACAAGAACAGGTTTGCCGATGGAAAATTGCGCTGAGGAGGTCAGCTACCAAAGAACCCATAAAGAGATGCTCTGTTTCTCTTCTTCTTTTTTCCTAACCATACCCAAAGGCCAGTCGCCAACTTGTCATCACCACCCAAAATTCTATATGACCGTCTCTCGCTATATAAACTCCCATCCCCTTCCACCATCTACCCAGACGCAATTAGCAATCCATTCCCCTCAGCTCATCGATTTCCAGTCCTTAAGCCTTTCACAACAAAAGATCTAGACTTCAATTACCTCCATGGCTTCTTCCTCAAAAAATTTTCTTCTCTTCATCACCCTAATCTTCTCAACCATCAATATGAGTTTCGGAGCTCGTCACCTGTTGCAAACAACCACACCATCTATCCCGTCTCTTCCCACAATACCAACACTACTAATACCGACAACGCTACCGCCATTGCCATCCATGCCCACATTGCCGAAGGTCGCCGTGCCACCTCTACCTGCCATCCCAACAACCCTGCCTCAACCCACATTGCCAACGCTACCCACCACACAACCCACACTGCCCACAGCTACTTTGCCACCACTTCCGAGCTTGCCAACTGTGCCGGCCACCTTGCCACCGATGCCAAGCATCCCTACTTCACTCCCTAAGATTCCCTCTATTCCTTTCCTCACTCCACCTCCAGCCACCAGCCCTTGAAGATTTTAGCATCATGTGAGATCACCCCGGAGTATTTTCAAATTGTTGGCATCCCCAATTGTGTTTGTAAGAATGTTCATGTATACGAGTGTTGTTTCATGAGATGTATTTTGAGATTCTATTTATCATTCACATTGTTTCCTAGTGAGCTTTTTGCTGCAAATAAATGTTTTTCCAATTTCTTGTATGTACTTATTATGATACGTATTGATCAGTGCCTTGGCTGCCATTCTTGTGTTATGTCCTTTCCACCTCTTCCAAGCTTATTAGTAATTAGGGATAAGTGCATTGGAAGTCCTAAAATTTGTTAACAAAATACAATTTAATCTTAAAAATTTTGAAAAGTACAATCAAATCATAAAATTTATTACGAAAATATAATCAAGTCTTAAAACTTCTAGAAAATGCAATTAAATCATAAAACTTATCAGATTGATCAAATCAAGTTCTTTCTTTAATATCATTTTTTGAAAGTTTTAAGACTTGTTACATTTCTTGACAAGTTTTTAGACTCGATTGTACTTTTTGAACATTTTAAAACTTTATTGTACTTTCATGATAAGTTTAAAGACTTAATTGCACTTTTGAAAGTTTTAGTACTTAAGTAAATTTTTCTAATAAGTTTTAGAACTTCAAATACATTAAACCCTTGTAATTATAACAAACACCAACACTATAAAAAAGACTTTTGCACGTATAGTTTTAACCACCTTTTTTCATAGTTCGTAGAGAGTGGACCCTACAAGAAAATCGACTATTTGCCATGGTGGAACTTCCTTGCTAGAAGCCTAGAATTTCGTGATAAAGAAGTCGTAAAGTCCTGAATATTTTACCCATTTTTAACTTGTATGAATAGATATTTCGTCAATGTACTGTTGGTTAAGTCTTACTCTAAATTAATCACTTATGAGACATTAAGCGAAGGGAAAAGACTACTAAGGATTCATTTGCATGCACAACCAAAGAACTTGACTATGGATGGTAATTCGACCATAAGAATTGACGAGAGTTAAGCGATTAGTCTCTCACAAGTAGATGACAACCAAGGTCATCCCTAACTCAGGTTCGCACAAAACACGAATTAATATTACTTTAAACTATCGGTTGTGCTTGTAACTTTTGACAGCCGTCCATTAATTTAAGACAAACTAAAGTTACAATTGATTGATTTGGCTATGATCTTAATCCAAACTAGATTATCGAACTTTTCGAACATTGGAATTGAATTATTGGATTTTGCCTCATTAAATTTTTAAACTTTTGGGTCGCTTGATAATATTGGAAAAAAAGATTATCAAATCGAAATTTAAATTTGAAAACTTTTTGCTATTCTGTTGGGTAAGTGGGAAATGCGGTGATGCGACGGGGGTCGCACGTCCTCCACCTACCCCATCACCCCATCAACCGTCCCTTTTCTCTCCCCTCTTCTCTCTCCTTTTCTTTCTTTTTTCCACATTTTCCCTCCCCTCTGCAGTGCCCCTACCTGCCCCATCCTATCCCTCTTCTCTTTTTAACTTTTCTTACTTCTCTCTCTCTCCCCCCCCCCTCTCCCCACCGCATGTCCTCGACTTCTTCTTCTTCTTCTTCTTCCTTCCGCCGACGGGCGGCTGCTGCTTTTTTCCTGTTACCGCCCTTGTCGATAGCTACGCCGCCGCCGCCGGACCTCCGCTGCCTCGCCGGCTTGCTGCCGGAGCCCCGGCGAGCCACCCAACCGCGACCGCCCGAGCTAGCTGCCCCCATTTTCTCCTCTCTTTCCTCTGGTTTCGAGCGAGCTACTGCTGCGTCGCTGTCTCAGTCCGGACCGTCTCCACTACAGCTCAGCCAGCCGTTAGCCGTCCGTTTGCCGGCCAGCCGCCCGAAACCCCCACCCGACGCCAACCATCTCCCTACCTCCCTCTGTTTCCTCTCTCGGGCTCCCTCAAGTACGGGAACCCAGCTGCCCTCATCAGCCGCAGTCCAACCACCTTGCGCCGCCGCCAGGAGCTGCCCGCAAGCCACCTCAGCCAGCCCTGAGCCGCCGGTTGCCTCTCCTTCTCACGGCCCTCCGTTGGCCGAACGGGCAGCCGCCCTTGGCTAAGATCCGCTCCCCGTGCCGCCTTGCCTTGCCGAACAGGAGGCACCCACACGTCCACCTTGCCTCGCTGAACTGGAGGCACCCACGAGTCCGCCTTCGCTGCTATTGCGAAACAGTGGATTATGGTGCTAATCCCTTGATTAGTGTACTAATCTCGATTAGAGTTAAATTAATTTAGGACTAATCTATAATAGGCGGTTAGTTATGATTAATTAATTTTAATTATGATTAATTCTGTTATTTATTTAGTGTTAATTAACTATAGTCTAATCGCAATTGGTTATAACAAAAGGATTAAGATTAATTTAAAAAATTAATTATATTTATTATTTTTAGTGATAAGAAATTATTATCTATAATAATCAATTATAATTAATTATTTCTAATGGTAGTTATTTATTTTAATAATAATTATCTATGAGAAATTTTCGTACATCAATTAATTATTCTTTTCGTAATTGATAATTGTGGAATTTAACGTATTGGAATAGTGGATTGTGGGATTATTGCCATGAGATGATTTATGGATATTATGTGGGACATTGGTTGCATTGCATGTGGATTTTATGCATATCTCGTGTGGTTTATAGTGTGAGTGCTTTGAGAATTAAATTGAGTAAATAATATGACGTGCTTGTGTGACTGCATAATGCTCTAATGTGTAAAATTACACAGGGAAGACAATAGAGCCTTGATGAGTGTTTACATGGTGAAAAGGGAGAGCCTTGATGCGTATTTACGCGGAGAGGTGGTTATGCTCTCATGCGTGTTTATGTGAGAAAGAGGTAAAGTCCTAATGTGTATTTACACCAGGAGGTGGTTGTGCGCTGATACACGATTATATGGGGAAAAGGTAGAGCTTTGATGCGTATTTATATGAAGAGGTGGTTGTGCCTTGATGCATGTTTACACAAGGAAAATGTAAAGCCCCAATGCATAATTAGGCGGGGAGGGGGTGTTCCCTAATGCGTGTTTAACCGAAGAAAAGGTAGAACCTTGATGTGTATTTATGCGGGGAGGTGGTTGTGCCTTAATGCACGCAGGGAAAAGAGAGAGCCTTGATGCGTATTTATGTGAGGAGGTGGTTGTGCCTTAATGCACATAGGGAAAAAGTAGAGCCTTGATGCATATTTACACAGAGAGGTGGTTATGCCATGATACATGCTCATGTGGGGAAAAAAGTAGAGTTTTGATGCGTATTTACGCGGGGAGGTGGTTGTGCCTTGATGCTTGTTTATGCGATGAAAAAGTAGAGCCCTAGTGCCTGTTTACATGGGGAGGTTTATAATTGGAACACATCCGACTATTACGTACATGGGATGTTATATGTGCCGGGTTCTAATTATGTGATTATTTGTTTGCCTTATGTATAACACATTTGATTGATATCATGTAGGGTATGTATAGTCATGAGGTAAGATGACCTGTGAATCAACTTGGTTGTTGATTGATATGTTGGAATTGCCTATTAGGTACCTCCGAGGCGAATTGATGCCTTAACCAAGACTTAAAGTCTTAATCCACTGAGATATATTTTTAGGTCCTTGATGGGTGTGCTTAGCTACTGACTTTTTGGATTGACCAATCTTGACCCCTAAGTGATGAAGTAGATTAACCCTTCTGTCCTTATATCTTTTGATGGCTATTGGAATAGTATCCCATTGTAGGGTTGTACATGTATTTGTTACTTAGTGCTAATCTAGTTAATAAATAAAATAATGAGATCGCTTTTGTGATGTTGTCTTTCTAACTATCCTTGTTATTGTCATTGTTAATTGGGGTTACTATTTCGTTTCCACATGCACATAATCAAAAAATAAAAAGAATAGTCAACAATGTTTCTTGAGACGTCACACTCTTTTTACCACAAGTGAATAGGGATTGTTATGTACTTGAAGGTCAGGACGTGACATCTCTATCAAACTTAGTATCAAAGCCCGATCAATACATAGAGAGCAATGGGTGTTTAGGATAGTTAATTATGAAAGACACTTTCTTTTACGTGCTTGTGATTGTTATAGAATCTCTTGTAGTAAGCAAGTTGCTCATAATTTCCAATTCCTTGCTGAAATTGGAAAGCAGGTTCAATAAAAATCCTACTAGATGAGCATGATTGAAAAGTTGCCAATAGGCGGATAGTAGCGAAGCTGGCTTGTGTCAAAGGAAGGGCACCAAGGGACCTTAGACTAGATGGGATCCTATAGGCCTTAGAGAATTTAAGCAACATGATTAGGCATCAGGCATAGGCCCAAGCCGGTACTGTTGTTGTTGTCACCACCACTACTGCTACTAGTGTTGCTGTTCTTGTTGAAGCCTCGATCCCCGTGGCAAGGGATGAGCATTGCGAGTGACCAATGCACAAGTTAGTAAAGTAGTTTATGAGCTTGAAGCCACCCAAGTTTGCTACAACCCTTTAGGTTAGAGAATTGGAGAAGACCTTTACAGTACTGAAGTACTCGAAAGAAGACCAAGTGACTTTTGCAAAAGTATAACCTAGACGTGGGGGTGCTTTTGTCAAAGCTTTAAACAATAAGTATTTTTCGAAGTGTGCACGGAAGCAAAAGATGACAGAGTTTCAATGGCTTTGGCAGAACCAGATGTCGTCATACCAATATGAAGCCAAGTTCACTAAGTTGTCAAATTATGCATCGAGATTGGTCGAAAACCCTGTGGATAAGGCTAGGAGTTTTTAGGGATGGGCTAAAACTGGAGATCAAGGACCATCTGGTATCCTTGAATTTGAGGGGTTATGATGAGCTATATGCAAGAACTCAGATGATCGAAAAGCACCTAGCTGAAAGGGCGAGCGCATATGGATCGTGGTGTGTGCCAAATAGGGACAAAAATTTATTCGGGAAAAGGCCGATAACTAGAGGAAAGCGTTATATCCTGTCAAACCAAAAGAATGGTATAGGAAGCAACTAGCCAGCCTGAATGGTGCATCACCCCTAAGTGATGAAGTAGATTAACCCGTCTACCCTTATATCTTTTAATGGCTATTGGAACAGTGCTCCGTGGTAGGGTTGTACATGTATTTGTTTCTTAGGGCATTAATAAATAAAATGACAAGGTTGCTTTTATAATATTGTCTTTTTGACTATCTCTGTTATTGTTGTTGTTGATTAGGGTTATTGTTTCAGTTTTACATACGCATAGTTAAAAAATAAGAAGAATGGTTGATAATGCATCCTGAGTCGTTGCACACTTTTGACCACAAATGAATAGGAATTGTTGCATACTTGAGGATTGTTACATACTTGAGGGTTGGACCATGTGTCTAAAGGCCATCACTGGTAGACCATGGTGATGAAATCGAGTAATTTCGTAGCCCGAAGTATATGTTTCCCCTTGAAAAATATTTCATGGCAAAAGATGTAAAATAAAAAATTTTCTTTTGTGGTTAATGGAGAAATTGTCCAAAAAGTACTCAATTTTTGCACTTTTGCCAATTCTACCATAAACTTTTCAATTGTGCAAATTGAGTCCTACACCATTTCACATTTTATCGACTGAGCCCATCCTACCAATGAAATATTTCATGGCAAAGGGCTAACTTTATGCAATGAAAAATTTTATGGGATTGTAGTAGCTTTTACAGCACAAAATTTAGTAGTTAATGATATGAATCTGGGAAAAAATTCGTAATCAAAGTGTCAAATTTTGTGGTGGTTGAATTATCTTGGCCCAAAAATTATTTTGTGGCGGAGATGCCATGAGAAAAATCCCTACTTTTAGCCACGAAATTTTCATAGGTAAAATTTTGAGCGGCGAAAAATTTCATGACTAAAAGTCTATACGTTTTTCACCACAAAACAAATCATCGCATCTGACCAACAACGTTTTCACGGCTAAAAGTGCATGTGAATGTATTTGTAGTTTTCAACACAAAATTTCTTCACTAATAGTATTATTTTGTACACCATTTTTTTGTGGCTAAAAGGGTGCAAGTTAGATAAGAAGTTTGTTGCTAAAAGTCCTTTGCAAATTGAGAATTTAGATTAGATTGCTTTTGCAAATCTTGTTATGTTTTATTCTATTTTCGCAGCTATTGACACATCATAAATTGAGGAAATATAAAATCAAGGCATAAGTACAGCAGGAGTACCAAAAGTTGGCACGAAGGGATACTTGAGTGCGAAAAATTACAAAAGGTACACTTAAGTGCCACTTTTTAAAAAAATAGATCACTTAAGTGCCAAGTCGCTGGAACCCTGCCGGAAATCCTACGTGGTAATTTTTTATTAATTTTCTTGCCTACGTGGCTCGCCAGAAACTGAATCAGCCAAAAATCGGCCAAAACGACGTCGTTTTGGCTAATGTGGATTTAAAAATTATTATTTAAATAATATTAAATAATTAAAAATATATTATTATAAAATCAATTTTATTTATAAAAAAAAAAAGGGAGGGAGGAGGGGATCGGCGAGGGCAACCCTCGCCGCCGCCGCCGCCGTCGCCGTCGCCGTTGCCGCCCCACCGTCGCCAGCCCTTCCCGGCGAGGTGGGGCGGCGAGGGCTGCACAGCCCTCGCCGATCCCCTCCTCCCTTTTTTTTTAAATAAAATTGATTTTAATTTTTCAAAAATCTGATGTGAACAATTTTTTTTAAAAAAATTTGCCACGTGGTTTTTTTATTTTGAAAAAAATGCTCCGTCAGCAAATGAAGTCGCCGGAAAATGGACACGTGGCAATTTGGCCGGAATTTTTCGCCATTGGCACTTAAGTGATCCATTTTGCTCCGATTTTGGCATTTAAGTGTACATTTTATAACTTTTAACACTTAAGTATCCCTTTGTGCCAACTTTTGGCACTCCAGAGGTCCGTACCTCATAAAATCAAAAAATGTATTCATAATCTAGCAATATATGACATAGTACTTCATTCTTCTCGATGATAAACCAAAAAAACCAAGATCATATCAATACCTAAAGGTGGTCTAACATCCTTGATGATCAATCCAAAAGAAAAACTAAATTAGCATATAAATAGCTGTCCAGCCTCCTCGACATCAACCAAAAAATCAAAAAGGCATCAGCACCTGGAAAAAAAATCCCAGTCAATAAATATACGAGAATATTTTTCAATCAGTCCTAAATTTTATTTTGCTAACGTGATTGAATTTAAAGCATTTGTGCGAAATTTCAATATAATTCTACAGTCAATTTTCACCAAAAATCGCTATTAATACAGCCCTGTTATCGCTGTCTATCCTGCATGGCACATCAATTCATTAATGATTTTTAGTGAAAATAGGCCGAAAAAATTACATAGGAATTTCGTGAATAAGTTTAGAACTCAATTAATAAAATGAAAAAATTTATGGCTCAATTGATATCTATGCAATAAGTTTAGAATTAATTTAATAATTCTCCCGTAATACGAAACTCATATGCATAAACTCTAACTGCAACCGATGGTCCAATCGAATGCCTAAAGGGCACGGATCGTGCATCATTCGGTACTCGTAATGATCTAGGCATCATGGATTATTCTGCCTTATTTACTCATCAACCCACTTCCCCTTTCTTTTCTCATAAATCGAGCTTAAATCGAGCTTCTTCGACTACTATTTTTCTAATTGAATTTTCATCATTTACTATTTTTTCCAAACTGTGCATAATTTTCAAATCATAAAAAGGAAAAAAATGAAACAACAAAATATGTTCAAAAATCAATACAAAAGCTAAGAACAAATTAAAAAAGAAAATGTGAAAATAACACTCTAAAGATATACTAGAGCTATGCAAAAAGAGAAATGGCTATTAACACGTGAAAATTTATCAAGGGAGAAGGAGGAAGACGATTAATGCAGAATGCAAGTATTTATAATACATTAAACACACATCACTATCCTATTCCTAGTTTGATTCAAGTATTTTGGCTAAGTTTAAATTATGTGTTTTGGCTAAATATACTCTATATTCTTGTAGCATTTGAATATATTCAAACATTGACTTTATCTACATTTTGAAAATAACATATAAGAGTGTGCGATGACATGTATGTAACCAGTAAAGTTATTGGGGCACATGGCAATGCTGAATGTGATGGATCTTGTGAAGATAACTTGTTTGCTAACACTTACCACTCAAATGAGACAAGACCACAACTAGTTTTCTGTGGAACGTTTGTGGCTAGTTTTCATTCTTCTTACCTAAAGACTAAATCCCATCACCCTAAAAATAGACCATCATGTAATTGATGAAATCCAAAATTAGGAGAGATCAGTCGAGGCAACACAAAGAAACCTAGATTGACATGTTAAAATCGAGAAACAAGTTATGACAAGCAATCTAGATGATGGTCTGTTATGAAGCAAGTTGTCTAGTTACGTTCCACAAAGATTATGCTGAGGTGATGAACTAACGAGAAAGCCTATAAAGAGAAGTTCTGTTTTTCTTCCTAACCATACCCAAAGGCCAGTTACCAACTTATCATCACAACCCTAAATTTAGGTAACCATCTCTTGCTATATCAATTCCATCCCCTTCCTCCATTGCCTCAAACACAATTCGCAACCCGTTCCACTCAGCTTATCGATTTCAAGCCCTCAAGCCTTTCTCAACATAAAACCCACACTCCATTTACCGATATGGCTTCTTTCTCAAAGAGCTTTGTCCTCTTCATCGCCCTAATTTTTTCAACCATCAATATGAGCTTCGGAACTCGTCATCTGCCGCACACAATGGCAGCTATACCGTCTCTTCCCACAAAACCAACACAACCACAACCGACGTCACTATCACCTTTGCCATCCATGCCCACATTGCCAGAGGTCACAGATCTGCCTATGGCTGCCATCCCAACAATCCCGGCTCAGCCCAGACTGTCGACGCCATCCATCACACAACCAACACATATACCGGTCATGCTATCGCCCTTGCCATCCATGCCCACAATGCCAAAGATCACCACGCCGTCTATGCCTTTCACCCGAACGATCCCGACTCGGCCCAGCCTGCGGATGCTGCCCACCACACGACCAACACTGCCCACACCTACTCTGCCACCACTTTCGAGCTTGCCAACTGTGCCGACCACCTTACCGCCGAAGCCGAGCATCCCTACTTTTCTCTCTAAGATTCTCTCTATTCCTTTCCCCACTCCATCTCCAGCCACCAGCCCTTGAAGATTTTGGCATCATGTGAGGTCACTTCAGAGTATTTTTAAATTGTTGGCATCCCCTCTTTCGTCTATAAGATTGTTCGCATATATGCGTGTTGTGTCATAAACTGTATTTTGGGATTCTATTCATCATTCACATCGATTCTTAGTGAGCGCTTTTGTTGCGAAATAAAGGGCTAATCTTTTGCGACGAACATTTCATAGGGTGTTATTAGCTTTTATGGCACAATATTTAGGGGCTAATGATATGAGGCTAGGGAAAAAATTCGTAACCGAAGTGTCAAATTTCGTGGCAGTCGAATCGTCTTGGCTTGCAAAATATCTCGTGGTAAAGTTGTCATGAGAAAAACCCCTACTTTTAGCCACGCGAAAATTTCAAGGCGACAAAACATTTCATGACTAAACAATCCATATGTTTTAACCACATAACATACCGTCGTATATGACCAACAAAGTCTTCGTGACTAAAAGTGAATGTGAATCTACTTGTAGTTTTCAACCCAAAATTTGGTCGCTAATGTCATTATTATGTACTTCATTTTTCCATGGCTGAAAGGGTGTAAATTTGAGACGAAGTTTGCTGCTAAAAGTCCTTCGCAAATTTCGAATTTATATTTTAGATTGGTTTTGTAATTCTAGGTATTTTTAATTCTGTTTTTGCAGCTATTGACACATCATAAATTAAGCAAATGAGCAAATACAAAATTAAAGAATTTATTCATAATCTAGCAATACATGACATAGCAGTCCAGTCTCCTCTAAACCAAAAAAAGCCAAGATCATATCAATACCTAAATGTGGTCTAACATGCTTGATGATCAATCCAAAAGAAAAACAAAATTCTTAATGAAATTATCATATAAATAGCTGTTCAGCCTCCTCGACAATCAACCAAAAAATCAAAAGAGCATCAGCACCTGCAAAAAATAGAACTGCACAGTCAATAAAAATACGGGAAAATTGCCAATCAATTTTAAACTTATTGCGCAAGTGTCCATTAAGGCTTCGTTCGTTTCACGGAAAATAACTTTCAGGAAAATGTTTTCCAGATTTTCCGACGTTCGTTTCACGGAAAATAAATTCATTGGGGAAAACATTTTCCATAAAGGAAAAAAAATCTTCTAAAGTGAGGGAAAATGTTTTCCACTTTTGAAAAGTGGAAAATATTTTCCACATTCACTCTCTCTTATCTTACACTCTCCATTAGTCCTCACTTATTTCTTTTATTTTTAGATTTTTTTTTTATTTTTTTCATAAATTCGAATTTTTTTTTTGTTATTTTTTTAATAAAATCGATTTTTTTGCTATTTTTTAATAAAATCGATTTTTTGTTATTTTTTTTAATAAAATTGATTTTTATTTTTTATTTTTCTTTATTTTTCTGTCTTTCTTTTTGCTGTTTTTTTTTTCGGCCGGTTGTCAGCCACGGCAACAGTCGGTGACCGACGATAGGCGAGCCGAGCTTGCCAGATCAGTGACGCCCGAGCATCACAAGATGAAAACTTATTTCCAAATTTACCCCTTTTTAAAATAAAAAACTGTAATCATCTCTTCCCTTGCTTCACGAACCCAACGCCCCCGTACTTGCCTCTCTTTGCTCCCTTCAAAATAATCAAATCCCTCCTTTTTAAAGTAGAACAAAGTCAATCGCTTGCCTTAATTGGTCGATCTCCCTCACTCAGTTTTTGCATGGCGTTGTGCTTCTTCTTCCTCCTGGTAATTCAATTACTTTCCAAATTGAAGCTGCATAACTCGTGATGTCGATCTGCGAGGCTCGAGCCTCATTGCCTTGAGCTCACCTTGCCGGTGAGCTGATCATGCGAGCTCGCCAGAGGTAGGCGAGCCTTGAGCCTTGCTAGCAAGGTGAGCTTGAGGCATGGCCGATGACTGGCCAAGGAAAGAGAGAACATAAAATAAAGAAAAAAAATAATTTAATAATCTATTTTAAAAAATAATAAATAACTATTTCAAAAAATAAAATAATAAAAAAATTATTGAAAAAGAGTTTATAAAGGAAAATATTTTCCCAAGCGAATAGCAGAAAATATTTTCCACTTCAAAATCAAGTTTTACCCGAACACCAGAAAATAATTACGTTTTTTGGATCTCTACGACTCCTTCCCTTTGTTCTTGGGCTTGGCGGAAGATCCTTGCTCTAAGAAAGGAATTTCAACCTCATTTCAGATGGAAATTAGGAGATGGGGATTCTATATCGCTTTGGTTTGATCCATGGCTAGAACTTGGTCCTTTAAACACGGTATTTTCAAATAGTGACATTGACCAATCGGATCTTATGAGACAAGCAAAGGCCAAGGACTTATATTCCCCTGATGGGTTTCATTTACTCCAAGAGCTGATATTGTGGCAAATACCGATTCCCCTCCTCTCTACTGGTCAGGACATCTTTACATGGGTGGAGGACACCAGTGGAAAATTTTCTATGGCTTCGGCTTGGGCCAATATCCGACGCAAATCAAACCTGGTTCATTGGTCCTCTTTTATCTGGGATAGGGCATTGGCCCCTAGACACCAATTTCTTCTCTGGCTTATTACCAAGAATCGTCTCCCCACTCAGGTACTCCTTATGTCATTTGGCAGGATTCCTAATTCGGTCTGTGCCTTGTGCAAATCTAAGCCAGACTCAGTTGATCATCTGTTTTTTGACTGTTGTATTTCCAATTCTCTGGCTAATTTTTGGGCTGCGAAATGTAACCTTCTCTGGAGCAACTCCTCTTGGTCGAACAATCTCCAATGGGCTATAAATCAAATGTTAGGAAAAGGACTTTATCCAGAGATTGCTCGGTTCTCGTTTGGTGCTCTATGCAATATCATCTGGAAGACCAGGAATGACATTCTTTTCCGTGGTCACAACTTGTATGCTCCTTCCATGAAATCCTACCTCTATAAGGTGGTCAAAGACAAAGGTCTCACCTTCAAATCGGTTGTAGACAACCCCAGAAACAGAAGGATGCAGCGTAGCTGGGGGATAGACCCTCAGATTTTTGGACTGGAGAACCCTCAGCTTAGCGTAGGATGATATAGGTCTCTTGTAACCTGTATTCCTAGTATATAAGGTTTATTTTTTTGGCGACCGCGGTACCCTCATACTCCAACGACATGGCGTCCAGTTGAGTGTTTGTTGGTACCGTGTTCCCCCTCTCTGATGTATATTTCTCTGGTTAAATGTTACAATCTTACCTTACCAAAAAAAAAAAAAACTTTTTGGAAAATATTTTCCAAAAAAGTAACATTTTCCGTGAAACGAACGGAGCCTAAGTTCAAAATATTTGCGTGAAATTTTAATATAATCCTTATGGTCATTTTCTGCATAATTGCTAACATGACAGTCTCATCGTTGCCAGCTATCTTACATGGCACACAGCTACGTCAATAATTTCCAACGAAAATTGGCTAGAATAATTATATTGAAATTTCACACAAAAATTAAGGATTCTATTGATATCTGTGTAATATGTTTGGAATCAATTGAATAATTTTCCCATAAAAATCGTGTAACATATGGTCCAATCGAATGCCGAAAGGGCGCAGATTTTCGCCGGAATGATATAGGCATCCATGCCCACATTGTCGAAGGTTGTCATGCCACCTATGCCTGCCATCCCGACGACCTTGCCTCAGCCACATTGCCGACGCTGCCCAGCACCCAGCCAACATTGCCCACCACTAGTCTGCCGCCACTTCCAAGCATGCCGACCATGCCAACCGCCTTGCCCCCCAATGCCAAGCATCCCTACGTCTCTCCCTAAGATTCCTTCCATTCCTTTCCTCACTCCTCCTCCGGCCACCAGCCCCTAAAGATTTTAGTACCATACGAGGTTACCTCAGTGTATCTCTAAAATGTTGGGGTCCGCCTTTTCTTTGTAAGATTGTTCGCATATATGCGTGGTGAGTCTCAAGATGTCTTTTGGAATTATATTTATCAATCATTTTGTTTTCTAATGAGCTCTTTCGGGTGCGAATAAATGTTTTGCCAGTGTCTTGTATGTGCCTTCTATCATATATATTGATCAGTGATTTGGTTTCCATTCTTCCATGTCCATTCCACCGCTTCCAAGCTTGTTACTAACTATAACATAAACTATCAGTGCCAAAATGTCTACTCAACATACGGCCTTATCCACCTTTTTTTCATTGTTAGTAAAGAATCGGCACCTACAAGAAAATCCACCTTTCACCGCGGCAGAATTCTTTGCTAAGAAGCCTAGAATTTCGTTGCTAAGGCTTCTAGCCACCAAAATCTTCGTGGCGGAGTTGTCATGGCTGAAGGCCAGTGGCAATAGACCTTGGAAACGAAATCGAGTAATTTTGTAGCAGAAAAGTTTACTTTTCACCACGGGATATTTCGGGGGAAAAGGCGCAAAATAGACACTCAAAAGCGATAGATTTTATTTTGTGGCCAAGAGGCCAACCTTTTGCAGCAAAAATTATGTAGGCTGTTGTGGCTTTGCGACATAAAATTCCTTGAATAATGATATGAGGTGAAGAAAGATTTCCTGACTAAAACGACAAATTTCGTAGCGCTTGAATCATCTTTGTCCACAATTATTTGAGTTAAAAATTTAACTTGACAAGTAAGATGGAGACAAAAGTGCGAAACTTGTAAAGCATGTGAATTGAAGTATTTCCAACACCAGCAAATGGAGGAAGAAATCCAAAATGGGATGAGCTATTTATGATGAAAGAGGGAAGTATTTCCAACATCACATGTACACAAAAAGTACATGAGATCCATTGTCAAGCCTCGTGATATTTCAACAAACTAATTTAGATACCTTTTGTAATTTAAATCGTTTTAGTAATTCTATTATCTTAGGCATAATTAAAAAATTAATTAGAATGATTTTTCCACCATTTATATATTCAAGCTGACATATATTTCTTTTAGGGTTAATAATACAAAAAAACCGTAAATTGGTATACGCATAACAAATTTAACGCAAACTTATTTTTTTACCACAAAAATATCAAAATGGTACATCTTGACAAATTTACCCTCCGTTGATCCATTAAATTAGTTTAATATCACGAAAAATCACAAACCAGTATACATATACCAAACGGAGAGTAAAACCGTAAATTGATATATTTATCAACTACCACATATCATACGACTTGACAATATGATAGTAAAATTTAACAAAAACTAATTAATGGTAATTTTATCATAGGCGTATCAGTTTGGGATTTTTCGTATTATATTTCAAGTTATTTCCTAATCTATCAATCTAACTTACAAAGAGAGAAAGGTAGATAATAACTAAGAAACATGTCCACTTATTAAGTTGTTGATTGAATTGTTAATTTACTTCAAATTAATTTTTGTGTCCACTTATTAAGTTGCTCTATTTCTATCTTCTTTATATGATGCAAAGGAGTATGTCTAACAGCTCTACACAACTTTGGACGTATTAAGCCTTTAGTTTCAGTTCTCAAAGGAAGGCTTAAAAATGCATCGAACGATGTAGTATGTGCTTGCATCAATAGTTAGTCCCTAATCTAATGGTGGTTCTTTATTATTCGAACCTTGACACATACTTTTTTGTTAGATGAGTTATACGGTTCCCTTAGGTGCTTTGGCAATTCTATAGCAAGTGTGATAATATTAATTGATAAATGCAATTTTGTAATGATTGGAGACAAGTTTCATGGACCTACCTGGGAACTGAATTGGATTAGTGGATAGGTTCCCGAATGGGTCCAAGGAACCAACAAACAATCTCCGATTCTAATTTTCCGAAACCGGTCCTTAGATTCCAAGGCAAGGACCATCCACTCGAACCATGCTCACCTCGAAAGACTTGAACTATTTTTTCATGGAATGCTTGTGTCCAATTTTCATTCCTTTTAGGGTTAATAACACCAAAAATATAAATCCATGCACCCGTGCTACATTTAGCCCAAATTAATTTTCTTACCATAGCAAGTCTCAAACTTACACACATATGCCATATATACTTTAAACTAATTTTTCAAGTTTCAAAATTTCAAAATTATAGATCCATGACTCATTTCCCCTAAACTTATTTATGTATCACAAAAAATCTCAATATTAACCTTATTAACCCATTTCTTGACATTTCAATATCCATAAAAGTAATTTATCCAAAATCCTATCTTATCAACGTGTGTTTAAGCTAATTATTTTGTTAGAAACTCTCAAATAGCTCGCAATACCTTGTTTCTTGCCTTCCGCTTCACTTCCTAGATCTCAAGCTCAAATCATTAGTTTTTAACATTGTCAAAAGTTTCTGTTCAGAAATTTTTATAACATGAAAAGTTAGAGCAAATGTTGCATGAATAGACTGGTTTAAGATTTTTAAAAATATAAAAATTAGTTTGGAGTAAATTTGACATGATTGTACCAATTTAAGATTTTTTTATACGAAAATTAATATTGAGTAAATATGGCACAAATATTCCTATTTAGGACTGTTTATGGTAGCAACCCTTCTTTTTATCATCTGCGTAACATAAAATAAAAAAATAAAAAAAGGTACCTAATGGCTTAAGCCCATCACTTAACAGTAGAACGCCAAATTTAGGGGAGATCGGTCAATGCAACACAAACCAACCTAGAATCATTTGTTAAAATCAAGAAGCAAGTTAACAATCAACCCAAGACAATAGCAACTTGGGAAGCATGTTATTCGATTGCCTTCGACAAAGATATAGATACGAAGCTTGACTTCAACGAAAGCATCGGCTATCTGTCAGAAGATTGAGCTGAGGAGGTGAGCTAACAAAGAACCAATAAAAGAGATATTCTATTTTTTTGTTCTTCTTCCCAACCATACCCAAAAGCCAGTCACCAACTTATTATCACAACCCAAAATCCTATTTGCACAACCTCTTGCTATATAAACTCCCATCTTCTTCCATTTACTCACACAAGTAGCAATCCATTCCTCTCAGTTCATTGATTTCAAATCCTTGAGCCTTTCACAACACCAAATCCACACTTCAGTTACCGACATGGCTACTTCCTCCAAGAGCTTTGTTCTCTTCATCGCCCTAGTTCTCTCAACTATCAATATGACTTTCGGAGCTCGTCATTTACTGCAAACAACTATGCCATCCATACCGTCCCTTCCTACAATACCAACACTACCCATACCGGTAACTATACCATCCATACCGTCACTTCCCACAATACCAACAATATCGATACCAACATTGCTGCCTCAGCCCACATTGCCGACACTGCCCACCGCTACTCTGCCGCCACTTCCAAGCATGCCCACCGTGCCAACTGCCTTGCCCCCGGTGCCAGGCATCCCAACGTCTCTCCCTACGATTCCTTCCATTCCTTTCCTCACTCCTCCTCCAGCCACCAGCCCCTGAAGATTTTAGTACCGTATAAGGCTATCTCAGTGTACTTTTAACTTGTCTGGGTCGCCCCTACTGTTTGTGGAATCATTGGCATGCACGTGTGGTTTTGCGAGATTGTGTTTTGTGATTATGTGTCATTCGTGTTACTTAAGGGGGGGACCTCTCTGCTGTTCATGTTATTTAATAGGGAGCTCTCTTTCCAGTTTCGTGTATCTGCAGATCTACTATTTATACACATCGATCAGTGATTTCTTTGCCCGCTTCTATCATGATCTTTCAATCACTCCCCAGCTTATTATCACTCACAGTTCATTTAATCGGATCTAATTCAACTGGCCAACTCCTCCCATTCAGACCAACTTGACCACAAAATTGCAAAGACATCATATCAATTGCAAGATAAGATTTCATTTTGGTTGTCTGTAACAAAAATGCTTGCAGTTCTTCGAATATGTCTTCTGAATCGCTTGAAGAGGATACACGGCTCCAACCACAAGGAGGAATTACAATTTGGACTAAAGAATTTGACTTCAGTTATTTTTTCAAAATGTATGGCACAAGATGCAATAATCACAATTAAGAAAACTCCTATATGCATATTTCAAGTCAAGGTCGCCCGACCCCTGGCAACTATGTATTGACAAACATAAGAACATGAATACCCAGCCTCCATGAATAGAGCAAATTAATAACATTCTACAGTATAACTCTAAGTTCCATTGCCATCAACAGACAAGAAAAGAACAGGTAAGTAAATGATAGACAAAACTTTGAAAACTATAATCCTGAGTCATAGTATTCCATTTCCAGCTTCATCCCTTGTAGTTCAAAGAAGACCTAAACTTTATTTTATGGTATACTTCAATCAATTGAGAAAAGAGAGGACAAAACAGCTTTCACAGAACTGATGATTTTACTCCAAGATGAGGAGCATCAAAGATTCACTAGCAAATAGAACAACACATAAAGATACCACTCATTTAACTTGGGCACAACACTCAGATGTATAACTTGAAAGGATAACATCACATTTTAGGAACCGATTTAGTATGTTCAGTCTGAATCAGAAGAATCAGCATTTGAGTTTTGCCGGACACTCCTCCTAGTTTGCGCACCAGACTTGAATTGAATGAGAAGTCACCCATGAAAAGGATAACTTGAGATTTGGCCAATCTTTCCTGCAAATGCTCTGCTGGATTCATCAGTCCCACCAAGCTCATCAAATCCCACCTAATTACAAATTGAGTATAGCAATATAAGAAACAAGGCACCGTGGGTTTCAATAAGGACATCCATTATTCTTAAAATTGAACTGCAAAAGTCATATATCATACCACATAATCCTCCACTTTTGCATTCTTTATGAGCAAGAGTAGGGAGAACAACGATCTTAAGCTTTTCAGCGAGAAAAGGTCTTTTCTCCGCGTGGATTTTCACAAAGCAGATCTCTATGTATTGCTTTGCCAATATACTTATGTGTTTGTCCATCACCTGCAAATCACCTCTGATCAAATAGCATGTTAATTGAAGTAATCCAACACCAGTGAAAGATGGAAGAAATGCAAAATAGAAGGAGCTATTTATAATGAAAGAGTGAGGTATTTCCGAAATCATATGTATATAAAAAGAATATGACTTATTATCAAGCCAGATGACATTTCACCAAACTAATTTAGTTACCTCTTATAATTTAAATCATTTTAGTAATTTCTATTATCTTAGGATTATGTAAATTAAATTGATTAGGATGATTTCTCCACCATTAATATATTCAAGCTAACATATATTTTTTAGGATTAATACCATAAAAAACCTCAAACTAATATATATGTGACAAATTTATCTCAAATTAATTTTTTAACTACCAAAAATCCCAAATTGGTACACATGTAATAAGTTTATCCCAAAATAATTTTTTATCACTAAAAACCCTAAACTAATATATTTGTGATAAATTTACCATCAATTACTTCCATTAAGTTAGATTAATACTATGAAAAATTGTAAACTAGTATATATGTGCCAAACGGAGAGCAAAACCCCAAATTGGCACATTTGTCAACTGTCACATATCATACAACCAACAATTTGACAGTAAAATTAAACAGAAACTAATAAAGAATAAATTTAGCATAGATATACCAATTTGGGGTTTTCGTGGTATTAACCGTTAATTTAAGTTATCTTTTAATTTAATTCCTAATCTATCAATCTAAAGTACAAAGAGAGAAAAGGTAGATAATAACTAAGAAAAAACAGTACCTATACTATATTCACAAACCTTGAGGAAGGAACAGTTTGGCATGAACATTTTGCTTCCTGCCTGTGCCAATCATCAATGTTTAGTGAAAATTTACGAAGGCAGAAAAAGAAAGGGAATAAAAGAATCTAGAAAAATCTCAATATCAGCCTTGTTAACCCGTTTCTTGTCATTTTAATATCAATAAGAGTAATATATTCCAAAATTCAACATTGTCAACATGTGTTTAAGCCAGTTATTCTTGCCTATCTGCTTCACTTCTCAAACCTCTAGCTCGAATCGTTAGCTTTTAACATGGTTAAGAGTTTCTGTTCAGAATATTTTCACACAAAAAGTTGACTCTAGCTCGAATCATTAGCTTTTGACATAGTTAAGAGTTTCTGTTCAGAATTTTTTGCACACAAAAAGTTGAATATAGCATGAATATATTAATTTAGAATATTTTTAATATAAAAATTAGTTTATGGCAAATGTGACATGGTTGTATCAATCAGTTTAGGATTTTTTTTTTATACGAAATTAATTTGAAGTATATGTTGTACGGGTGTACCAATTTAAGATTTCTATTAGTATTAAACCTTCTTGTTATCATTTGTGTAAGTAAAAAAAAGTACCTAATGGCTAAAGCCCATTATTTAACAGAAGGCAGGATTATTGATGAAGTCCAAATTTCGGGGAGATTGGTCAATGCTACACAAACCAACCTAGAATTATATGCTAAAATCAAGAAGCAAGTTAACAATCAACCTAAGACAATAGCAAGTTGAGATGCATGTTATTCAGTTGCCTTCCACAAAGACAGAGATGCGAAGACTTCAACGAAAGCATTGGCCATCTGTCAGGAGACTTAAGCTGAGGAGGTGGAGCTAACAAAGTATTAATAAAAGAGAAGTTCTATTTTTTGTTCTTCTTCCCAACTATACCCAAAAGCCAACCACCAACTCATTATCACAACCCAAAATTCTTTTTGAACTACCTCTCGCTATATAGACTCCCATCTCCTTCCTCCATTTACTCACACAAGTAGCAATCCATTCCTCTCAGCTCATTGATTTCAAGTCTTTGAGCCTTTCACAACACAAAATCCACACTTCAATAATGGACATGGCTACTTCCTCCAAGAGCTTTGCTCTCTTCATTGCCCTAGTTCTCTCAACTGCCGATATGAGTTTCGGAGCTCGTCACTTACTACAAACAGCTACACCATCCATACCATCCCTTCCCATAATACCAACACTACCGATACCGACAACCATACCATCAATACCATCCCTTCCCACAATACCAACAATACCAATACCGACATCGCTGCCATCATTGCCGTCCATGCCCACATTGCCTATCATCCCTACAACCCTGCCTCAGCCCACATTGCCGACACAGCCCACCACTACTCTGCCGCCACTCCCAAGCGTGCCAAACGTGCCAACTGTCTTGCCCCCAATGCCGAGCATCCCTACGTCTCTCCCTAAGATTCCTTCCATTCCTTTCCTCACTCCTCCTCCAGCCACCAGCCCCTGAAGATTTTAGTACCATATGAGGTTACCTCAGTGGATCTCTAAACTGTTGGGGTCAGCCCTTTGTAAAATATGTGTGGTGTGACGTGAAATGTCTTTTACAATTATATTTATCACACTGTTGGTTAATGAGCTCTTTTGATGCGAATAAATGTTTTCCCAGTATCTTGTATGCACCTTCTATCATTTGTGTTGATTAGTGACTCGGCTTCCATTCTTCCACTTCCTTTCCACCGCTTCCAAGCTTGTTAGTAACTATAACATACACTATCGGTATAAAAATGCGTTCTTGACATACGGCCTTATCTACCTTTTGTTCGTTGTTAGTAGGGCATCGGCACTACAAGAAAATCCACCTTTGACCGCAGTTCTTGACTAAGAATTCTGAAATTTCACGGCTAAGGCTTCTTGCCTCGAAAATCTTCGTGGTGGAGATATCATGGCTAGAGGCCTGTGGCAATAGACCTTGGAAACAAAATTGTGTAATTTTGTAGCGAAAAAGTATATTTTTCACCTTGGGATATTTCATGACAAAATGCATAAAATAGAGACCCAACAGCAACATAAATTATGTCGTGGCTAAAGGACCAACCTTCTGCAACGAAAATTATGTGGGCTGTTGTAGCTGTGGCGAGACAAAATCCTGTGACTAATGATTCGAGGTGAAGTAAAATTTTCTAACTATAGCGTCAAATTTCGTAATGCTCAAACCATCTTTGCCCATGATTATTCGAGTCAAAAGTTTAACCTAATAGGTAAGATGAGATACAAAAGTGCAAAACTCATGAAGCATGTGAATTGAAGTATTTCCAACACCACATATATATAACAAATACATAAGATCCATTGTCAAGCCACCTGATATTTCAACAAACTAATTTAAATACCTTTTGTAATTTAAATCATATTAGTAATTTTATTGTCTTAGGCTTAAGTAATTTAAATTGGTTAGGATGCTTTTTCCATCTTTAATATATTCAAGCTGACATGTATATTGTTTTAAATTGTATTTTAAGGTATTTCCAAAATCTATCGATCCAAAGTACAAAGAAAGAAAAGGTAGATAATAACCAAGAAACAACAATACCAATACCATATTCACAAACCTTGAGGAAGGTGCAGATTAGGATAAACGTTTTGCTTCTTGCCAATCATCAATGTTTGGAGAATTTTACGATGACAGAATCATCCCCACATTTTGGAGCTTTGAACATCTTATGGCATCAATCCCTGGTTTCTATGTTGTCTTACAATTTAAGACACAGAAAACACACATCTATATCCTATTCTTAATTTAAATCAATCATTTGTTTAAGTTCAAATTAATTGTTTTGACTAAGTTTACTCTAGATTTTTTTTAGCATTCGAAGATGTATAAATGCTGACTTTATCTATTATTAGCATTTGAAAATAACATATAATAGTGCAAGATGACATGTAAATAATCAATAAGTAACATTGAGCCACATGACAAATATAGATTTAAAGAGAAGTATCATGTGACAAGTACTAGAATAAGCACTCTCAACTCCGACTTTATCTTCATATGATAGGAACAATCCTGTAAATATAGTTTGTTTGTTAACACTTGACACCAAAGGAGATAAGACTTGTAGGGGTGTGCAAAGGAACTAGAAACCTCCCGAACCACCTAAAATTGGATCAAACTAGCCTAGAACTAATGGTTCTTATGAGGGCTAGTCCGATTCCCTAATTCTAATGGTGGTTCTTTATTATTCAAACCTTGACACTTACTCTTTTGTTAGATGAGTTATACTATTCCTTAGGTGATTTGGCAATTCCATAACAAGTGTAATGATATTAATTGATAGATGCAACTCGTGTCCACTTCTTAAGTTGCTCGATTTCTATCTTGTTTATATGATGCCAAGGACCATGTCAAATAGCTCCATAGTGCTCTAGACGTATTAAGCCTTCAATTTCAATTATCAGATGTAGTCTTTGCTTGTATCAATAGTTGGTCCCTAATTCTAATGGTGGTTCTTTATTATTCAAACCTTGACACTTACTCTTTTGTTACCTTGACACTTACTCTTTTGTTAGATGAGTTATACTATTCCTTAGGTGATTTGGCAATTCCATAACAAGTGTAATGATATTAATTGATAAATGCAATTTTATAAGGAGTGGGAATTGATTTCATGGATCCACCTAGGAATTGGACTGGACTGACGGTTGGGTTCCCAAGTGAGTCCAAGGAACCAACAGACAATTTCTGGTTCCAATTTTCCAAAACTGGTTCTTATTGAGTGGTCCCAATTCTAGGGTGAGAACCGTCCACCTAGGCCATGCTCACCCCTAAAGACTTGAACTATTTTTTCGTGGAATGCTTGTGTCTAACTTTCATTCTTTTTAGGTTTAATAATACCAAAAATCATAAATCAGTACACTCATTCCACATTTAATCCAAACTAATTTTCTTACCACCAAAAATCTCAAACATGTACACCCATACCACATTTACTTCAAACTAATTTTTCACGCCACAAAATCTCAAATTGATGCATCCTAAACTAGTAGACTTGTAACATATTTACCCTAAACTTATTTTTGTATAAAAAAAATCTCAATATTATCCTTATTAACCCATTTCTTGACATTTAAATATCCATAAAAGTAATCTAACCAAAATCCAACCTTATCAACATGTGTTTAAGCTAATTATTTTGTTAGAAAACCCTCAAATAGCTTGCAAATACCTCGTTTTTTGTCTTCTGCTTCACTTCTCGGATCTCAAGCTCACATCATTAGCTTTTAACATGGTTAAGAGTTTCTGTTTGGAATTTTTTATAACACGAAAAGTTGGAGCAAATGTGGCACGATTGTACCAATTTAAGATATTTTTTTTAAATATAAAAGTTAATTTGGGGTAAATGTGGCATAATTGTATCAATTTATTATTTTTTTTTACACGAAAATTAATTTTGAGTAAACATGATACTTCCGATTTTGGACTCTTAACGCCCATCACTTAACAGTAGACCGGATCATTAATGAAGTCCATATTTCCGGAAGATCGATCACTTAACAGTAGACCGGATCATTAATGAAGTCCATATTTCGGGGAGATCGATCAATCTAAGACAATAGCAAGTTGGGAACATGTCATTCAGTTGCCTTCCACAAAGACAGAGATGCGAAGCTTGACTTCACCGAAAGCATTGGCCATCTGTCGGGAGATTTGAGCTTTGAGGAGGTGAGCTAACAAAGAAACAATAAAAGAGACTTCCTGTTGATTTCCTAACCATATAACCAAAGGCCAGTCACCAACTTCTTATGACAACCCCAAATTTTATATAAACTGCCTTTTGCTATATAAACTCCTATCTCCTTCCTCCATTTACAGAAGTAGCAATCCATTCCTCTCAGCTCATTGATTTCAAGTGCTTGAGCCTTTCACGACATAAAATCCACATTCCAATTACCAACATGGCTGCTTCCTCAAAGAGCTTTGTTCTCTTCATCGCCCTGATTCTCTCAACCGCCAATTTGAGCTTCGGAGCTCGTCATCTGCTGCAAACAACTATGCCATCCATACCATCCATTCCCACAATACCAACAACTATGCCATCCATTCCCACTTCCCACAATACCAACACTACCAATACCGACAACTATACCATCCCTTCCCACAATACCAACAATATCGATACCGACACTGCCCACCACCCAGCCAACATTGCCCACCACTACTCTGCCGCCACTTCCAAGCATGCCCACCGTGCCAACTGCCTTGCCCCCGGTGCCAGGCATCCCAACGTCTCTCCCTACGATTCCTTCCATTCCTTTCCTCACTCCTCCTCCAGCCACCAGCCCCTGAAGATTTTAGTACCATATAAGGCTATCTCAGTGTACTTTTAACTTGTGTGGGTCGCTCCTACCGTTTGTTCTGCGAGATTGTGTTTTGTGATTGTGTCATTCGTGTTACTTAAGGGGGGGACCTCTCTGTTGCTCATGTTATTTAATAGGGAGCTCTCTTTCCAGTTTCGTGTATCTGCAGATCTACTATTTATACACATCGATCAGTGATTTCTTTGCCCGCTTCTATCATGATGTTTCAATCACTCCCCAGCTTATTATTACTCATAGTTCATTTAATCGGATCTAATTCAACTGGCCAACTCCTCCAATTCAGATTGACTTGACCACAAAATTGCAAAGATATCATATCAATTGCAAGACAAGATTTCCTTTTGGCTGTCTGTAGCTAAATGCTTTGTCTTCTGAATTGCTTGAACAGGATACACGGCTCTAACCACAAGGAGGAATTACAATTTGAACTAAAGAATTTGACCTCAGTTATTTCTTCAAAATCTATGGGAAAAGATGCAATAATCACAATTCAAAATCTATGGGAAAAGATGCAATAATCACAATTAAGAAAACTCCTATTAAGCATATTTCAAGTCAAGAAAACCCAGCCTCCATGAATAGAGCAAATTAATAACATTCTGCAGCATTTACATATAACTCTAAGTTCCATTGCCATCAACAGATAAGAAAAGAATAGGTAAATAAAGGATAGAAAAAAGACTCTGAAAACTATAACCCTGAGGCATAGAATTCCATTTCCAGCTTCATCCCTTGTAGTTCGAAGAAGGCCTAAAGTACGGTATACTTCTATCAATTGAGAAAAGAGAGGACAAAGCAGACAGAACTGATGATCTTACTCCAAGATGAGGAGCATCAAAGATTCACTAGCAAATAGAACAACATACAGAGATACAACTAATTTAACTCGGGCACAACACTCAGATGTATTCAAGGATAACATCACAGAATCAATTTAGTATGTTCACTCTGAATCAGAAGAATCAGCATTTGAGCTTTGCCGGACACTCCTAGTTTGCGCACCAGACCTTGAATTTAATGAGGATTCACCCTCGAAAAAGATAACTTGAGATTTGGCCAATCTTTCCTCCAAATCCTCTGTGCTAAATTCATCAGTCCCACCAAGCTCATCAAATCCAACCTAATTACAAATTCAGTATAGCAATATAAGAAACAAGACACTGTGAGTTTCAATAAGGACATCTGTTACTCTAAAGAATGAACCACAAAAGTCATATATCATACCACATAATCCTCCACTTTTGCATTCTTTATGAGAGCAAGAGTAGGGAGAACAACAATCTTAAGCTTTTCAGCAAGAAAAGGGCTTTTCTCCGCTTGGATTTTCACAAAGCGGGTCTCTATGTGTTGCTTTGCCAATATACTCATGTGTTTGTCCATCACCTGCAAATCACCTCTGATCAAATATCAATCCTTCTAGAGTTCAGGACACAACCTGCTACTCAAAGGTTCAAATCCTTCCCTCCCACAATATATGTTCTAATTCCATGGAGTAAAATATCGAAACCCCAAACAAAAAGATGATTTAACAATTCAATCAACAAATTTCAAAAGTTACAGCTGCTCTAAGTATCTATAAATACCCCCAAGCAGTGTCAATATTGCCTTCATCTCACCATAGAGGTAGCAGCTACACCATCTATCTATAAGATAATTCTGTTCCATCTTTAGCTCCTATGGAGAAGTGATAGCAAAAAAATCATCTTTATGCCCACCACATTCGCAAAACCTATGGTAAGCACACACTGATTTATCTAATACAAAGAAATCGCAAAATATGGTAAGATCCGCATGCTTATTTGGCATACAAAGAATTGGGGCAAAGTTCTGTAACTTTGTCGAATGCTTAAGTGAGCCCATGAACTTAAATTACCATAGTGTTTGCCTAATTGCAAAACCTTCATAATATCGCTACTCATGGCAGGAATTACTAATGAGTGCGCAACACTTCCAAAACAATACTGAATCTTGAGCTGCAAATCAACACGAATTCCCATATTTCAGAGCAATGGCAATCCATGGCACTCACAATTCCACCTAAGCAAACCCCCAAGAAAACCTCAAAATCGACAAAAACGAAGTACGACAGAAACATTCGAAAACCCGTCATCAATCCCAAAACTACGGAGGCGCGGCCTCACCTTGCAGGGCCAATTCTCGCGGTAGAAGTGGCAGACGACGCGGTCGCTGGCCTTGACGACGGAGAAGAAGTCCTTCTCGACGGGGATCTCGGAGTACTCGCCGTGTCCGAGGGAGATCCAGCGGCTCCGCTTCTCGGCCATCCTCTTCATCTGCGCCAGCCGCCGCTCCCGCAGCGCCTCCAGGTCGTCATCGTCGAGGCGGTCGAGGGCGGCGATCTCCTCGTCCACGGCCTTGGCCACCGTCAGGACTTGCTTCTCGATGATCTGAGACAGAGAGAAGAAGAAGAAGAAGAAAAAGAAGAAGCTAAAATTAGGCGAAATCTCGGAGACCCATGAAGATCGAACGGAACGCATTCGCGAGATGGGTCGATGACGAGAGAGCACCTCTTGAACTATGGGGTTCGCCATTGAAGCTCTCTCTCTCTCTCTCTCTCTCTCTCTCTCTCTCTAGCGCTCTGAGGAAGCTGGTGGAAATGGCGATGGCGATGCGGGGGGAGAGAGAGAGAGAGAGAATTCGAAATTTGCCAAAAATCTTAAAAGAAAGGGGAGGGAGAGAGAGAGAGGGGAGCGACGGTGTCGTTTGAGGGCCCATGGGCTTTTATGATGAATTGGAGGCCCTTTTATATGGGCCTCCCCCCGACTCATCCGGTTTTCGATACGGGTGATGGGTATTGGGTGTTAAAAGATTCCGCGCACGATCCGCAAGGAATCGAGAATAAAAGCGAGAAAATAAATCGAGACATAAGATTTGCATCCTGATTCATGTTTAAATCGGGGTTATATCAAGCAAAGAATTCTTCTATAGTTAGCACCTCGACCTATATTAATTCATTCAATTACAAAAGAAAAAGATTATATAGACCCAGTAATTATTAATAAGCCCAAGTCCAAGCTATTAATAAAATACCAATTCAAACTATAAAAGCCTTCTAGTGGCTCGAGGGTGCTACCCCTGTAACCGCTAGGGCAACACTAGGAATTCAGGATCCCCGTGCTATTCAATCGATGAAGAGTATAAATCATATCCCAACATTCTCTTACTTGGTGAATACTCCACATGCTTTTTTAGATCCTATAGTTTTACACTATTCAAACTTTTGTGCACTTGCTGTCTTGGTCATAAAATCTGGATTGTTCACTTGTGTATCAATTTTCTCTAGCACTATAACCTTTTGTTCCACTTTTTCTCGGATGAAGTAATATTGTATATTAACATGCTTTGTTCTTGCATGAAAACCATCATTCTTAGCCAAGAATATAACACTTGACTATCACACCCAATCTTCCCTCCTCCTTGTGTAAAATCAAGCTCTTTATACTATCTGTATAACTAGATCACTTCCTTAGAGTAAGGGCCATGTACTTTGCCTCATTAGTTCATAAAGCAATTATGCTCCAACTCACGGCTCCGCCAAATAAGTAAATAACATCACCAATGGTTAACCTCTTGCTATCAACGTTACCTCCTCAATCAACTTCCACAAAACACTTCGGTTCTAATGCTTATTGTACCCAACAACAGGATGGCTAAAATTCCTAGCCTAAATTCGAGAACTCACCCTGAGACCTCCAGTTCCAAAAGATTGGAATCGATAATCAAATTGGTCTTGTTTTAAGAACCTGATTCCTTGAACTAGCTGATTCTGATCTGGTTCTATTTGAACACCAGCTGTTTTTGTTTTGGGTTAAAAATGAAATTCTTATAATAAAACATCAAAGTTGCATAATTTCAAGTAATTATATTATTATTTTGTCAAGCGGAATACCATGGTTCAATCCTTAATGGGTGCAAAAATATTGTATTTTTTTCAAATATAGGCGTCAAAACTAATTCAACTAGGGAACTGATTGGTTGAATCAGTTCCCAAGTGAAACTCCAGCTTTGGAACCAAAGACCGAACCAATCTTAGGCCGACTCTAGATTTGTAGAATCTGGAATTGAACTAGTTTGGTCTGAATCCTGAATTATGAGCCGGAACCAGCTCTCGGCCCTAGTTTTCAAAACGATGTTCGGTCTGATATCTCTCTTTTCAATCGACACAAAAGAGATGAAAGGCTCACTTTTCAATAACACCAATACAGGCGATATAATTCACGGGAAAGGGGCAAAAGACAGCAACTTCTGTATGACTTGTCCTCATCAGGATTAACCACGACCAGGCACCAAGACAGAGACACAAACACCTCCCAAACAAATCAAGCAGAGATGTCCAAATCATGCTACTAAACCCTAGTCTGCACTCTACAATCTCTTATTGATCATCAGGGCCATGAGCTCGAGCTCAAACTTTAGAGTCTCTAGATTCAATGGAGAATGCATATGGTGATCAAGGACATTTAGGCTTGCCCTTGGAGCTGCGCTGGTCGCGGTAGCATGGGCACTCGTGCTTGTTGCCGTAGGTCCCGGAGGGGACGCACCCGCACTTCTCGCAGCAGATGTTGCAGTACTTGAGCACCGGTCCATCACCCCAGCCTTTGCGCACCTCCCCTTGCATTTGTTCCCACAAAATGCTGCGACATTTCATCTAAGTATTATTACCGCTAGCATCGATGTATGCTTATGGACATCACTTGCATGTAAACTAACTAAAATAGTGAGTGATGTTCCCACGTGATTGGGGGAAAATGAAGTTGCTCAGTCGGGAGCATAGAACCAATAACCCAAGAAAAGTCCCGCAAAGATCTACTTTTGAAGGCTAAGCATGTCATACGTTGGAGATGGAGATGCAGATGAAAGTTCCGAGTGTGACATGGCTCGCATTTCAAGAAGAGGGCATGCTTGCTTATACTTACGCGACATTGCAGATGAAGGCTCCAAGAGAGCGAAGCTCAGGAGGAGCGAGCAGAGCAGAAGGGTCGGAGCCAGCAGCTTCATGGCTTTCTTCTAACTTCTCTTTATCTTCAGGCCCTGCTAACAATGGAGGTCTCGTTCCGTTCAGACGTGGCTCTTATATAAAAAGCTATACCTGGAAATGAATATAGAGAAGGAGCTCAATCGAAACCGTTCGCCGTGACAGGATCCGCAGTGACTTTTAACGGCCCAGATCCAGCTTAGTGTTTATGCTGCACTCGTGTAGTAACGATGCCTGTGTCTTGAACGACGGATGAGAAGTCGATTCCATCTTCTTCTTTGGTTCTTGTCGTTTCTTGTTCCGTCGCGAGTGCTGAGGTTTACTGTTGTCTGGTGATGGCAAATGTTGTCCGATAGTCGTCAGTCACACGTGATGGAGGCAGAGAAGGATAGCGGGTGGATTCTGGAGGGATGGGGCTCGGTGCGGCGAAGGCGGAGGTGTCGGTCGGTGGGTGGTGCAGACTCAGACTGACTCCACCTTAAAAAGCTGGACGGGACAAATTCCTAGGAACTGTCATGAACTGTTGCAGCTTGTGAAAATGCTGCGGACACGTACATGAATGACTTGCTAAAATACGTGGGTCTAATCCCCTAAACCCTCTATTTTAGGTCCAATTCTAATTCCCCTCTGAATTTGTTTTTTCGTCTCATTAAAAAACCTCTTAGTCTCTTCAAAATTATCAACATTGGATTTGTTATATAACATACATCTTCATCAACACCCTTATATTTGTATTGAACAATAGCAACCTCTTAATGTGAATAATCTTGAAGAAATCAATGATAATTTTGGACACATTGACAAATTTGAGACTAGAGCGAAAATTTGATTTTTTTCAATAAAAAAATGGGGAAGAATTGAGATTGGAAATAAAATTGGGGGAATTTTAGGGAATTAGCCATGAGAAAATGAGTACTTGCGAAAAGATTTAACCAACATGGAACTGTACAAGATATATCATGCATTGAAAAAGAGGAATTTCACAATTTTTATTTTGATCCTCAAGTGTAATGTGACAGTTTGAGTATGGGAAAATTGTTTAAAAAGATTTAAATTGATTGCATTTTTGCCAATTTAGTTTTAAATATTTCAATTTTATCAATTCAATTCTAAATCTTTTTTATATTTTGCCAATTGAGCTCATCTTGCCAATTTTAGCTAGATATCGTTGATTTGGACATATCACAGTCAGTACTAATTTTTAATAATATATTAATATTTTTCAAATTGTTTATTTATATTCTTTTTTCCTTTTCTCTTCTTTTCCTTCTTAATTTTTTTTAACCCACAAAGGTTGCCAGGCCCTCACCATCCACCAGCAAGAACCATGAAGCCCCCGTCACAATTCTCACTCGATGTCGCCCAAATCTGGGTGAGGCCATCACTTGCGGCCATGAATGCTCAAAACTTCTAGCTTGCGTTTGCCATGGAAGCTCCAGCTTCAAGCTCAATTTCTAAGCTCTCAAGCATGGATGCTCAAGCTTTGAGCTCTAGGCTCTCAACGATGGCATGAGTTTGGAGCTCACTTTCACAGCAATGGATGGAGCGACCTCATCTAGATCTAGGCAAGACCTTGCTTGAGAACAAGGTAGCCTCACCTAGTGGCTAAGGAAGGCTTGGCAACCTTTGCCGACCACATTAAAAAATATAGAGAGGAAAAGAAAAAGAAAAAATAAATAAATATTAAAATATTATTAAAAATTGTCAAAATCAGCTAGTTGATGTCAACAATTTCCGATGAAAATTAACCGAATTAACTCAATTAAAAAAATATAAAATGATTTAGAATTCAATTGACAAAATTAAAATATTTAAAACTAAATTGTCAAAAACACAATAGTTTTAGAACTTTTTTGACAATTTTCTCAATAAAGAAGAAATGTACAAAAGCATCTCGAACACAAGCGATGACTATTCAAGTCTTCAAAAGTAAGGTTAAGGTAATTCCACGCGCAATCATCGTCTCAAAAAATCTAATTCCAAGAGATAATGATTTGAAATAAAATATTCTTACTTAATTACTTTTTAGTAAATAATATGATGTAATAAGAGTGTTCAATACCCTAATATCATATGATGATTTCCTTGAAAATCTCTAAAAATAAAAATTTGAATCTGATCAGTACAATAACCCCAAAAAAAAGCATTTTATTAAACATTCTTTGTTGCTTTCACGTATCAATTTCTTAAGATTTAAAGTAAATCAATTAGCAAAAAACCGTGAACCTAAGTATAAGTTCAAGCACTCTTAAACAGCTTTCTTTGAAGAAAACTCAGTTATTAAGGAAAAAGAGTGAATATATTAGAAAGATGAAAATAGTTATAGGCATGAACTGTATATAGTAAGTTGCAAATTCGTTAAAAAATTATTTAAGTTAGTCTGGATAAAAAAAATAATTAAAAGAAAAGATTAAGTGAATTATAAATATAAAGTGAAGAAAATAATGAAAGGAAGGAATAAGGGATACATTCATGTCCATCCCCAAAACGCTCCTTGAATCTATTATAGATGTTTGACAAGCGCTACAGTTGCAGAGACACAAAAGTCTGCACTTTTCCCATTCATCTGTTGCTGAAGCAATTCTCTATGCCATTGCCTCATTGAAATATCAGTAACCTTCATGGCAAGATGAGATGGCCACAATAGGAAAAACAATTCAGCCGAACCCAGAAAGATTCAGAGAGATTTTTGCACAAGCATTCACACACTTCCAAGTCTAATTTGTCCTTCCGGTCTTCCCCTGGAAACAGATGCAACAGTCCCCAAAAACGCAATGACCTACTGAGCTGAACAGTACACTTGAGATGCTTGGATTGGAATGATTACTATTGCAGAGACTAACCACAGTATGAATTAGATATCTGGCTTACCAAAGAGATAAATTTGGGAAAATCCCAACATAACAACACAGAGGTAATTAGGTAGTAAACCCACGCCATGCCTTTCACTAAAAATATAGTTTCTTTGCCATGCTGTGAATTGTTCACAACACAACAGCCGCAGTTAACAAGTTCATCATTCAATGTTTAGCACAGCAACTTTGTGCTCTGCTCACCATGCTTTCCACTATGAACATAGTTTCTTCACCCTGCTGTGAATTGCTTCCAGCACGATGGACTCACTTAAGGAGTTTGTCATTCAATGTCAAACAGCAACTCCACATTTACACATATTGGAGGTAGGAGAATATACAACAATTTTTACGAACCAAGAATCATTAACCTCCCAGGCTGTTGCATATGGGAGCATTCTGGCTGTTTGAGTACTCCTTCGTATCATCACTTGATGCTAGCAGATTGACCTGACAATTATGGCTTGATTCAACTCACAACCCCCAGGATATATAACAAATGATTTCGAGAGCATGTGAAATAACAAATTGTCAGGGGATCGTACCTTAACGATCTCTGATTTCGAACTTGGACGCATATAGGCAGCTAAAATGCTCATATTGAAATCCTGATCACAGTAGTTTACGTGAATGAGGATGGAAACAGCACAAGATATATATAACACTGAATGAAAGTGCAGGATAGACATCAAACAGCTATCAGTGTGTTGGTTAGAAAGCAAACACTCAGAGTGAGCTTTTTCTACCTTTAAATGATAATTGACAGATTTGAGAAAGGAGAGAAGCCATAACAAGCCAATCATGCCAGAGTTCTTAACAGTTAGATGGTAATCGATACAATAAATAGCAAACATCTTTCCAACATGTAACAAGCAAATAAATGCACGAATTTCAGGTTGCAACAACAGCAACAGAGGTATAAATTAGTCTGCAAGTCAACATTATAACTACTATATAAGCAGGATTCGCATTCTGAGGTGAGGCATTCTCCTGAATTTTTGCCCTCTCAAACTTCTTACAACCGGAAAAATAACAGAAGATACATTCTAATAGCTTGGTTTCTTTCATTTTCTAGTAATTTCATATCTACCAGGAGATTCCTCTTGAAAAGTCATGTGGAATAAAAAACAGGATCACTCGAAAAAGATGCCTGAGCAATGATGAGTAAAAGGTACATTAAAATTTGATATCTAAAGTTTATTTGGCAGAAACATTAATTTTTTAAGATGCAATTGCCGTTCTTTCCATCAATTGATGCAGCTCTACATATACTTTCCCATACTTAACAAGACTAGAGATAGAAGGAAAACCAGACTACCACATCTAGACATTATGTGCATGAAGATCCTCAACCATTCAATTCTTACATAAAAATACAAAGACCGCATAAAATATAAATGGACAGTGATGGCAAAAAGGGCATAGAGAGACTCTCGACTATTCTAAATGTCAATAAGGAACAAGAGGCAGCAGGAACAATTCTATTTAGGAATAATTATTTATTTGCTATGACGTCCCAGCATAGTCCTAGTTAAATTTTGTGCAAAGTTATCCACAAATTTAACAATTTAATGACAGAAGTTTCTTCACATTTTCATGGAAACTTGTAGATTAATATATCAATAATCATTTCCTGCACATCCTCCTTTGAACACAAGGACATTCTGTAACGCACCCCTACCATCATCCAGTGGCACATGTAATGGATGAAGTATATAAAAATGTAAAAGTAGAGTGCAAGACGTTATTGCTAAAAGTTTAGCAAGAAGCTGCACAGAGTAAATGTACCATTAATGGACCAAATCCATACTTTAAGTGCTACCTCAATCACTATTATAGTCACTACAGATTTCTTTGAATGTAAAACATCCTCTGGCTAAATATCTAAAAGCATGCCAACAGAAACCAAAATCGGACAGAAGCTGTGTGGACATGTTTCTCAGAAAACTATGGAGACATCAGTCTGACAGTAACACAAGGAATCGGTTTAAGATGATATAGTAGGTCTACAATGCATTCTCTCGTTATTGAAGACTAATTGCAAAATAGAGCATGACTCACTCTATGAGGATCGCCCCTCAAAGATTGCACAAACATGGAAGATCCTGAACCTCTTCCCTGCACAAAAACATTTATTATTAGATAAATCAAGTTCGCATCACAGGTCCGAAAAATTTCATAACAAAAGGAATTAAGCTCAATTTAATTATGCTCACACATTATTCCTTTCCACCTCATTAGTTTCAGAAGATTGCAGATTCAGCTGATGACACGACCATTAAAGTTTCAGTAATCAGCATCTTGCAAATACCTTTCTGATCGTTAATTATCTGCTTTCCATGAAATGAGTGGTTCTCTACTCTATTTTAATTACAATGCATGTCAGAGGAATTCTGTTTGTCAATCTTTATTCCATTCGAATCTCTTTTGTTCTTTTCTCTCCATCTATGTGCACAAGTATGGACTTTTTTTTCATTTTAGCAGGTTTGCATGAGGGACAAGGACCTCCTTTTCAACAGAAGCTCAATTGATTTATAAAATTATGTAGACAACAAAAGGACACTGACGATGAATTTCATTGCACCATTATATCCCAATTGGCATATCCTGCTATGCATATGCTAATCGCACTTAAGGCATTCCATAAATAGGGTGGACATTTTCAGTTTCAAACTTAAAAAAACTGGGTACCAGTCAACATTGAAATTAGCTAATTCAAGGGTTACGTCTTCTCACCATTAATTCAACCTATATAGCATCACTAATAAATGAATACTACTTAGTCTCAGATCATGCATAATCCGTAATTAGTCTATTTAATCAACTTAAATGGGTCATATATCATTGATAGATAGAAGTAACATGGATTTAAATCAGCCCATTTATTTGATTTTATGATTCTTAGAAAGAAAATTTCAATTTAGGACTATGAGTACTTGGACATTTTAAGGACATCTTAAGCATATTATTAAGAAGTTGATGCTGCAATCAATTTTAAATAGGTAGTTAAGAAACACAAAACCTCTGTTTGATTTGAGATCGGTGAAAATTGACAGATATGCAGTACATTTCAGGCACAATGCTTGGTGCTACGATTCTCCCCTTAGATCTAGATTGATATCATTCCTCTCTAATCAATGATCAGAATGTATGATTTCTGAGTTTTGGATGTTGATTATTCTATCTATCATATGGAATCCCATTTTTATCAAGAACTTTACTGATTGGAGCATGATCACGTTTCTTCCGCTTTGCCCTTTGCAGTGGCAATTCTGGCATTTTACAGGAAGACAAGCTTCTATGTAATCTCTCTACGAGCAAAGTCCTCTCCATTAAATCCCATTATAGAGCCATTAGCAATTTTAACTTCAATGATTCTGGTCATTCTCCTAGCAATGCCATCTGGCTTCCTAATGTTACACCCAACATCTCATTTTGTTTTGGCAGCTTCTTGGAAAAGGATCATCACTTTCGAGAATCTTCCAAAGCACACTTCCATTCTAATTGATTGGACTTGCATGAAGCGTCCAAGAAATCTACACATCATTTACTTCTTCCTATGCTTTTGTGTAGCAATTCAATTTTCAATTTTCATAGTATTTGTTGGGTTGTGCCAAAGCCGCTCTACACTTACTTCTAGGACAAAGCACCTTCCCAAAAAGGCTCAGTGTTGCTTTGCATTTTTGTGCGTACAGCATTTAATAGCGAAATGAAGTAAGAGAATTTAAGGGATCTGAATCTTCACCTCATTCCATTTTTATGGATTTGCACCTACGGATTTCACATTCCATACTCACTATAAATGAGTGATGCCAGTTTACTGTTTTGCATAAGACTGATGTACTTGAACAAAATCTTTATAAATAAAATTATATCATAAACAGAATGCAACTTTAAGCTTCCTAATATAAGAAAAATTAGTCTCTATCTTCTCCACATTAGTATGAAAAAGAATGGATATGGCTATACTAACTTAACATTCTCCACAAAAACATCACGCACACGCACGCGCGCACGCACTCACACACACACAATTATGCAATCAGATTTTAAGAAATTAAAGCATTCATGAGGCAGTGGTTTTTTGTAATGATTGAAGTCATCTATTCATTAATATTATTCTTGAACTCTTACCTAGTTTCAGTGAGCTGACTTCATGTCCAACTCATTCAGGAACTTTGTCACCAAATCTTTTAATTCACACCTCAACCCAATTCTTTTCACAATTAAAAAATGACGCTTCCATTTCACAATTCTGATTTTCATCCTTTGTAGGATTTATATTTAATTGAAAATCGTCTGGAATGTCATGTGAGGAGATGGCTTCAAATTCTTAAATCAGAATATATGACTCCAGGAGGGTTGCAAATCTTTATCTAAAGGATGTCAAACAATTTGGTTTCACTGAAGATATAGCTCTTAATAAGTGAAACGACACAGGAACTTGTGCAACCATTCTACTTAATAAGGAAATACATTGTTAGCCTTATTATTGCTTTTCAGGTTGAGAACTTTCACTGGTGGCCACTAAAATGTCCTCACATAGAAGAGATATTTTCCAACTCAAACTGTAGTCACTTATGTTAGCTATTTATTAGACATGGTACAAAGGTTTTATGCATTTCTTATTTCATAATTGCATAAATACTTTTGTTGAAGATTTTGACACAATTTGAGCAAGATCTTTAGGAAATGTTCTCAAACAATAAAGAATCTTAACCAACTGTGACTTTGCCTCATATGAGGACACAAAAAGAAATATCCTTTGTTCCACAGCACAGGCATGTTGACAAAGTTTTAGATAGAGACACTGAGACATGCCTTTATATAAGGTCACATTCAGGTGCTTTCAAGTGCCTTACTGAATGATCAATAGCATAAGATTGTAACTTCAATCTCCCATTTGAAATCATTGATTTCCATTGATTTGATTGTTAAAGATCATAATTCCTATAACTGAAGCTCATAATTGATATCTATCATTTAACAACAAGAGAGCAAAATTTCAAGCCTCCAATACCCCAAATAGCATTTCCAACCAGACCAAATCATAATTAACCCATCATAACAACACATTTTTCTGCCGTAAAAGTATCAAATTATGAAGTCTGACCTGTTCTACTAGCTCTGGTAAAATGATAAACAGAGCTTATCAGACAGGAGTTAGACACCATTAAGTTCATGAACAGAAGATGCTTACACAGGAAAGCAAGATACATCATATCTCAAATTCACAGTATTCTAAAGTTAGCCCAAATTGCTAGCAACTTGCTAAATCCATAAAATTTCCATATAGTGCAAATATCATAGATTTACCTCCAAGGAAACGTCTCTAAGACGCCTTCCAGTTTGAGCACAGCAAATACGAACAACATGCTCATCGCAGCTCCCGCTGATAATATAATCCCTGCTGTTCATGTAGTACGACCGTGTATAATTCTGGGAGCTTCCTGTTGGATTGATTCCAAAATCCAAAAGAAGCTTTCCATCAGCAGCCCGAAATTGTTTAACCTGTCACATATCAAATAGCATGGCTTAAGAAATGGGTGAAGAAAGATCTCAAACAATAGCAGCAAAGATGTAAATGCTTAAACAGACAAAACTAGGAGGGAGTTTTGCATACACAGAACTTGAGAACTTACTATAACAAAACTCAATCTAGTGGATGGTGCCACGTCTTCTAACAAATATGAATAATACTTTGGTGATATTTTCTGCAGGTGCTATGGGCTAATAAATTTTATGTTGGCTGCTTGAATAAAGACATTTTATATAGATCGTTTATTGAGTATTATCTTCCAGTATGCATTTGCTAACATATTTGACTTCATCTATTATACTTATCTGCTTAGACTAAACATGAAATCTCAAAAGATTCTTAAAATCATTGTCAACACATATGAGTCTGGATCTCTTGCTTATTGAGGAATCTAAAAGCAAGATTTTACTCAGTTCAATATTTACAGTTGAATGAAAAAAGTGCATAATTCAGGATTTTACAGGTAGTTTTTACAAGTACCAACAAATACCTCATTGTCAACAGCTGATGCAAGAAGATAATGATCATCTGGAGAAAAACAAACCATAACATTCCCTTTGGAACTAGTCGCAGTGTAGCAAGGAAGAAAAGGTTTTTGTCTCAAATCCCACAGTTTGACATCATGGTCAAATGATGAAGTAGCAAAAAGGGATGGGGAATGGTTAGCAAACTTTACAACATTTATATGCTCCTGATGCATATTTGTGAATACTTGAAGACGTCTTCCACTGTTGATATCATAGAGTGCAACATGTTTGGAGTATCCACTAGCAAGAAGCAACTCATCCGCAGAATTCACATGAACTGAAGTCAACTGATCAAAGTCATCAAAAGTGACAGAACCAGCACCTGAATATGTTTCTGAATTGTTTGGAGGTAATTGCCGGATATTATATAGCTTTAGTGAACCATTGTCAGAACCAGCAATGAGCTGAGATAGAAACAGAAGGAAACAGTGAGTTCAAAGGACAACTATCACATAGTGAAATTATCAGCATAGGTACAATTCTCTGTCTTCCAAATGCACCTTATTATCTTCCAAATATAACTTTGCATGCACAATTTGTTTGTTCAGAAATCATCAGCCTAAGAAAAGGGACATCTCAAATTCTGGAAATCACAACTGGAACGAGGCTTCCAACTCATGATCTGATCAAGATACTAGTTGAAGACCCATGTCTTGCAAGAATTAGAAAATTACCTTATCTAATATTCTATTATGGTTAATAAGTTGGTAAACTGCTTAATGTGAACAGAAATTTTCTATTAAATTCATGAGATGTACACGAAGACTACATATGTATTGACCAAATAACATAACTCTGTACTTAGTGTTGAATAATGATTTCTGTTTATAACTTTGTCTTCAATAGTAACTAATGAAGACAGCAAATATGGAGTAACGAGGTATGATAATCGAAATGCATAGATACTTATATCAAAACAATAAAATTATAAAGTTCATTAGGAATTTACATAGCTTTGGGACTCTTATTGACATAGCTAATGCCCGACCAAAAAAATTATACAGCTAAAGAAGCATATACAATATATCAATTTCTCTTTTCCTCCAAATGTGTGATGGTTGTAACTCGTGACATGAGATTATGCATGTGCACACATACATTTAAAGATATATCAATAATGCCAATTGAGTTGTACAACCCCACACAATTTTGTGAATTTCATATGAACTTAATAAAGTTAAATCGGATTTTTATCCTATTTGACTGATGAATGAATAATCATAGAAAGTTTCCAATAGGAAATAAAACTTTATTAACTATTATATCGATGGGAATCTAATTGACAAACTACACGGATTACAGGTCGAAGATTGTCCTATCAATGTTGTAATCATTTTTTTTCTTGTTCTAATTAATCAAGAATAGTAAGGCTGAACTTTGTGGTGGTGTAACTGAATAGCAAAACTCCACTTTATCCAGTTTTCTATTTGTTTGTTATATTGGATATCCATTATTAGATCATATCCAGCCAGTCACAAGCTGATGGATGTTAATATAGATTATAATCCATACTGCAGCTCATTATTTGATAGTGGATATATGTATTTGACAACTATGGTGCTATATATCTGGTACGATATATGATACAATTCATACTATGTTTTTGCTTTCTACTTTCAAATCATGATAGGCTATTCATTTTATTATTTAAGAAGAAAGATACATAAATTTAAGATCAACTGATTCAAGAGCTTCTTAAATGGGCAGATGAATAGATTTCTATGGGAAAAGCTGTGAAAGAGTATAATGAGGAAAATTGTTGAGAAATCTCCTTCTATTCCTAGTACTTTAAGTACAAATTTTGATGATAACAGAACAACTTGAGATATTTGATATTGCTTAATCAAAAGTGTGTTAATTCATAGCACCATAAACATATTGGTAGAGATACAGAAATGAGTTCCCTATAGAAATTTTGACTTCATAAGTTTTATTCAAGGAAGAGAAGACTAGGCATTAGCTAACATATTTGATAAATTAAAAAAAATTCAATCAAGTAAAATAAGAAAAGACCCGAGATTATAGATCTGTTGATCGATTGGTTTATATATGGTAAGCACATTAAAGCTGCCCTGATTATTGACATAATATCAACAAACAAAAAAAGGACGGATCAAGGCAACAGCTATGAAGAGGAGATCATCAATGTTCGAATAAGCATCTATTTAAGCTCAAGCAATCAAACTGAAGACAACTTTGCACAAGAATTCCTGCAAGCTTTGAGAAAATTCTGCTTTGCTTGTCCATTCCCTCTTGTACTTAAATTGTGATTCTTGGAGTTTCAATTCAAATTAAAGAGAGCATCTCTTTTATAGACACAAGCAGATTGTCCGAAAGAGATACTTAAGCTTGACTAAGATTCTAGTATAGCAGGCTCTGTTGCTGTGGCAAAGAGATCTAGTAACTCGTGATCAACTTGGCTTAATAGTTGAGTTCAGCCTTCTGAGGTTATAAGACTGCAAAAAGACAACTAGGCATAGACAACTGAACCTTTATAAGTACTTGGCTCAAATTCTCTTATCCCTTAACTCTTAATACATTTTATTTAGAGCATCACTGTTGGCCTAACATAGCACCTTCCACTTATTCTCAGCATAGTTTCACTTGATACTATAGTTTTCTAAAAGAGTTTCAAAATTCTGATTTTCAACCAATTCATCCCTTCCCCTTCAGTGGACTTCTGGGATATCAAATCCTAGTAGAAGTGATGGAGAAGATCTTGGTGAAAGAAACATGGATAAGTAGTCTAATCCTAAATATCCTCTTAATGACAACTTATAGCTTCATGCCTAATTTGGGGGAGACCTTTGGACAACACTTACTGCTTTCAGCATAAAAGCCAAAAGGTGGCCTTTTGCTTTAGTTCAAAAAGCAATGTGTATATATTTAGGAGAAAAATCTGAATCTAAATGTGTATATATATATACACACACACCTTAAAGATTTAGAATGATCAATATTTATATACCATTCACAGTGAGTTGTAGTCAATAACATAGAAATTCGAACAAAAATATTAAAAGCAAAAACTACAGCAAGCTGAAAACCAGTCACAAGTAAATGCTGCAGCCACCGCAAACACTAAACTCACCAGAAAGTCTAAAAAAAGATCAAGTTTATGACAAAATATAGATGAAATTGAATAATCTCCACTGTTTTACAATTGCAGTATAAACATTACAAAATTACTCATTTTCTTATGCTTGGAAGTGAATGTAATCCTGTACTTAAAGCAAGATTTAGTTCGAAAGAAAGTGGCTATGATTAGACCAAGGACACTGCAGCCAAAATTCTCAATGTTTAATATCACACATCAAGAGCTTCAAAATGGTACATGAATGCTATAAAATTGTGATAAGTTGTAATCAAATCTGCAGCAACATGCCTAGATAAGTAGCACTCATTCTGACATAGTTGTCCTAAAGTACATTGATATAATCATAACTTACCAGAGAGGGGTGCTTCTTGAGCCAACAGAGTCCCAATACACTACTCATCACTCCATAAGATGGGATGCAACTGACAATTTTACCATTCTCATGGTTGATAATGATCACCTCACCGTCCAATGTTCCAAAAACCATAAGGGAAGAATCCGTAGGATGATACTCAAATTGTCTAGGGCGAAAGTTCAAAGCTTCATCTCCTGAACTAGAACAAGAAAGCGGTTGCAATGAAGGCCAAGGACAAGATCCTACTCTGGCAGCACAAAGTGACCTGGTGTAGAAACATTGAGACTTTCCAGATGGATATGTATTGTTTCGTTTACTTGCACGACCCAGGTTTCGACTTTCTTTGATTTCACGGTTTCGCAAGATACTGAGAACGCTCTCTTTGGCTTTCCTTCTGTATGGGAGGTACTCGAAGTATTGTGAAAAGGTAGCAGCAGCCTGATCCCTCTCATTCTTTCTAATGGGCAATTCATCAAGCATTTTCAAATGGGGTAAAGAAGCTATCATGAACTCTCTGTAGTGTTTCTTGAAGCATATAGGTGAAGAGCAACAGGGAAAGTATTTCGATACGATATTTGTAGAAGAATATGTCCCTGAACCACCAATAGATTCTTCTTCACTGTGGCTGAGAGATTCAACCTATAGGACAGACAACAGTTGGAAAAGAAAATGAGATTTTTCTGGCCTGTAGACAAGATCACAAAAAACAACGAAGAGATGATTTCTCTTCCATTCACTGCAGCTTGTTGTCCTCCATGATATTGAATGATGATTTTCATGATGCTAATACAGTCATTTCTACCTGCATTTTCACTGCAGCTAAATACATTGCATTTATATTTATTTATTAACAAGCAAAGGTACCCAAGATGTTCTGAACATCTTATAGAGACAATGTGATTCTCAATTGGACTTGGGACATTTTTTCAATTCACTCCCCGTACAATTCAAGAAAGCCATCATATGGTTAAAGCCGAAAGCCATATTTTTAGCATACCATATCCTCCTTAGTTTAATTTAAATATGGCCTTCAGCTTTAAATATGCGATGGCTTTCTTGGAAATTCCAAACTGTTACTCATCTAATCAGAAGTTTGTTCTCTTCACACAGATCTACAAAATCTAGAAGTTATTCAAGTACCTTATATCATGTTAAGACTCAATTCTGTTTCCTATTCAAGTACAATATTGTACTGTTGACTAAGATTCCATTTAACAACCATGACATGCTGCTCATACAGTGTAAATGCCAAGTATATAAAGATCAAGCCAATCATTACCTCATCATTCGCATTGGCCCTCCCACTCCACTCGCTGATTGCATTAGTTAATTCATGCATGAAACCATATTCTTGCCTTTGACTTGAGAAATCAACCTCACTATCATCTGATGACTCCTCACCTAGTTCAGGATTGCCAATCCCGTTAGCAACTGTCATTAGATTGTTAAGCACAGTCTCTGAGATTGAATTCTGATCTACAAGTGCTGCAATGTCAATAATTGGTTCTTCTGGAAAAGGACCATCCCTGCCATCTTCATTGCCACTTGATGACGCAATATAAGATTCAACATCCTCATAATATAACCGTCTTTGGAATCTTAGCTCCACCAAAGAAGGGAGCTTGGAAAGTGCAGCATTAGTTGTCCAGAGATTAGCAACTCTTGTCTCACACATCGACAAAAACTTTAGATTCGGCATGCAAGTGAAACAATCTTTCTGGAAGCTAGTTAGCGAAGTGCTGTAATCCAAATTCAAAGTGTGTATTCGACTAAACTTCCCCACCATACTGAGCTTGCGAAAATGGGAAGACCTCATGTTTAACACTTCACATGTCAAGCCTCTACTTGAAAGATCCCTAATTCAAAGAACCGCCAAAAGAACATTATTATTTTGACAAAGTATATTTAGTAAAAAATCGGTTCTTACCTCATAAGAAAACATTGATGATTAACTCACCCTGGTAACATTTAGATGCTAGTACAATCTACTTACTGCAATTTGCTCCTCTCGTTATCTCTAATACACCTACAACTTCACTCCAGTTCTGCACCCATTTATTTTTTTTACTAGAAAAATTCTACCATTTTCAGAAAGAACCCAGGGAAGGTGGTAGGACAACCCCCCACCCCCACCCTGTCCTCACCTCTTTCTCTCCTCCTTTCCTCTCCCTCCCTCTTCCCAACACCCGATCCACCTACCACAACCTCACAACTAATGATTAACTCCAGCTAGATTTCAGAAACAGAAAAAGCAAGGTAAGAGCAAGATGGATCTTCCAAACTCCACCAAGCACAACCTATTTCAAGCCACTATTGAACAAGAGGCCCCTTAAACAAGTTGAAACTCTTCTTTCCAGAGTTTGTCCTTATTAAACAAGTGGCTCGACAAGGGTGTTTATCTGAGAAAAGCAGACATAATCTTATGGTTCTCAAATGCTAGACTACATAAGTTTCTTACAAACATGTGTAAAATCTCTGAAAGCCCAACTTTCTACTTCTTTCACTCTATTTCAAATTATGCACAATTTGATATGTAATTGTGCTTTGACGTAAGTTATCCACATTTCTTCCTTTTTCCCAGTTAAAAACAAGAGAGAAGTTGGGGTACCTATGTGACACATGTACCCCATATATGCTTATCATAAATGGCCAATGGATATATACAAGAATACCTTGTACAAAAATGATAAATACAAATGACCCTTAATGCAAATAAAATTGCATTCTTTCTCCAATAAGATCTTTTAACAAGGCTATGGACACTTGAATGGAAGTGGCTCTGCAGATTGGACAGCACCCACCAAGTAAAATGTGCCCATGCAAGCAAAAATTGCCTGAAAGTTGGCATTTTTTTCTTCTCCGTTTTAGAGATACCTACCTACTCAGGTTTAAAGCAGCATATCGAATGCAAAATTCTTTAAAAAATAAACAGATCAACTCTCCAGAATCTGATCTCAAGCCCTCTGCAGTCAAAGATAGCTAATGATCTGTTTCTCAGCTACCGCACTTCCAGACTAATCAAAACTTGTTTATCAAGTCACAATCCTTATAGCAAAAAATTTGGACTTAAAATCATAATAAACCATGCATGTGATGTTGTCAAATTTCCATAACTTCATGAGATTGAAAGGACATTAGGATGTACCGGCAAAAGTCCTTTCCCAAGGAGATATCCTGGAGATCAACCACACGAAGTTTTTTATTCAGGGCACGCATCAGCAATAACGCATACTCTCCCTTTAATTCACCCGAAGATTTATTATATATGTCAACTGCTTCAATTTCAGATGCCTCAATGTCAACCACTACATCAAGCAGTGGATGGAGATCCATATCCTTGAGATGGTCCAGCATGATCTCTAGTATACATAACTCGTGGCCAGTTTTTTTAAACTCGGCCTGAACATAAAAGAAAAAGAAAGAATTAGCTTTAGGAAGCACCCCTCTAGGGCAGAAAAGAAATTAAAGAGATTCAAATGAATGAAGAAAATTAATAATAAAGTCCATTATAGGAAGTAAGTTAATTGAACATCCTTAATACAATTGCACGATAAATATTACCAAGATGCATGGCACTTAAAAAATGTTAAATATTACCACTAAAGACAACCAAAATATGAACATGCGCGTGCACCATGCTCCATCATGTGCACATGCACACCCAAAAGCACATGATAGAAGACCAAGAAACAAGCATGTGGGCAAAGTCACTAAGCAGGATTCCAATGACTTGACCTAGCAAAGTTTCTTTCCACTAACTGCTTAGCACTATGACTTTATTAAAGCACTATAAGTTGACAAAGGGGGCTTCAGCTATTATTGACTATAGAAGAGATGGTGAATTTGATGAATAGAGAAATAAAAGATAGAAGAAAAACTTTTTCACTACCTCGAGCAAATTTACCACCCAAAAGGCCAAGCCAAAAACAAGAGCAGGACTCATATCAGATATCTTAGATGAGCAAATAAGTGAGCAGAAATGAGCCAGTAGCAAGACTCAATACAGAATAATCCCATGAAATGCGGACACTTGGAGAACACCCCCCCCCCCCCCAACCCAAGGGAGAAAACAAGAGAGGGCGAAAGTTTAGCAGGCAACAGAATGAAAGGGAAGAAATAATTGAATGAAGTTTACTTTTGGGCAAAGACGCAGATCTATGATAAAATAAAGTGCCCAAAAACATACAATAAAGAATGAGTTTTACTCTGGACAGATAATCACTTTCCATGAGAAGGGGAATACACAATGGCAGGCCAAGAATTTAAGTTTAGGAGACGAGATAAATATTTTAACTATACCTACCTTTTTTAGAATTATTTTACTAATAATATAAGAAACTTTGGTCCACGACTGGGAATGTAAGAGTGAAACACAAAGGAAAAGAAGGGACACAAAGGTCTAAGACAGTTGACAAGTTACAACAAGGAAAAAGAATCAAGGAAACAAAAATCACGATCATGCCTTTGGAATAAGGTAGGAAGAAGGCAAGAACAAGTTCCCAAAAAACTAAGATAAGCACTAGAAAAGAATGTCCTGTTCCTTTGACCTATACAACATAGGATTTAGAAGCCATAAACGGAAAGTCAACACAACTTATTATCTCCAAGATATTGAGAGTTCAGTTAATTTGTTCATATCCTCAAGATGCTAACATAAGTTCACTGAATAAAACATGATCCTATAAGGAGACTATGGTGAGAACTCTAGTAAAGAAAAAGATCACATGAATCCAAGTTCACAAAAGAGTGCGCAAACTAGAGAACTGGGGATTCTGACTGCCTGTAATGACCAGAACCATTGCATGAGATATGAAAGTTGTTGATTGTAATTGTACAAGTATTTCTCTTCAGCCTCAATATCCCAATACCCTATTTAGTTTAGTAAAATAACTAAAATACAAAGCCAAAATTTCTTTGCCCAGACATTGTTGTGACAACTATCTTTCATAAACACATTCTGCAAAATCCATGTTAGTATTCAAAAGAATAATTTGAGTGTAGCAGCTTGTAGAGACAGATATTCCCATTGAGAACTCTTCCATCAGTGCTAGAAGAAACTGCAAGAGGGGTTCAAAATAAGGGAATTAATTCCCTAACCTCCACTTCCAGAATAGCTTATATCTGTATCGTTTAGTATATCTCAGCACTGAGAAGTGACAACTTCCAGATTACAGGCATGCAACAAAGATGTCACCACTCCAAGTCCCATTATCCAAGAATTATCTCTTCCATGGGAAAATGATCCAAAAGCTACCTTTTAGACAGTTTCCACATTTGACGAGGGGAGAAAAACAAGAGAAGGTTTTATACGCAGATTTCAAATAAATAAATTACCATATTTAACACCAACCTTGATGAAGCCGGACAATATCGTAGGATTAGGAGGGACATCATGGTCTCTGCACCGAGTAATATATCTGAACCAAAATGGAATGTTATTAATTATTTCAAAATATTAATTCAGCCACCGGAATCAAGATCCTGAAGAAAAATTATATTGCTAGATTACTTGGTGAAAATGACCAACTAATGGCCGAAAAGGAAATGTCTAAAAGAACAAGTCTAAAGATGATGAACCAAAGGGTAACTAAAGTCCTCCAGCTTTATGAAAACCTTTATTGTGGTTTGCCCACTTTTTTACCGTTAAACAGTCTCAGCAGATGACAAAAACCATAACTGTGAATAATCAAGCTATCACACCCATAATTATTTGTTCTAGACTGATACCCTCATCAAATTGCACCAATTGTCTACTGTATTTATGTAATTTTTTCTATGATGCCCTCAGTGATTGCTTCCAAGTGATAATAGTTTCCTTATTCACCTAACCTTCTACCAATCCCTGAAAATATCATCTCTCAGCACTTAATTCATCAGACTATACCCAAAAGTTTATCCAACATTTCTAGATTCCCAGTCCTGGGTATGTAGAGAGTGCAACAACCAACACCGACTCATATTTGGAGCTCATTAAAAATGCAAGAGACTCATCTTCCTAGGGCACTGGTACAACATCCCTCTGACCCAAAAGGTTCCTAACACCAAATTTTCACGTCTCCTATAACCAGTGATATTGAAAAACATCTGCTACCTAGACTTCCAAGAAACACAATTCAAAGAACCACTGCAAAAAGGAACCTCTATCACTACATCTAACTAGAAAGCATCCTATCACTTCTTCACTACACCTCACTCTATCATTTGATATAGAAGAAGAGATAGAAAACTAAGAGCAGTACTATATGATTATAACAACCAAAAAAATGTGGTCATGAGACTAAAGTGATCAGATTTCTTAGGAGCCACTATCATCCTAGAGATTCACAAGCAGCTTCCCAAGGCCACTGAATGTGTTGAACAAATTATAGTGTGACAGTTACACAAGTCAACACAGTTCACAAGGGAAATGATTGGCATAAATGACCCAAAACAATGAAACCCAGATTCTACAACATTTGTGAAATATGATATCTTCACATTCAAATGAAGGTTTTGCATAACAATCCTTGTTCACTCAATAGATAAAGAGTACGAGGCCAGACAAAAAAACAACATCTGGTGATTATCACTAGAATCCAGAGTTGCCCTATTACAACGAGAAAATCATAACATAGCAAACTACAGAGTCCAAAACACATTCCCGCGTGTCCATACTCTTTCCCTGTCCAACAAATGTATCCGTTGCCGACCCGGCATTTGCCTTTTCAATAGATGAGCATGGACCAAAGAAGAACTCGGGCAATTTAGACGAAGATAACAAATTCAATTATATCAGTAAGTAGAGTGGCCATATCAAGTAGATGAACAAACCAAGGTGGATCAAATTCAGCAGAATCTATCACCTTCCAAAAACATGAGCTAACAAGGAGCCTCCTTTTACCCATAGAGACGAACAATAACCAAGCACTACCCGATAAGGGGCAAAAAGAAAAACTGGGTCGCAGCTCAATCAACTGAATTCCCACAAAGATCGACACTCCTCGAAAAATGGAAACGAAAAAAAAGAAAATTTCCCGGCGGAAACTGCGAAGCTCAACGTATCGGATACAGAACAGGCAAAAACGAGACGAGACGAGACGAGACGGCGAGAGAAGGCCGCGCACCTCTCGTTTAGAGTTTGAATGTCCATGGCGAGCGATTGAGGCGCAGACACGATCAGACGAAATCAGCTCGGCGCTGTCGCCAACGACCCAGAAGGCATTCAACGACGTGCACAGAACGAGCGAGAGAGAGAGAGAAAAAGATGGGTTCCGAGTTGCAGTTTCAGTTCACGTCGTGCTTCCGCGAAGCGTTTGGTGTCGCGGTTGGTGAGTCGACGCGTCGCCACTCGCTCGCCTCAAAGCTTCATCATGCTCGCTCAGAGCGAGAGAGAGAGAGAGAGGCCACCAACCCCTTCTAACCCCCACGAAAGCGACAAGCCCAGGTGGAAGAAAATACAAGTATTTCTTTTTTATTATTATATTAAGATGTATGGACTAAGATGTCCGGTCCGAATACTCTTGTTATCGTTTTCATTTCTCTTCTCCAAAAATAATAATCTTTCTATTTAGAATCGAAATCCCTATTTGAAGTCGATGAAAAAGCTTTGATATCGAATTATTAATTTTAGTTATTATTATGTCTGATAATAAATAAAGAGTTAAGGAAATTTCGACTACTTAAAAGGAGGAGAAAGAGAGCGCTAGGCGAGCATGTTGCATGGCTTGGAAACGGTCTATTGTGACGTCGGATATTCAATGGTACCGGTAGGGTGGATCATTAGATAAGGAGCAAAATACATCAAAAATAACAAATAAAAGAAGTTCAATTATTGCGTGAACCCAACCTATGTGAGCAGAGTACATCTAACATGTTAGATAAGAGATCGACGTGAAATTCATCTTACTCTAAGCGTATACTTTAAAAAATGAATGATTTTAAAAATACTCTTTTAAAAATAATCGCTTGTACTGTCTACAATAATAAATGAATGGAAATATCTTTACCATCCATGAAAGTGTTTAAATATAAATTATTATTGATAATAAAATTAGGAAAGTAGTTTTGAAATTATTAATTTTTTTACGAAACAAATAAAAATTAGAGATTAACTTGCAATACGCTGATATGAATTAAGAGTCACAAAATTCATTTTAGGGTGAGGTGCTGGTCTTTTTGGCGTGGGGTGGGGTTCGTTTTGACATAATTATTCTATTGTATAAGGCTTGCGCCATTTCCGCCCATTATTGGCTCCTAACACCCTAATCTCATTGATATAATTATATCATTTCTCGTGGATCCCACTTTTGATTTAAAATTATCTCTTTCCCTTTTTTTCTTTGTTTCAATTTACTAAAAGCCAAAACTACAACATCTTTTAAACAGTTTTTCCTTTTTTTACCCTAGCCACTTCTCTCATGCCCATTACATCTCAACACTTCCTTGTTTGTTTTCTTCTTAACTTATTTTCCATTATTGTAATATGAGCAATCACCACTCATATATTAGAGTAAAGAAAGATTAGTTTTATCCCAAAAATATTTACTTTATTTCCATAAACTATCCTCATGAATCATGATCATGAATTTTTTTGACTTCAATCTTCGATACGGATTTACAAAAATTTACTCAATGATTGAATATTATGGTTGATGTATGTGTTAGTACAATTTATTCATCTTTTATTGTATTATTTTTTATAGTGCAATCACTATGAAAGACAATATTGAAGAGGACCTAAATTGCTTAAATGTATCTATTGATGATGAAACTATGAAAAGGGAACAACAATTAATCATGTCAACAAGTTCATTTGAAACTTTACCAGGTAATTTTCTAAAAAGAGAGAATCTCTTGAGTAGTGTGCGGATGGATCTTTATGCTCAAGGCTATGTTGTCTCTATAAAAATGTCAAAGAAAGACAAATACGGTCTTTTTGGTTGTGATAGGGAGGTAATTATCGTGATCGGTATAATATTTCTATTGCATGCTAGAGAAGAAAACCTGGATCTCAGTTGATTGATTGTCCTTTTGAAGTTCATTGCTATAAAAGGAAGAGCAGATCAAGGTCACTCAAATTATTGAATGGATCACACAATCATGATCCTTCGAGTGATATGTTCGAACATCCTACTTGTCATCACTTTTCTATAGTTGAAGTGTCAGGTGTGAAAGAGATGTCTAAAGCCAATATACCTCCTCATGAAATTCTTTATTCCTTGAGACAAAGTAATCCCAAAGTTCAAGCTATTACTAAAATTGTTTACAACATGAAAGCAAAGTTCTATCGTGAATATTTGAATGGTCACACAATGGTCTAGGCTTTATTGAAGGAGCTTAGTGCAAACGGATTCATCTAAAATTTTAAACATGATGCCTAGGGTACCTGACGCATTTATTTTTCTCTCATCCTATCTCCATGGCACTAACAAAGAGCTTCTCAAGTGTTTTTGTAATGAATCATACTTATAAGACCAATAGGGATACTATTGGAGTTTCTAGCTTTAATATTTCTTTCTACTCATGTTTTGCATTTTTGAGTAAGGAAGAAGAGGAAGATTATGTTTGGCCCTTGATGATATTTAGCATCATGTTGGGTATTGTGAACCTTCAGCTATCGTCACTAATAAAGAGTTCGCATTGATGAATGCAGTTCAATTCATTTTCCCTAGAAATTCAGACTTGTTATGCATTTGGCACATTAAGAAGAATATCATGGTAAAATAAAATCTCAATTTGAAGAAGGAGAGGATTTGGATTCTTTTATATTTGATTGGTCCAAAGTTCTAACTCTAAGAGTGAAATGGAATGTGGTGAAAATATTTGGCAATTTGAAGATCATTGTAAGGAAAAGCCATTGGTTCTTATATACGTTAAAAATACATGACTTCCTTTCAAAGAGATTTTCGTGCCTCCTTGGATGGACCTGCACATGCATTTTGGGAACCATATTACTTCAAGAGCTAAAGGGGCACGTGCAATTTTGAAAGCGTAGCTACAAGTTTCAATGAGGAACTTAGTTGAGGTGAAAAAGAAAATATGCCATGGAGTTGAAAATCAGTTTCTAAAATCAAAACCAAGTTGTCAAGTGAAAAGGTAAGAGTTCCTCATCATCTTCACATTCCTCTTTGCAAAAACTTGATTACTCATGTGTTAGTATTTGCTTTAAATAAGCTCTACTAGCAATACGAGATTGGTAAAAGTAGAGATGAGCTACCTGCTTGTACTAGGCATATGATGCAATCCATGGGCCTTTCACGTGTGCATGAAATAAGATTTAGGTTTCCCTATAATTTATGTCTAGATATTTTAATCAACAATGGAAGCTTGATATAAGACCATTTTTGGATCAGGATATTGTGCAAAATAATGAAGAAGATTCATTTCCACATCTATTTCATGAGTTGGAAAGAATGTATCAACAATGGCCACATTTGAAAAAGGAAGTTGTTCGAAAGCAAATTGAGCAATTTGTACGAATAAGTGATACTTTCTTATATGAGCCTTTGGCTGCATCTCATAAAGATCATTATTCCAGTTCAAAAATAAAGCAGAAGCAATTTCTACACGAGACAATCCTTATGCATTTGAGAATGTTGAAAAGGAGAAGAGATTTGTTACTTGTAAGGTTTATGGTCATAATATTCGGACATGTAAATTGAAAGGCAAAGATCTCAAATCAAACTCACATTCAAAGACCATTGGAATTCACAGTGGTGAAATATAGTAGGCACAAAGGACTCAAGCATGTAACAACTCAACTCGAAGGACATATTCTAAGATTGGAGCTTTCACATTATGAGATTCAAAAGTATTCTTTAATATATATTTATTTCATATAAATAATTACTCTCTTATTAATGTAATTGAAAACTTTTCTTCTCTGATTCAAGTACAATATTTTTTTTCAAGATAGTAGCATTATCGAGGGGAGCCAAACAACGGAATAGACAATATCTTTTTTATTAATTTGCATATAAGACTTATTATTCAATACATTTGTACTTTGAGAATAATTTTATTTTCATTGATGATTTTATAAAATTCGGATGCATTTAAAACTGACTAGAAATATGCATTTACAAATAGTTTGAACAATTGTCTTATAATGCAATTACAATTGGCATAATTTCTTATTAACAACTAATTATACCTGTAATCAAGGTAAAGATAGTATTATTTGTAATAATGTTTAGGGAGCATTTTCTTTTGCATTTGTATGATAATAATGGATGTCTAAAATTTTTTATGTACTTAACTTTGTCATATTTTAATTTTTTTTAGAAATATCTTTTAGAACATCATACAATGATGGCATGAAAAATAACAATAATTGGACTACTACATTCACTAAATAAAATTGAAAGTTGAGTAGTTAATATACACGGGCTACAATGTAATTATCATATATTAATGTTACAACGAAAACGAAATGCATATAAAAATTGGTATATGGTTCATTTCACTCTCACTTGCACTTAGGTTATTGTTTGAATATTAGTTTCAAGGTATCAAAAAGAGAAATATCAACTCCTTAACACAATAATTCCTTAGCTATCCACTAAATGAACTTTATTTTTGGAAGATGGGAACAGCACATTTGTTCCAAATGGAGAAGAAAAGGAAAAAAAAAAAAAGAATAAAAGAATGAAAAGAAATGATCTTAAATCAATAGTGGGCCCCACGTATAACCTTAACAATATTATTTGAGTGGAACATGGCTGGTTTCGTATTTAGTAAATTTGAAACAAAAGAAAACAAAGAAAAAAAGGGAAGAAATAATCCTAAATCATAATATAACCCATAAGAGACAATATAGTCAAATCAATGAGATAAAAGTGTCAATAGTCAATAAAATGTGGAAATAGCACGAGCCTTGTATAATGAATAAATGTGCTCTTACTTTTGGGAGATACTTCTTTTTATCTCTCTCCCGAAAATGCTATCTCAACTTATGGTGAGATTGGATAATCAAACTTTAGAGACATAATTAATGTGCTTTGAAAAAGTATCTCATTACAATATTTTCCAGAAGAATTGTTCTTTCCTTTCTTGGAACACACATTGATTTCGTGGCAAGAAGCCCCCAACCTTCCACCTTCGATTCTTGACGAGAATGATTTTCACTTAATGAATTTTGTTGTTTAAAAATTACCGCCTTGAAATTACTATAGTAGAACGTTTGTATTTAAATGTACTCAATTAAAATCAAATTATCATGAGTGAGTTACGTTTGCAACTTTGCATCCAAATGTATGACAGTATATGTAAAGAGGTGCTTGAAATGTCCGTACAATAATTTTGGTTCCACTATCTTTTTCATCTGTGAGTGTTCATTAAATTGCATAGATGTCAATGGACAAGGTGTAGCACGCGAAGCCCACATTCAGGCGGAGATGCTGGGTCGAAGCGGTATATAAGTAAGAGCTTCCCAAATAATGTCTACTAAGTGTACTCTTTTTTTAACTGATGAGGGAAAATTGTTCAAAAAATTGTAAACCTATTATGTTTTTACTAATTCAATTATAAATATTTTAATTTAATTGGTTATAAACATTTTTATATTTTGCCAATTGAATCCATTCAGCCAAATTTGACCGAAAATAGCTGATGTGGGATGTCTAGCATCTTATGTGACACTAGTAGTATTGATGTGGATAATTTTTAATAATATTTTTAGATTTTTTATTATTAATTTTATTTATTATTAATTTTTTTATTTTTTATTAATTTTAAAAATATTATTAAAAATTATCTACGTCAATGGTGGTGCCACATAAGATATCGATATCCACGTTAGCAATGGACGGTCAAAATTGGCTTGCAAAGCATGAAAAAATTAAAACTCAATTAGCATAATTAAAAATTTTAGAACTAAATTGACAAAAAAAAAATTATGACTTTTTAGATAATTTTCCCTCAATTAGTCCATCATGAATCAAGCAATGACACCAATGTAATGATCCGATCCGATTCATGCAGATTGCCTCATTATAAATGGCATTAGAGGGCAAGTTTGGTTATTAAAGTCGGAACCACTTTATGTGATATATACGGGACATCCCTTTCTTGATACTGCTTTCTTAATGAGAATGAGGAGAACTGAAGATGAAAATTGGTAATGAAACTTGTTGCATTACTGCCTTTTCATTAAAATGGGTAATGTGGGAACGATGGAGGATTAATGGGAACGAGTCGGAAAAAAAAAGTATAAACGCGGGTCATCCCTAATAAAAAGGATTTGAATTGAATTAAGACTTGTCTTGGTCACTGCTGGAATGTTTGATTTAAGATGCTAACAAAGCACCACCTGTCCACCGGGCAAACTCATTACCGTAGTCCCCACCACAATGTGAGACCGAAATCTAAGCTCGCCCTTCGTAGATTAGCCAAAGTTCCCCATGAACGTTGACCAATGTATAATATCGCCTTTAAACTTTTAATTTATTCAATATGATTCCTCAACTTTAATCTAATGTATAATGTTGTCCATGAACTTTTAATTGTTCAATGAGGTCTCTAAACTTTTGGTAAATATTCAATCTAATCCCTACATATATGGATTCAATCTAATCAACATATAGTCTAGGGACTAAATTGAACATGTATTAAAAATTCATGGATCACATTAAATAAATTAAAAATTCTGGAAAAGACATTGCACATTAACCAAATTCCAAGGGCCATTTGTGCCATTTTTTACAATTTAAAATAATAAATTTCCAAACACACAAAAAAAATACATTTTAATTCCAATCCTCATAAATAAATAAATAAAAGTATCGCTAATCTATAGAGGTAATATGAAATCCAACTAAAGTTAGGTGTGTGAGACGCCGTCCATTGAACAGAAATTGTTTGGATAGATAACACGCCTCATGAAATATTCCCCGCATTTCACGAACTAAATACACAATGGGACAGCTTTAGTCAATATTTTAAATCCTCTATGGAGGAATCCGAGCACGTCTAATTCACTCACACAAGTCTCTTCCATCACATACTATGTTTTCAAATCTTGTATGGTATTCATTTTGATCTTGTTTTCACTGTTTGATACAAATTAAGAAACCAATCCTTCAAATGTTCCTTGATGATTGATTCCAGTGGACATCATTTACTGTATTTCTCTAACTAGGTTTTCATGGATGAAATAGACGGGAGACCAATACCATGGTACGAGGTGGGGACAGGCCGGGAAAGTTGCCTCGCCTGAGGCCCGAACCAGAGATGGAGGAAAACATCGGGGGTGCGAACGTGCTCGGGACGCCGATCCCACCGAAGCAGAACTCCATTAGACCTAGCTACACCTGGTCTGATGAGAGGAGGAAGAAGAAGGAGACACTGTCCGAACTGTTCAAGCATGGCCTCTTCGTTCAAGAAAAGAGGAGGCTTTAAAAAGTGCCTGCATGCCATTAAAGATGACGAGTAAGCATCTCCCAAGTTCATTCCTTCTCCTTGCGCACATGATTTGCTCAATGTATATCGACATAGTCGCATTCAGAGATCTGTCGTTGCCGGTGTTCTTCCGACCGGGAATAATCTCCAGGACCCGTCCTGGTCGCGAGCTAAAATGGCGATGGGCGACCCTTTCTCATGAGTAGCAGCGCCATGTTCGAATTCCATAACGCCCCGAAGGAGGGTGGAGACCGCTTTTGATTTACCGTGTCTGTCTTGTGGAGTTGCATCTTCAAGAGAGTTGATGTGCTCCGGAAGAACCCTGGAGTATAGTAACCGGTTGCTGCTGATAGTCAGCTGCAGATCTTCATGAAGCAGCTTGTTTCTAATCACACGTGAAAATGCACTTCACGATAAAGCTCCGTTTCCGGCCAGTTTCACCTGGAAAATTGCTGGGATATGAACATCATAAGTATCATAACTTTCATTCTACATTTACTTGAGTACTACAACTATGTATAACACCCATTTGAATGCCATAATTTTTTCCTGATTACTTGAATGTCTTATAACTTTTTAATTGATTACATGAGTGCCATAAATTTTTAAAAACATACATTATATGTGTCTTGCCAAGTTAGATTTCCGACATTTGGGTGAACGTTTTTGAAATTTTTGAAACTTAAGCGATCGATTGAAAGTTATGGCACTCAAATAAAAACTTTCTGAAAGTTATGGTACTTAGGTAATAAAAAAAGTTATGATATTCCAGTGAGTGTTTGTACGAAAGTTATATTACTTGTTTTGTCCTTATTCTCAATAATATCAATACGGCTGTGGGTCATTTTTTGCACCATCTCTAGTCAGAGATGATTGGTGCACTACAAACACGGACATCGCCCGTATATATATTCAATACATTTGCATGTGGGTCATGTTCATAACTTGCATCCTGCCAATTGGCTACGAGAAACTGCGTGTGAAAATGGCAACACGAGCAAGAGTTGCTTTCGCATCATAAACGAAATTAATTGCATGGCGGGAAGACGACGTCACTGAGAATTGAAGGATGTCTCTGCATGGTAGGTGAACCGTCGCCAGAATCTCTCTGTAGGAACGCACACATGCATGTTTGGTCAGACCATTGATGGTACTCCATATCTCCTTGTAGTGTTCTTGTCAATGCTTCACTTGTTCGTCTTGATTCAAGTTCCTACCTGAATTGGGATAAGGTCTATTGTTTCTGTCTACATATATAGACATCTAGAATGGTGAAAAATTGCGAAAAATTGTAACTTGAGCCAGTGTTTTCTGCATTTAGCAAAAGAATACGGCGGGCATTGCAAAAAGATCGAGAAAAGTTCACTTCACAATAGAAGTAAGTGAATGTGTCTCGAGCGAGCAATTGGAAAAGGCCAAAATAAAGACTGATTATAAAAAAGTCACGTCATATACACTTAGCATCATTAGCTAATTAAATTCCAAGAATATGTCACAAATTATGAAAGATGTCCAATCAAATAATTATCAACCCATCAACTTGGTTAAATGCAAATTAATAGTAATCCAATCGAATTTCGCGCTACCTCACGTAATTCAACTTAAACAAAAAAGAAATCACATTCCAGGTCAGTAAAATGGGTTAAAATCATCATGGGTGACTGAGGAGTCATTAGTGAGGATGATCATTGAAGATGATGCAAAATGGCATGAATGATTGTACTACAAAGTGTTTTCTCTCCATGATAAGAACATTCTTGCAGCTGAAGCAACAACATGCATCCTTTCCTCCCCTTGCCATTCCATGCTTTGCCTTACAAAAGCATCAGCATGTCAGACAAGGGAATGGCCAATGAGTTGTCTAGGTTTAATTGCCCAAACCATTGATTAAATCGAGTGATCATGGACATAAAGTTGAGGCCTTTTTCCCTGCACAACACCATCATGGATGTTTTTCCCATCTATCTTCTGTGGTTGGGCCCGGTCTAGGAAGACACAGGAACTATCGTTGACCAGTAATGAAGTTAACAAAAGGTTCGATTATACTAATGAAACTCTACTCTCATTTTTTATATTTTTTGCCCCAACTCCAAAATATTTCTCCCAAAAATATGAAATTGAGCATAATTTTACAAAAGAAACAACCCATTTGTTTCTCGAGTGAAGCCTTTTCAAGTGAAGAAATAGAAGTGCTTGTTCATGTCTTTGAGAAATTATTACATGAGCGTAGTATGTGTTCAAAACGGAATATGAACCAACAAAAAAGGTGGGTGCCACCCTTGTGCCTTTTAGCTTTACAACTTGTTTTCCTAATCAATGAAAAATTCATACTTTAATTTATGAAAATAATTTCCTTTTAAAAAATTGAAATCAATCTCATGAGTAGGCGCTTGTGCCCAAGTCCATCGAGACTTGGTCCGAGCCCTTGATGCAAGTGCTCAGGTCTCTAGCACTAGGCTCTGATCCACAAAAGTCATGCTTGGTAAAGATATTAATGAGTTGGTTTGGTTCGGGTTTATGGTTCAATTCAAGTTTTCAAGAAACCCAAATTGAATTGAACCATTTGGCTTTGCATTAGCTTTGAACTAAATGAAGACCTGAACCAAAGACTTGGTTCAGTTTTTCGATTTTCTTTTTTGTAATATTGAGAAGGGTGACAAAGAAGAGAAATTGTGGAAATTGTAATATTAAAAAGATGGATGATTTTCAATCAAACAGAGCTATCGGAATAAGAAATGATTATTTATATCCGAACTAAAACCCTAACCAAACCGAAAATAAATGAAAATTTGGTTTAGTTTCAATTTTGACACCCCAAATGCCTAAGTCCCGGCACTTGAGCTCAAGTCCTAGTATTCTAGCCTAGGCTTGATGCCTGTGACTAGGTCCTTTGAGGCTAAGCCTAGGACCACGAAAGCCAAGCTTAGGACCCAGTGCCCATGCTAGGATTCTGTGCGTCTGAGCCTAGGATCCTGGCACTTGAGCGCAGGTCCCCAATGCCCTCACCTTGGTCTCTTGAGGTTGGGCCCAAATCCAAGTCATTAGAGTCCCGTGCTTCCCCTTTTTCTCGTTCCTTTTCAGATTTCAAATAAATACTAAAAATTGTCATTTTTGGAAAATAACTTCTTTAAAACTATTTTCCAAATTTATAATATTTCTCGTAAAACGAGCAAAAGCCTCGACGATCTAAACATTTCTTCTCAGCTCCGATTGCTCCAATCGCTCTTCAAATGTGTGTCTGATACGAGCAAGATTCTTACTTCTTTAGGTAATAATTTGCGCTTTTTTCTTCAAGAATATGGACATTTTCCCCCCTTTCTCTTCCTTGACTCGTCTGTGAGCTTCCTAAAGTGCTCTACCAATGAGGATGAAACACGTAATCAACAGAAGATGTCATGCATAAATGTTACATGTCTTTGCTAGGCGCGAGGTAAGACAAGTCACTCACGAGTAGCTCGAGCTCGGCTTGACAATTGCTCAATATTAACTCATCTTGTTTCGAGCTCAGACTTATCAAATTCTGTCTCGACTTTTAAAAAAAAAAAAATTGGGAAAATTTGATGGTCAAAATACTAGAAGTAAAATGTTTGAAATAAGCTGGAGCTCAAACACAAGTTTAATTATAAGTTGATTTTTAATCGAGTTGATTTGAGTTCGAGTTGATTTGAGTTCGTGCATCATGACTTTCTAGGCTAGTCAACTGGGAAAGTCAATACTCATTCGAGTTCGAGTCAAACTTGAGCTGGATAATATGTTGAGACTTTAGTCTAAATAATTCATAAAGATAAATTTATTTTTCATAATGTATGTACCTATCACGACTATAATTGTGTTCTAAAATATTCCTAATGCCATAACTTGTTGGTTTTAAGAATCTTCTAAACAAATATCGCATGATAAAAGTTGGTATGTGAACGCAATCCATGTGAACGCAACCCATGTGAGCTCAATCGTTTGAGCCGTCAAGTTATATAGACATTTGCATAAACAATTCATACATTCAGACCACTCCCGTTGAGTTCACATGATTCATGCTCTCACGAACATCCCAAACTACCTCAAGCAAACTATGAGACCAATCAGATGCAAACCACACATCTTAACTCCCGAATAGACCTATCAAAATTGCTCATAGTTCATAGACATATCTCCTAATCTATATCTGATAGGTTGGATAAGGTTGTTATATGGGTTAATCGTATTTAATAAATGGGTTTAGAATAAAAAAATTAAAAATAATATAGATATTAAATGAATTATGGTAAAATTAAATATAATATAAATATTAAATAGGTCACAATGATGTTTTGCTCGTCCATTTCTCTTTCTTTCCAATTTTTTTTCCTTCTCATTTCTTCTCTTCCTTTTCCTTCCCTATTTTCACTCTCTCTCTCTTTCTCTCTCAAAACGCACTTTAAAAAGCAACGCAGTCAGCCCGTCACGCACTCCAAGAGCTGCTGAGCAAGAAGAAGAAGAAGTAACGCAGAGTCTCTCTCTCTCTCTTCTGCTGAGCTGAAAGACCCAAGTTGGAGAAGGCGCTGCTCCCAATGGAGAGAAAGCAAGGCTTCTTCTCCGCCCTCAAGGACGAGGTGGTCCGTGGCCTCTCCCCCTCCCGCCGCCCCGCCAGCCCCTCCCGCCGCCCCGGCTCCCCACTCTCCGGCCTCCTCCGCCGCGGCCGCCGGGCACGTGGCGGCGGCGACGGCGCGGGGAGGACGACGCCGCCGCCGCCCGAGCTGGTGATCGTCCCGAGATCCGGGAGCCTGACGCCGCTGATGGAGGGCCCGGATCCGGATGGCGACCCGAAGAGGTGGGGCGGGAACGGGTCGGGCCTCGGGAAGTGGGTGAAGGGCCAGCTCGGGAGGGCGCATTCGCTGAGCTCTCCCTCGTCGCCGTCGCCCTCGCCGTCGCCATCGTCGTCTTCGTCGTCGTCGTCGGGGAAGAGGTGCGACGTGAGGATGCTGATTGGGGTGCTGGGCGCGCCTCTCGGCCCCGTGCACGTTAGCATCCTCGACCCTCTGCCTCACCTCAGCGTCAATCCTCGACCCTCTGCCTCACCTCAGCGTCAAGGACACTCCTATCGTGAGCCTCTCTCTCTCTCTCTCTATCAATGCTGTGTGAATGCGATGCTGGGTATGTCCAATGCAGAGAAGTGGGTAGTGTTCTTCTTGGCGAGAATCGCTCGAAACGTTTTCGAATTACATTTGATTTTGTTTGTTCGTTGCTTCTGATCATGAAACGCAATGTCGCCGCCGCTGCTTCATGGGTAGATTGGTTGATGGGTACTTTGGTACCGGAGAGCACCCAAGAATATCTCTCACTAATTTATGAAATCGAGCTCGTTCATGGCTTTCTTGTCTCTGGGAAATTATGCTGTTCGTACTGCACTGTCCGGGAATTTGGCAGTTTCTGCGTGATTCTTTGGTCTGAATCGAGCTGTCCGTTCCACTGTTTCGTTACGTTCTGGCATTCTTTATTGATGGCCGGGTAGGTGTGGCTCTGGAGCTGAGAGAATGAGTTGGGTCTGGCTGATTCACTGTAATCAGAAAAAAGAAAGAAAAAAAGCTGCTAAATTGGTGCATATGTACTGCCAGATAGGCAAGATTTGAATCCGAGATACCGGTCGGTCTAGATCTCATGAGTGATATTTGGTTTCTTGTTTTGTTTTTGCTAACTTGGGTAACTGGAGATTCAGAATACTATTTTAATACTGTTTACATTTTGCCTTTAATGTAGGCAAGGAGATCGGTTTAGATTTTATTTTATTCATGTAGTTGACCATTTTTTTAGCAGGAAACAAACAAGCTGCCGGCTCACTATTTTCCGGCTGGACAGAACAAATTGAAATAGTAATTCGGGATAAATTCTGGGGTTTTCATTTTTCATGTTCTCTTGTGATGTCAATTGACAGCCGTGTGCCATGTTTGATCCCCTGGGATTTATGGGCAGATTCTTGTTTTCTTCTTACCTCTTTTGCAGTTTCTTTTTTGGGAAAAATATCGATGCTGAATTTCATTGTATTTCAGGAAACGTCATCTGCTCAATACATACTGCAACAGTACACAGCTGCATCAGGCGGTTTGAAGCTCCAGAACTCAATCCGAAATGCCTACGCATTAGGAAAGTTGAAGATGGTGAGCTTGGAGTTTGAAAGTGCAATGAAGGCCATAAAAAACCAGAGTTCTACACATACAGGTGGTTTTGTGCTCTGGCAAATGAACCCGGATATGTGGTATGTGGAGCTTGCAGTTGGCGGAAGTAAGGTCCGTGCTGGCTGTAATGGGAAACTCGTTTGGAGGCACACTCCCTGGCTAGGTGCTCACACTGCAAAGGGGCCTGTTCGACCCCTGCGCCGTGCCCTCCAAGTAATAGTTGTTTTCTTTGGTCTCCTTTCCTTTTTCTTCCATATTACCTTTAGCTGCTGTGCATGACTGACTGAGTCTGTGATGCATTTGTGTTTCAGGGTCTTGACCCAAGAACCACAGTGAGCTTGTTTTCTGATTCAAGGTGCATTGGCGAGAAGAAGCTTAATGGTGAGGACTGTTTCATCCTGAAGCTTTGCACTGACCCTCAGACATTGAAGGCAAGGAGTGAGGGACCTGCTGAGATCATAAGACATATTCTGTTTGGCTATTTCAGCCAGAAAACAGGACTCCTTGTCCGAATCGAGGATTCCCATCTTACTCGAATCCAAACAAATGGTGGAGATGCTGTGTACTGGGAAACCACCATCACTTCATCCCTTGAAGACTACAGGCCCGTTGAAGGAATCATGATTGCACACTCGGGACGATCAGTAGTAACTGTTTTCAGGTTTGGCGAGATGGCGATGAGCCATACTAAAACTAGGATGGAGGAAACTTGGATGATCGAGGAGGTTGCATTCAACATTCGAGGTCTATCAATGGACTGCTTCATCCCTCCTGCAGATTTGAGATCCGGTTCCATCAGTGAACCGTGTGAACTCACACAGGACAGTGGGGGCAAAAGTGTGATCCCACAGGCATCACATCGAGCAAGAGTAGCTGCGCTAGACAAAGCACATGACAGCAACACCGATAGTATGATCTGGAAGATGGAAGTATGAGAATGAGTAGGACCGAATTAGGGCAAACTGTTCATACTCTGAGTTGCTAACCACAGGAGGCTCACAAAGTAGGGATTGATTCAGACGGTTGGATATGCATCTTTCAATCTGTAAATATAGGATAATCAATTGCAGGTCAAGTTCGGGGCTGGATGAACCTTTTTTCTTTTTCATTTCTTTTTTTTTTCCCTCCATGGAGAATCCAACAGGGCGTTGGAGCCTTGCCTACCCAGTAGGAATAGAGTCAGAGGAGGTTGTATTTTCGGGTTTGCCTAACATTAACGGGATGTCGGGTTTTGTTTAGATGAAGCTTTTGTAAAGCTGAACCATTTGACATTTTACTATTCTGACAAATTGCATGGCTTACATGAGAGGCAGCAGTGATGGTAAGGAAACTGCGCTCTGCCTGGTGAGTTTGATATTTGATGTTGACTTCTCCCTTCATCTCTTTCTTCTTTATGAACGTTGTCAGATGATTCAATCGCAAAAGCTCTCTCTGTAATTTGCAGGGGAGTTTTCTTATTTGGGTGGGATTTTGAATTGAGTCCAAGATTCAAACGATTGAACATTCTTGTTTACATGTTTTCTCACCTGTGCATTCTGTTAGATGAGAAAGGTCGCCATATCTTGGTCATATTGATCATTCTGGTGCTAGAAGAACCAGGAAGTTCCAATTGAAACAAAGACTGCTTGTTGATTGATCAATTCTTATTTTGGAGTATCGAACCTCGAAATTAGAAGGTTATACTAAAGTTTTTGATTTTACAAGAATGAACTAAATGACTACTAATAATACACAAAACACTTTCGATCATACTTAGTCTTAGACATACACAGTTCATTTACTCCGTTTATTAATTAATGTGGATAGTTGATCGATTCTTCAAACTATAAGTACCCAATCAATGACGACGGAAGGAGGTTGGTTGTGTAGAAGAAAAGTTCAGAGGATTATGCATTATGAAAACCTTTTATAAATTAGAATTGCTCCTCATTTGATTCTCTTTCGTTTGTTATTGCCAACCTAAGTAGCATCGAAAAGTGATGCGACACGACACGATACGATATTTTTTAGAAAATAGAGAATTCCAACACATTGTATATTAAATGTAAATTTTTATGTATGCATGATAAATTATCATTTTATAATTAATTTTGATCAAATTAATTTGATTCAAATCACAACTAAATAAATAAATAAAAATAGTCTAGAATGAATTTACACTAAACACATTAATTCACCATTTGTTAATATCATTCATTGTTTTAATTTGATGAATCCAACTTCATCCTAATAATCAATAAAACTTGAAGGGAAAAAAAACAAGCAATTCATATTCTGGACTCATGGGTCCGAACGTGCTGAAAAAAAAAGAGAAAAAACAAGCTTTGAAGGTAAATTGTATGTCATGGGAAGTGAAAGTCAGAAGAGCATAAAAGATTAGATTTTATTCTTTTTTATTTTTTATATATTTACATTCTGACCCATCATTTATTAAAATGTTTTAAAATTGACTCCGCCTATATTTGAATCGAAATCATGTGTCAAAATTCTGAATTTACGTGTCAAAATTCTGAACTCATGTCAGGAGAATTGATCAGATATCGGATTTTCCAATACCTATTGATCGAATGTCAGATAGTGTCGAAAAACGTCGGACACGTGTCAAAATGTCTGATATGATACAAAGACTCTTGAAAAGTATCGATACTTCCTATTCGCCAACAATTTGTTTATGTTGCTATGCATGGTCCATGATGTTACATCCGTCTCCTCACTGGACCAATGACTCGTTCCCATTACATTTTAGCCACATGGGTGCTCGATCTCTCTCATTTATGACCAGTTCATCTCCTCAATCATGGTCATTGCCCTGTCCTGAGTGGTCAAGTTCCCCCATCGATGAGGGCTCTCGCTCGTTATTGCTACTCCTTGAGGTGAGGCGAGGCGAGGCGAGGTACTTCGTACCATGTCTCCCACATTATCCAATGCTATTCTGCATTGGCTTTCATCATTTCGTGATGGGGGGACGTGACGCGAATCGGTACAAGGAGCTAGTAATTGTAGGAACCTACCCGTTTGACAATGCGGCCTATAGAGAATTCATGACTCACCAAATCCAAGCGGCCTGCGTTTATGGAGCTAGGCGTCATGCACAGTGTAGATCTTGCCAGCATTAGCCATTCACACTGCCTATCAATCGGGCAATTTGACTCGTGTACAGAGTCGTTTTCAGATTTATTGAGCCTACTGAGCATCGAAGTTCGATAGCCCCCGGTCAATCATAGTTTCGCAATCAATCGAACTCACCCATGTGAAGTTTCTTTAATAGCCCATCAACCTTTTACGATTTATTTATATTTTAAATGGTTATGTTTATCATATTAGTTGTTCGATATATTCATCTACTAATGATGATATTCAATTTTTCGAGAGTACTTGGCCGTCTTATTCGTTCCTAAATTAAGATTATAATGTTCTCCCACTACAATAGATTTATTCCCAAATTAAGAATATATGATTCCCCCATTAGCGAGTGCTCTCAAGCATCGATCGAGTACTAAAATAGGAATAATTTACTTTTTAAAGCAGTGGTCACGAGTAAAATGAGATGGTCAATGCATTAAAATTGTAATATTTTATTAATTGATTGCTTAACAATTGTCTAATAAAATGCTTAAAAATATAACTATCATCACATATATTTCTTTTTTATACGTAGAAAAAGATTTATTGTGTTGATTATTAAATTAGGAACCAAACTAAATAGAGTCGATACTAAGTCTATGGAATTAGGAACCAATCATGTCCACCCTAGAACAGGATTAGTCACTCTCAGTCTAGCCATCAGGTTGTCCCGAAAACCGGCAACATTATTTCTTTCAATTTTTTTTTATTTTCTTTCTAAGAAGTTATTAAATATACTAAAAGTTACTTTGATGCATAATGAAATTGCTAATCACAAAAAGTTATTAGTAAAAGAAGAGATGACTCCCGTAAATAATTTATATATTTCGCCTTTGATGAATAAAAAAATAATATGCTCTGAGCTATATGGAACTGGACCGGCAACTATGCTCACTCCTGCGAAGTCTATGATAAACCATAATCATTCATTCACCGCTCTGCCATTGCTAAATCTCACCCAGCTAGAAGTCAAACAGATGAATTGCAATTCGAAAGATGGCCCCATCTTTACATTGGGAAATGGCACACCTGTCGGGACCAATGAGAGCCATTGAAAATCAAAGAATCAATGCCACGACAACACAACAATAATAATAACGATAATCATAACAACATTGATTCTTGTCATCTGGCACGTACTACTAAGCACTTGTTTATTTCCCTATGTCTGAGTATTATAATCAAGAAACTCATCTTCCTCCTCCTTTTTCTTGGATGACAATGTTAGATTCTTAAGTTGACTTTAACGATGTAAATTTTTCTTTTTGGGGAACAGCTTTGGGATGTGATCTTAGTGCGTAGAAATACTTTAACCAATCTTCCCCCAACAAACACGTTCGAACTCAAGATTTGATTCGTGGCAAGTGAAAATCATGACAAGATATACGTATACGTATGCATGCATGCACTCGGTGAAATCAAAGTACTCAAAAGATGACTTCTCTAGATGTCAGATGCTTAAGTTGACTTCAATATGTAATTATTTTATGTGGGGGGACCGGATCTAGAATGTGATTTTATTACCCCCAAATTTCTTTAGCCCATCTTTCCCACCTAACATGTTCACTTAAGATTGCCATAGGCGTATAGAATCAAGACTCTTTAGAAAAGAGCAAATGAAAAGATAAAAGAATTGTTCGATAAATATGAGTTCTTTTTATGGCGTAATTATTCATTAAAGGAGAAAATGAAATTCTCGTTTCGATAGCTGAAATTGTCATCCTTTCACATTTCGGCCCTCAAACTGAACTCATGAAGGCTTCTCGATCTCCCAAAATTTGGTATCTCCACACGCATTAATCTTCGAGGGTGGAAAATGTAAAGACAAAAATGTGAGTTTTTCAAAAGGTCGTGATTTTTGTGAAGCAAAAGTTGTCGAGTGGTGACGGACACAAAAGAAAGGTTGAGTCATGCAAAGACCTTTTATTTATGTCTATCCTAAACATCATTAGGAGTAAGGACACCACACTATAAATGTTATAATTTTCGTATGATTTTTATTTAAATATCATAATATTTTAAAAATGTTCACCTAAATGTCGAAAATCTAACGTACGTGACATAACACTTGTGATGAATATTTTGAAAAAATTTATGATATTCACATAATCATTGAAAGTGATGATACTTAAGTAGGTTCTTATATATAAATTATGGTATCTAAATAATAATAATAAATTATAATATTCAAATAAATATCATCAAAAATTATGATATTTGTGATGTATTTTTATCCGCCTCGTTACATTTTCTTTCTGAAGTCAAATGCTTGGTAGAGACGTAACAAGTACGGCGTTCCAGTCAAGGCTTGAGATTCGATAATTGGGCAATGATAAGATTGATAAACTAATCAGGCTACTCATCTTCCTGCGCGTTTCCTAGGACGCCAATGTAAGATTCCTAAAGCTGACCTCATGTTCACCCCCCCTCCCCAACAAACACGTGCAAAGTCAGAGGTCGTAGGCCGAATCAAGATAATAAAAAGAAACATTTTCCTTTTCATCTTTAATCACATGACTTTGCATCTGAACAAATTCGTTTAGGGCAAGTCTTTTCGAGCATCTTGTCTAATGTCGAAGCGCTCAAATGGAACCGCATCCGATCTCTTGCAATATCTCCAATTTGATATTATTAAGTTACAAAAATAAAATAAAATAAACATTTGGTGTACGTCTAACGATGTTTGTTATTTAAGAATAAAGATGACTTAAGTGTCATAATTTTGTACGGACATTCACTTAGAAGGCTCAATTAAGTTCAGAATGTTTCAAATATAGTGTAATTAATTTGGCGATCAACTTGCCAATGGTACTTGAAAATTTGAAGTGACTTATGACTTTGTTGTGTGTGTGGCATTGACACTGTGTCAAGTCATCAAAGTTCGCAATTTTCTTTAAAAATCAAAAACTTGAAACAGATAAAAACAAAAAGAAAAAAGACAAATCCATTCCTCTAAGGAGAGAGAGGCACCATGATGTGGGTTAAGGATTGGGAGGAAAATTCCAAAAAAAAGCTTCTAAGTCTCCTCATTTTTTTAAATAAAGACTTAAAGCAGACATTATTTCAAATAAAAGCCTAAAGTAGCCTTAGTTGTTTCAAATAAGCACCTGAAGTGACCATTGTTATTTCAAATAAAAACATCACCTCACTGATCGCTGGCTGGGTAAATTTTTTGACCAATCAAAAACATTTTTATCCAAATTTTCTTCTTCTTCTTTTTATCTATTTTTTCTTCCTTTTTTTCTTTTTTCTTTCCTTGCTTTTTTTTTTTTTTGCTAATTCTTGTCCTTCTTCTTCACCGGTGGCTGGTTGGCCACTAACGATACCCATAGAGGGCTAGGAAAGGGTCGCCCTCGCTTGATTTGGCGAGGGCCACCCTTGCCAACTATAGGCAAGGGGCGGTCATTCGTGAGGCCAAGAAGGCCACCCTCACTAGATTTGGCAAGGGTCGGCCTTGCCTGAGGCCAATGAGGGCTCGATGACCCTTGCCCGTGGTTGGTGAGGATCATCAAGCTCCCGCCTACCTAGGCATAGGCAAGGCCAACCCTTGCCCATAGTTAGCGAGGATCGTCGAACCCTTACCAAATTTGGCAAAGATGGCCTCGCTGACCTCGCGGATGGCTACAAGTGGCAACCTCCCCTAAGGCCAGGGTCGCCTCACCCAGCCCTCTATGGCCATTGTTGATGGCTAACCAATTATCGGCGAAGAGGAAGAAGAACCAAAGAAAAGGAAAGAAAAAAGGTAAGAAAAAAGGGAAAATGATAAATGATGAAAATGCCATTCATTGCTAAAAAGTCAAACCCTTATTTCAAATTGACATAACCCACTCCCTTATTTTAAATAAGATTCATTTTAGATTTTTATTTGAGAAAGTGATGGCACGTAATACTATTATTTGTTACAAGATCCATTTTATACATTTATTTGAGAAGATATGAGCACTTCCAGCATTTTTTTGAATTTTACCATAATTGGGGGTTTTTATTCTTTTTATTCTATTAAATTTTACTTTTTTTTGACGTAACGCCTCGTCAAGGTGACCCCAACATCATAAATGCAAATACCATTAAAAAACCACGCCAAATTCCTGATAAATCACATTAGTAAAATTGCAAGAGCGATTATTAAAAGAGGTTTGATTGTAACGATTTTATATTTTAAGACTGAAGTATGACCGTACAGAACGTCGGTGCAATTTTACTTCTTGAAAACTCATACCATTTGAGTCACGCGATCCAAGGAGTAGTCGGCGAGGGAAGCTTCCACGGCTCTTGTCCAAAGTAATTGAGTGCTGATAAAAACGGCGATAGATGCAAAAAACAGTAATCAGCAAAATTACTTTATAAATGTAATATAAATGCGAAATGCCGATGGAAGTCTATTGCATCATGCTATAAATCAATTTTTTTTTTGTCCCTAAGCTCCAAGCATTACTCATGTCTCGTCTAGAATTCGTGAGAAAAATTATCTAAAAAATCTTCAACTTATTGTATTTTTATAAATTGAATTTCAAAATTTTCAATTTTGTCAATTAAGTCATAAATATTTTTATATTTTACTAATTGAGTTCATTCGACTAATTTTAATCGAAAACTGCTAACATGAATGCCAACGATCTTACATGATATGGCTAATACTAATGTTGACAATTTTTAATAATATATTTAATATATTTTTATTATTTATAATTTTCCTTTTTTTTCTATTTTGTTCCCCCTTAGCTAGTGAGGGTCATCGACGACCATTGCCGGCTGTGGATGAGGGTGCAAAGGCCATTGCCAGGTTAGGTGAGGACCACCTTTCTCATGGCTAACGAGGCTGCGAAGCCTTTGCCTAAGACCATCATGGCCATGATGACCTCACCTAGGGCCTTCGCAGCCTCGCCGACTGTGAGTGAGGGTTGCACAACCAATGAGGGTCACTGGTGACCTTTGTTGGCAAAAAAAGAAAAAGAAAAAGAAAAGAAAAGAAAATTCAAAAATATAAAAATATTATTAAAATTTGTTCACGATAGTGGCTAGTGCTCATCTTAATGATTTCCAACCAAAATTAGCCAGATTGACTCAATTGGCGCAATGTGAAAAGATTTAGAATTTAGTTGGCTAAATTAAAAGATTTATAACTAAATTGGTAAAAGTACAATAGGTTAGGATATTTTGGACAATTTTTTCAAAACTCATGCCTACAGGAAAAATATTCATGGTCAATTATATTGTTACGAAGATCACAAAACTATGATATGGACTAAAGAATTAGCTGTTTATCACTGTGAATCGAGGTACAATTACGAAGATTGAATCTCCATCAGTCTTTAGTTTTCATGAATCTCTTTCGTTTCGATGTCTTTTGGATCCTTTTCCAGTTTCGAGTTTAAGTAGTGTCCCGTTTATGAGTCTCTAAACACTTCATGAATTCATACAGTTTCAATCCGACATTTACATTAATCACTATCTACATTTCGCAAGACTTTGATTTCCAGCGATTTAAGTCTTGGTAGTTTGATTTTCCGCGTTGTTTACCTTTTCGACCGCTTTCGTTTTGCTCTCTAGAGCCGGCATGCCTGCAAACCCTAATAAAATCTCCCGAAGGAACCCTAGTTTAAACTTTGTCGAGCTTGAAAAATTTGTGTTCGAATTAGACTTAATGCGTTTTGTGGGAGTTTTTCCACGACAAAACCGAACAGTCTAAGGCTAATTGTTGGATCTGGTGGATGTCATGCATCTTTAGATGTTCTATGTTCTAAAGCCCATTTAGGTTGTTGTTCTATTTTATCTACTTGAAATGAAATGAAAGTCTTTCCCGATCGAAATAGAAAAATGAGGGGCCAAAGTCTAATTGCCACAGAGGAGACTAAAAAGGAGCAATCTCCTAATCTTGACAAATTTCTTCCTTTTTGCAAAAATTAACATGACTTAGCATGTTTATATAGACAAATCGGTCAAACTCGGACTCGAAATGAGTCGATTTTTTGTAAGATCAACAAAGAAGGGAGAAGTTACTTGATTCTTCCGACGAACCGGAAGTGGGGCCAGTTCATAAACCAAAGATCCAATTCTAATCCAATGATACGGACCCGAGCAGCCGTGCCTCTGTTAGCGGTTTCAACCCGACATTGGAGAAAGAACGTCCCATGATACCACGTCTCCAGAAATTGGAGAGTCCCAGGCTATCAAAGTGAGTATAAATTTTCTCAAATCAACCCATTTGAGGTAAGAGATTTTTTTTTATTTTTTTATTTTTGCACCCATTACACTGCCATTTACATTTTTGAAAGTTCATATTGACTTGAACATCGGAGGGTCCTCTAAAGTTCACCCCAAGGGCACTTGCTTGTTTGTGGTACGTGGAGTGGATGGAGGCGGGAGTTGTTTGAACGTGGAACTCATACGAGAAAGGTTACCAATCCAAAACATAGGATGGCAAAAAAAAAATTTATATAAGATCTTATAATTTTTTTTTTCTTCCTCTAAAGTTCACATAATTGAATGTTGTATATTTCAATTAAAGGTTATTGTTCTATAATGGACCGTGCTTCGCGCGGGCCACCGAGCTAGTTATATAAGAAAGTTGAACTATCACATTTATGAAAGTTCAAGCATGGAACTAAAAAAAGAAAGAAAGAAGAAGCTAGTTCTTATGTTCTTTTCTCTATAATTAAGTGCAAGGAATCCCATTTGTGATCATCATACATATATATGTCAAAAGATCTTTTGATGATCATGAAGATTATAAAAAAATATATAATTAGCAATTTATTTAGATTTGTCGAATATTTTGTGTATCTCAAACGTGGTCAGAATTGAGTTTAGGTTCATGGCATGGGATGTTTTTATTAGTTTTTAGGCCTATAAAAATATAGATAGGTTATAGTTGCAGCGTTAAACTTGAGTTGAGCTAGTCCATAGGGCAAAAGCGAGGTGATTATCGCAAATAGAAAATTAAGAGTCATAATGTTTTATAAGAAAGTGGAAGAAATGCAGAGAGAGAGAGAGAGAGAGAGAGGGAGAGAGAGGGGTTTTGCTAGTTTAACAAGCCCATGCAAATAACAAATCTCCTCAACAACAGAGGCCTCCCCCGCTCAAAAATCTCTCCCAAAGAATCCAACTCAAATGTGTGAAAAAAATAGAAATAATGCAACAAAAAGAGCTCAAAGTACATGCAGTAGTAGTCCCATGAAAGACAGTAGAATAACATAGTATAACGACAGGAGTAAATAGAACTAAATCATGAAGGTTGTAGCAGATCATGCAGCTCTAGAGTAGCAACCCCATCAGAGCCCAGCCCAAAGCCAAGCTGCCCAGCACCATGTTCTGGACTGACATGATCTTGTCTGCCCCACTCTGCACAGAGGAAGGAAGAAACTCAGTGTTCATAAGAAGAAAATGACCCAGGAGCATGAAGCCAGATTGCATCTCAATCAGGGTTGTTTGGGGGCACTGGAGGATTTGACAGATGAGTTCTTGATTTAGCCCAGTAACCTTTTTCATGCCAATCTCTCCCCTGAATTTATGGAAAGTAGATGCCCTTGTCAACTGTACCAGATTGATTGAGATCATGATTGCTCTGCCTATCATTGCCCGGGCGACGTTTGACATCGCAGCTGAACAAAGATTCTCCTATACCTAACGTATCCGGTGATGGAGTTGGCTGGTCATGATTTTCGACAACTACCAGTAACCTAACGCCCACGAGGCTTAACCGCGAAACCCGTCTTCTCAAAAAACCATTAACAGAGAGAATTATAGGAGAAATGAAGAAAAGGGCTTGCAGCAGAGTTTGCAGTCAAGGAGTGCAATAAGATCCAAGCAATTCTAAACAATGAACACTCCTGACCAGATCCTTGCAACTGAGGACAGAACTTGAGTATTTTAGAGGGATGGCATTCTTTCGGTATAAGCTTACAAGATGAAGATGCCACGACATCATCTTCGAAAGATCTTATGGATACTAATACTATTCCATCCCCCATCGTTAAGAGAACAACTGCCACTTAATTGCCCCATCAGTTCTAATTCTAATTCTAATTCCATGACAAGATCACAAAGATCTCCTTGAGAAAGAAATTGAGCTAAATTTAACCAATTGGAAAACCCATGAGACTCTTCAGCCAAGACTCTCATCTCTGTTTTCTAATGCTCTTGCTTACCAAAAGTTTCCAAAAATTTCAAATTTTAGTAATCTGAACTGTGTCATTTTCATAGCCCAACGCTGTAGGCCTAGCCCACATAACCCTGCAAACTAGTCCGGCCCATTAAATTGTGGTCCAGGCCCAACACCCATGACCCAAATCCTACACCAATCCAAGAGCTATGGGATTAATTAACTGCAGACACCAATTACAGAAAGGGTAGGAGCTAGGGCCAGTACCATTATAAATTTTCAAATCAGTAACTTACACAATTATTTTAAATTAATTTCTTTTCCACGAAAAATCCCAAACTAATACCCGGCACCAATATACTTAGCATTCCTTTCGGGACATATCAACCTAAGTGGTTTTTCCATGTTGGATCTGTCATTCTCCATATCAAATCCACTTTGCAATCTTCCATCCCGTGTCTTAACACATACATATCCTAATCGGGCGAAGGTATCGGTTTGAGATTTTTAATTGTATTAACTCAAAACCCCTTATTTCTTTATCTCTTTTTAACCAAGTGCATCTGGAGAGAATTCAATTTGACAAAATATCAACCTATCCCTCAGATGAGATCTATCGATCTATAGTTTGACTATTCGAAATGGATCTGCAGAATCTAATGATAATTTTTTTTCACATTCTTTCTAGGCAACACCACCAATGGCAAACTGGCTCCTGTAGTGACCTAAGCAAGATCCGTCGCTGTTAGCTTAGATTCTAGCGACCGTTTCGCAGCACTGACAGCAAAGAAGCTCTCGAAAACTTCACTGACTTCGTAAGGGAAAAGCGTACCTGATCACTCTGCGACGGGCTCGGAGCCCCTGTGGACAGGGCCGGCGCGGGGGCCTCCGTCGGCGGCGACGGAGGGCTCAGCAGCGAGGGAGACTGCGCCGGAGTCGTCGGCTTCGTCGCCGGGGCCGGGGCAGGGACGAGGGCCGGCGGGGACGCGAGGGGAGCGGGCGGCGGGACGGCTGGCGGGGGAGGTGTGGCCGGGGGAGGCGTGGCCGGAGGTGGGGTCGCCGGGGGAGGGGTGG